>LR738709.1:566961508-567013690 GCA_902687465.1 Secale cereale
AGAGAGAGAGAGAGAGAGAGAGATCGGGAGATGAGAGGAAGACGGAGAGGAAAAAGGTAAGGACGGAGGTGAGCATAGGGGCGGCCAGGCACAGGTGACAGAAGCCAGCGGAGGTGCAGGAACGGCGTGCGGCGGAGGTGCATGGTGGTGGCAGAAGGGCGCGACGGCGATGGGGCCGCCGTAGTTGGCAGCTCCGGTGGTGGCGCGGAGGCCGAGCGCGGCTGGATCGAGCGCGGGGCCGCGTGCTCGAGCACGGGAGGTGTGGCGATGGGGAGAAGGGGACAAGGCTGCAGCGGGAGGAGTCCAGTGAGGGGATCGGGCGCAGGGAGCTACGCTCGGTGGGGGATCGACAGGATGGAGCAGGGGTTAGGGATAGCGAGCGAGAGAGATGTGGGATCGGGCGTGGGGCTCTCCTAGCGGTGCTCGAACGGGAGACGAGGGCGAGAGCGATCGAGAGAAGAGGGACGAGGGGATAGGGTTAGATGCGGCTGGGCCTTGGGGCCATGACGCATATGGGCCTCGGGGGGATTGTGCATGGGTGCATGTGGAAACGAGAGAGAGGTAGAGAGAGAAATACAATAGTTGGGCCACTAGGAACAATCTCTGTCTTCCTAGCATTCCTTTTCCATTAAAAAAACACAGAACAAAAGAGAGAGATGCCCTGGGAGTTTGGAGAGGGTTTTGGCTGAGATAAAAATACCCCTAGAACCCTGGAATTGTGGGGTATTTTAATAAAATGCTTTGGCAATTTTTAGAGGCAGCAAATTTATGCAAGTTTGAAAACAACTCAAAGTCGAATAAATCCTTAGCCCAACCAACACACTTCCAAAAGACCTAAGAATTGGAGGAGGTCGACTTGACATGATCTAGTATTTATAGGAAGATATTGAACATTTTCTGGGACAGGAAAATGTCACTTGTAATAAACGAGTGAGACTTTCAAAGAAGAAGCCAGTGGGGGTGATGCACTTGATGAGGGATTTGGTGGCAAGAGAAAGATGCAAGTGTGTTTTTGGTTGATTTCATAATAGTGGAATATTATTATAGCTCCCTATAAATATTGGAAGTATATGTTATAAAGAGAAATCACCATGTGAGTTCCCTCGGTTTAAATAGATCAAAAGATCCATGCAATTTATTTAGTTGAGTTTTAAAATTAAAAGACATGATGGCAAGATGACATGATGCAATGCAAAAATATATAGAGCAAACAAAAAAATGAAACACACGGCGAAACCCGAAATAGCTAGAAGTCTTCTGCAGCATCGGTCTTGGGGCGTCACACAAAGGTAGATGTAGAGGTAGTGTGCCGACGACGATCACATCGACTTTGGAACCACTTCCCACGCGCATCGCCACCTCGTCCTTAGCCAATCTTCGTTTAATCCGTAGCCCCTGTTTTGAGTTACTAATATGAGCAATCGAACCAGTATCAAATACCCAGGCGCTACTACGAGAATTAGTAAGGTACACATCAATAACATGTATATCAAATATACCTTTGTTCACTTTGCCATCCTTCTTAACTGCCAAATACTTGGGGCAGTTCCGCTTCCAGTGTCCAGTCCCTTTGAAGTAGAAGCACTCAGTTTCAGGCTTGGCTCCAGACTTGGGTTCCTTCGCAGGAGTAGCAACTGGCTTGCTATTCTTCTTGAAGTTACCCCTCTTTCTCTTGCCCTTTTTCTTGAAACTAGTGGTCTTGTTAACCATCAACACTTGATGCTCCTTTTTGATTTCTACCTCCGCAGCTTTGACCATTGCGAAGAGCTCGAGAATTGTGACACCCCGAGACCGATGCGCCAGGTGTCAGCTAGTTATTCGTTGCCTCTGCCATGTCATCTGCTTGCGTGTTGCATCTTGCCATGTCATCATGTGTATTGCATCATCATGTTTTCAAAAATTGCATCCGTCCGAGTCCGCCCGTCCTCTCTGTTGTCCGTTCTGAGCCCAGTCACACTCACACGTGCCCGCGGCATCTCCGAATATTTATTTTATAAGTGGCCGGAAAATGTTCTCGGAATGGGTTAAAACTTGGCATGTGATCTTATTATAGTGTAGACAGGCCGCCTGCCAAATTTCATCGCATTCGGAGTCCGTTTGATTGCCCAACGGATATATATAGCGGCACTAATCGCCGGTTTAAACGTCGGACGTTTTCGGTCTTCGAAAACATCCGCGGGCCTCTTCTCTACTCTCCCCACAACCCCTCCTACACAGCCCACTACCTAACCTAGGTCCATCCTACCCCCCTCTCGACCGGTGCCGTCCGATCGAGATCGGAGGGCTCAAAAACCCCCCAAAACCCTAATCCTAACCCCTCCTGCCTATAAATAGACACGCTCATGTCCAAAAATGGCATCCCTAACCTAGCCTACCCCTCCCCTAACCTCCCAGCCGCCACCACCTCAATTTGCGCGCCGGCCGAACCCCTCCCCGCCACTTGGCAGCGCCGCCGACGTGTCCCGGACGAATCCGGGCGCGCCACGTCACACTCCCCGCCACCTGTAGCCATTGGCGCGTCGCCACCTGGCCCCTCCCAGCGCTAGCCACGGCGCCTGGCCCGCGAAACCCGCTCCAGGCCCGCCCCCGGGCCGAACGGGCCCAAGCGCGCCCGCCGCGAGCGTCGTCCGCCCGAGCCTCCCGCAGCTCTGCCGTCCGCCGCCAGCGAGCGCTCGTCGCCAGATGCGCCTCCACCGGCGACCTCCAGCGTCTCCGCCGACCGTCGCCGCCACACCTTGTCTCCGCCCCGCGAGCCGTGCGCCACCGCTGTCGTGCTCCGCCGCCGGCAAGCCACCGGACTGGATCCGGCCGTCCCCAACGCCGGCGCCTCCGTCCTGCAGGCCTGGTGCCTCGCCGGAGCAGGCCTGCGCCGCCTCCGTCCGCCGCCGTTGCCACTCCGGCCGGCCCCGGCCTCGTTCCTTCCAGATCAGATCCAGCCGCGCCGGGCCGGACATCGTCCGTTGGAGAGCGGACATGTCCGGCCTCTCCTCTACGTCTCGCTGACCGGTGGGACCCACGTCCATCCCCACCGACGGACATGTCCGTCCGGACCGGACACTGCCCGCTCAACCGTAGGTAGTTTTTCACTAAGTCCTTTTTCTGCCTTAAAATGTGTGCATCTTTGCATGCCTGTAACTTTTTGTGTGGTGATCCAAATTGAGTGAATAATATATCAAAATGATCGTGGTGATATGCTCTACACTTTGTTCCATTGTGCCATGCTTGTTTGGCTTCATCTTGATACCCTAATCTCTGTTGCAAGAGTGCAACTTGTTATAAACTGCTGTAACTTGTTATTTTCATGCCATGTTTGAGATGTGATAACTTGGTGCATGTTTATCCAAATGGAGCATATGATATGTCAAAATGTTCATTGTGAAGTGATCTACATGATGGTTGCTGTAGCATTCATGTTAGGTGCCATCTTGCCATGTTTATCTCTGTTACAAAAGTGCATGTGGCTGTTAAGTGCTGAAACTTGTTATGAGATGTTGTTTTCACTTGCTCATTGCTATTGGTGTGTTTGTCTTCATGCCACATGTCTTTATGTTTTGGAAGCACAATAATATGGTCTTTGATGTGGTGCAATAATCTTTCCATGATATGCCTTGAAGTGACTTAAACATGCTTTTAAACATGCCATGTTGTTGTTACTGTTTTATACTTAGTGAAAAAACTGCTAAGTCTGGAATCTGTTATAACCTGATGCTATGTTTGCTTGATGCCCTAGTCACATCCATGCTTGTTTTGGAGTGGCCAATGATCATGCCTTGTTGTCCATATTATTCTCTATCCATTCATGCCCTTACTAGCACTTTTGGCATGTTGTAGCTTATTTATTTCTTGCTCTCAAGTTGCTATAAATTATACCTGTCAGGTTTTTACCAGCATATTCAATTTAGTGAAGCTTGTTGTTATTGATCCATGCCTCCTATGGAGTTGCTCCAATGGAGTTGTTTGCTGTAGGATATGTCTACTACATGTCCATGCTCTTTATATACTTAGTGGAGTTGATATGCTTGTTGTTTTGTGCCTCCGGAGGCAGCATCGTGATGATGTTTTTGCCATCCCGGATTTTGGCTAAGTCTGGATAATTTTATTGCAACTTGCCATGCTTGTTTAAATGTGTTCCAGCAAGCTTTTGGGTGTGTTCTAAGTTCATGCTTGTTGAGTAACATGTCTACTTCACATCCATGCTTCTTGTTATCATGTTCGGGTGCTGTAGCTTATATATATATCTTGCTCCAAAGTTGCTATGTGGTTGTTAACTTCAGCTTTGCATTGTAACTTATTTTGCACGTATCTTCTAGGCCATAGCTCCGAATTAAATGAACTTTATATGAAACTTGACTAGAATTTCATGTAGATCATCATGATGCATGTTAACTTGCTGTTTAACAACTTTAACTTAATTTTTGTTCAGATCTAGACTAATTTCAAATTATGCATATGAGGACTTACCGATTTGCTATAGGTTGATTCCGGCCTCATTTAAACTTGTTGGCTTGTGTTGTTCTTGTGTGCTTCATCCCTTGCCATGTATTGCATCGTATATAGACTTGTCTTGCGTCATACTTGGTTGAGCATATTGTCATGTTCTTGTGTTGTGTGTTTACCGTGTTGCTTGCTTCTTGTTAGTGCTTGTTCCGTTGCGATCGTGAGGATTTGTTCATCTACACGTGGTTCGTCTTCAAGGCTTCTTCTTCGTCTTCTTCACGGATCCATTCTTCTTCCTTGCGGGATCTCAGGCAAGATGATCATACCCTTGGATACCTTTACTATCATTGCCATGCTTAGGGTCTCGATGCTATCGTTATATGTCGCGCTACCCATCATTATTGTCAGCCCCTCTCCTTGTTTCCATGAAACCTCTAACCTTTGACACCTTCCTAGCAAGCCATTGTTTGGCTATGTTACCCGCTTGCTCAGCACCTCTTATAGCGTTGATAGTTGCAGGTGAAGATGAAGATCGCTCCATGTTGGAACTTGTTGTTGGAATATCACAATATCTATTATTATTATTATTAACACACCTATATACTAGGCATGGGTGGAAGGCTTGGCCTTTTGCTCGGTGTTTTGTTCCACTCATGCCACCTTAGGCGCCGATAAACCGGCATTATGTTCCTTGATTTTGCGTTCCTTACACGGTTTGGTATATGGGGACCCCTTGACACTTCGTCTTTGAATAAAACTCCTCCAGCAAGGCCCAACATTGGTTTTATTGCAACATAATAAAAACTTAATTAATTAATTAATTGCATAGGGAGTTAGCGCTACCCGTGGATTCTTTCTACATACATGGGGGGCCAGTGCCGATGGTGTTGGTCCCAAATAGAGCACTGTGCGGGACCGCCCCTTGGCAACTTGGGGTATCTGGCTCCTGTACGCTTCACTCATCCGGACGTGGCCTGAGACGAGATACGCGCGGCTACTATCAGGGTGTCAGCACGCCGGGAGGTCTTGCTGGACTTGTTTTACCATTGTCGAAATGTCATGTGCACCGGGATACCGAGCCTGATCGGATTTCCCTAAGATAAGGGGTAATAATTATTATTACTTCAGCTGATCGTGAGAGCTTGTGATGGGCTAAGTTGGGACACCCTTGCAGGGTTATGATCTTTCGAAAGCCGTGCCCGCGGTTATGTGGCATATTGGAATTTGTTAATGTCCGGTTGTAGAAAACTTGACAGAGGATCCGAAGTAAAACACACAACTGTTTGAGTAACCGTGACTGTCTCTTTTCACTTTGAGAAGAGAACACGGTGGGGTTATGTTTGACTCGTAGGAAGTTCAGGATCTTTAGCGATCATTACTAGTTTGCGACCGTTTGCGTAGATGCTCATCTTATTCTTGTACTCGTAAGTTAGCCACCATATTTATGCTTAGCCGCCGCTGCAACCTCACCACTTTACCTCTTCCTTCCCATTAAGCTTTGCTAGTCTTGTTACCCATGGTTATGGGATTGCTGAGTCCTCGTGGCTCACAGATACTACAACATCAGTTGCAGGTGCAGGTTTCCGATGTCTTGACGTGCGAGCGATGTTACCTTTTGCTGGAGTTCTTTCTTCTACTTCTTCAGTCTTGGGTCAGGTTTCGGGTCGGCAACCTGGGATAGCAGATGGATGTCTTTGTGCTTTTCATGTTTGCATCCGTAGTCGGATGCCTTGTATTGATGATGTTGTATTCATGTGAATTGTATGTGTTGTTGTATCCCCCATGTATGTATGTAATGGTACGATGTAATGATATCCATCTTGCTAAGCGCCCGAACTGCGGTTGTGCCCCAATCACGTAAGTGTCACGTGATCGGGATAGAATCGCATCTTGGGCCTGACAGGAATAGCCTTCTCCATCCCTTGAATATTATAGTTCATCACGAAGCCTTTATAGCTTGATGGCAGTGATTGAAGAACTCTATAAATAACACTATCTTCATCAACTTTGACTCCAAGTTGAGTCATGTGATTGTAGTACCCAGACATTCTGAGTAAGTGTGCACTGATAGAACTGTTCTCCTCCATCTTGCAGCTATATAACTTGTAGGAGACTTCATATCTCTCAACTAGGGCATTTGCTTGAAATATTAACTTCAATTCTTGGAACATCTCATATGCTCCATGACGTTCAAAACGTCTTTGAAGTCCCGATTCTAAGCCGTAAAGCATGGCACACTGAACTATTGTGTACTCATCACACCGCGTCTACCAGATGTTCAAAGCGTCTACATTAGCAGGAGGGGGCTTGTCACCTAGCGGTTCTTCAAGGACATAATTCTTCTGTGCAGTGATGGCTTCTCGCCCCTCGTTGGTTACCACAAGTGGAAGGTTGAGATGTAGCGTAGCGTCAAATTTCCCTTGGCAAAGGTACCAAGGATCGAATCCCGTGAGACTCCGAGGGTCGACAAGTAGGTGTCAACGGCGCCAGAAACTTAGCGGTTGACAGGACCTGCACACAGATACAGATAACTTTGCTCCCAATGAGTACAGAGAGGTTGTCAATCCCTCCGGCCTTGTTGTTTACAAAGGATCAAACACAAGAGATAATAATGATAGCTATGACTGCAACTAGGAAATAAAAACAGGAAGTAAATAGCAGGTGTGATCAACGGTGGTAATATGGACCGGGGTCCCATGATGTTCACTAGTGATGTATCTCTCCCAAAAGACGATAAAACAACAAAGCGAGGTAAACAAATTACAGTTGGGCAATTGACAGGATTATGTGCGCAAACCAATGCCAACTATGCTTTAAAGAAAGGTAGAGGCTCAAAAGCATGGGCGGTACGCCAAGGCAAGTAGACCGAAATCCATCTGCATCTACTACTAATCATCCACCTTGAGATATCTATCCAGAACATCTCGCTGGTATTAAGTTGTGAATCCCACCCAAAGTGTAAACTCAAAGCAACAGACAACTTCATTAAAAGAACTTTGCGTAAAGTAAACAATCCTTGCACCCGCAAGTACAAGCACCGTTGTTTTCCCCCTTGTGGCAACAGCACATCCCCTAGACTCATGTTTCTGTCACTCAAGCTAGTCATCAGGGGGCATGAACCCACAATCAAGCATAACGCTCCCTCTTGGAGTTACTACCTACTACTTGGCCAAAGCAATAAACAGCAACGGAGAACATGCAAGAATTACTCAAGAACAAAGATATAAAAGAGGTGAATCAAATATATTACTCAAACACAATCTGAACATAGTCTCATAATCCATCAGATCCCAGCAAACTCAGCAAAGCAATAGCAGAAAGATTACATATGTGCCTCGATCATGTAGGGCAGCTCACGAGGTCTAAACCATGAAGAGCAAAGAGGGGAGGAGAACATCACATAGCTACTGATCATGGACCCATGGTCCAAGGTGGACTACTCACGACTCATCCGGGAAGCGTCCATGGTGGTGGAGAAGCTTCCGGTGGTGGTTCTCCCCTCCGGCAGGGTGCCGGGAAGAGTTCTCATGATGCTCCCGATCTTGGAAGCGCTGCGGCGGCGGAACAGAGGCGAGATCGTGAAAAAGGGTTCTGTCCTCGAGGGTTTCGGGATGAGAGGGATATATATGCGAAGGGGGGGGGGGCAACCAGAGGCGGAGCAGGGGCCCCAGGCGCCCCCTGGCGCGGCCAGGGGTGGGACCGCGCCAGGTGGCCGCCTGGGCCTCCCTTGGCTCCCCTCTGGCCCCGCTTTGGTTCTTCGCGAAGCTTCCTGTACGCTGATTTTTCCTATATTTTTCCCGGAATTTTTGGAGCACTTTTAATATGGGGGAAACCTGAAATAGAAAAACAGCAGAAAACAGGAACTGGCACTGTGGTGCACTGAGTTAGTAGGTTAGTCCAAATATGATCAAAAGTGTATGGAAGTGCATCGATATCATAGCAATATCACACAAAAGAAGCATGGAGCAAGCAGCAATTATAGATACGTTTTGGACGTATCAACATCCCCAAGCTTAATTCCTGCTCGTCCTCGAGTAGGTAAATGATAACAAGCATAATTTCTGTGGTGACATGCTATCAACCATATAAGAACTTTTTAAGTAAAGCAATCAAGGCATGTAATTCAATTCAAGTCATAACAAGCAAGAGTCTATATTAGCATTGTAACAAGCAACATAAGAACATAAAGGTGCAAGAGCTCTCGCTGTCCGTGACTCGAATGTCTCCAAATGGTGTTTGCGTGCAAGAAAGGGGATAGGGATATACGAGAGAGTAAAACATAGTTTTTGTATTGTTGAGAACTTAATCTACTAAAGTTTCACACTTGGTCTTCTTTGGAATCTTATCTTGACTCATCCCCAGACCACTAGCCAGGTACAAGTCAAAATGATCCACTCCCTTTTGATATTTTGAGCACTTATGCAATGGATGAGCGTAAGTAAGAAAGTTGACACTTAGGATGGCAAAGAGAGAAAAATAATGAAGGGGAAGACAAAAAAGGTGTGAAAGGCTCACATCAATGAGGACAATCATAGGCGAGAGAAAGCCAAATGATAGATATGATGTGAGCAGTAGGGATTGCCATGCAACTGATGCACATATGAGCTAAGGTAAGCTCTCCAATGGAACTAGTGGGGGTGCATCCAACTTGCTTGCTCAAGAAGACCTAGAGCTCTTTTGAGGAGGCTCATCATTGGAATATACAAGCCAAGTTCTATAGTGTGAAGGTCCCCACATAGCTATATGCATGAATGATAATCTCTATGAAGTACAAGGTATAAGATGGAGTACGAGTGTGGATCGCTCAAAAGGAATAGTAGTGTGCCCCCTTCTCTCTTTTTATTTCTTTTTCTCTTTTTTTTGTGGCCTCAATGGCTCTTTCTATTTAACTCTCATTTGTCCTCTTTGGGATCTTTTGATTTTGTCCTCTTTGGGATCTTTTGATTTTGTCCTCTTTGGGATCTTTCCCTCACTTTAGGGGCAACACTCTATATATTACAAGAAGTATAGAAGATTTTTCACACTTTACAAAAGTACTCAACATAAAGAAGATGAAACTATCATGATGTATGCAAATGTATGCCTCTGCCAGTGTAGCAGGATATGCAATGATACTAGCGCGTCATGTAGCAATGATTAGGGCAAGGCCCAACTAGCATGCGGCTCATCGATCAAGCAAAAAGCATGTATGACATGAAGATCAAGTCATGAGAAGATGGATGTTGCATGACAATGTATCTCGGAAAGGCTATGGAAATGCCTTGATAGGTAGGTATGGTGGCTGTTTTGAGGAAGGATATAATGAGGCTTATGATGACAGAGCCTATCGTGCCAAGGATTTGGATGCACCGGCGAAGTATGCGCCAACTCTCGAGGTGAGAAAGGGCAATGCACGGTACCGAAGAGGCTAGAGAAATATGGCTAGGTGGAAGTGTCAACTTTCGAATACTCACATTAGTCCGAAGAACTCATGCACTTATTATCGGTAACTCTCAATCTAATTAGGAGGTTCACAAAGAGACAAGTACCCCAAGGAGGAGTGTATGGGGGTTTGGTTATCCTTGCGCATCCTCGACTCATGGTACGTGAGTGTACTCTAATATTCGATCCCTCCAAAGATTAGTGATCCATCTAGTAGCTAAAGTTCTCAACTATTTTGTAGGTTTTCGAAAATAAACACGGATTGCCCAAAATACGACATCTATCACTAATAGGCTAAAGCTCTTGACACCAAAAGTTCAGACATTACTCATGGCAATACCTCAAAACTATTGCAAGTTACTACTAAAATTAAATAGCAACCTCAATTACCTACTTTAAGTTAAGACACACAACTCAGTGCAACATGCAAACTCTCTTAACAAGATAAACATGAAAACTCAAGAGAGTTCAGCAACCAACTAAACAAAAGCTCTTTAAAAAAGAAAAGCATGAAAACTAAGAGCTAAACATGACAGCAGCTATGGAAAGACAAAGAACACACACAGCAAAGATAAGCATGAAAATCCTATGTTGTGTTCTAGGTTGAAGTGGAGCGTGTTTCTCTCCCATACAAAGAAAGTTGGGTTCTAACTTGTTATGAACAGCAAGCAAAGCTAAAGAAAACTAAAAAGGAAACTAAGAGCAAGACGCTCCAAGCATAGCACATAACGCATGAAGTGATAAAAATATAGTGGAACGAAAGACGAACTGATAATTGTTGATGGAGAAGAGGATGCATGGGGGGATCCCCAAGCTTAGATGCTTGAGTCTTCTTGAATATTTCTTGGGGGTGCACGGGGGCATCCCCAAGCTTGAGCGTTTGACCCTCCTAAATCTTCTTTTATCATCTTCCCTCGCACACTTGAAAAGTCCCTTCATAAATAACTCATCATAATCTGATTAGCGAGGTTAGTACCCACAATAAAATAATTTTTCCCTACTGGAAATAAATATAATCTTGAAGAGCTACTGTTTCTCAAGATTGCCAAATGTTTTTGCAAAGAAAAAGCAAGCTCAAGGTTTGCAAAACGAAGAAAAGGCAAAACAGGATAGAATCTATGAAAAACAGACCAACAGGTAGTAAATAATTTTTTCGGGGCACTTCTGCAACTCAAATCAAAAAACTCAGAACAGATGCTTGAAAGCCAATTGTATAGAGCACGCTGTCAAAAAAATTCAGATCAAAAAGATGATCTGGTGATTTTATTCGAATTTTTCTGTCCAAGGACAGAATCTGTTTTCTGGACAGCACGTCACAACTTTTGAACTTTCTTGCAATCGGAGGATAAACTTGGCACAAAGCTGAAAAGAAAAGATACAATGATGATGCTACTGTAGTAACTAACATCAAGACACAACAAAAGCAAAATAAAACCTAATTCGTTGTGGGCTGCCTCCCAAAAGCGCTTTCTTTTATGCCTTTAAGCTAGGCATGATGCAAAAAGAGAAGATCAAGTTTTATCAAGAGTAAGAGAATAGCTAGTCCGTATAAGGGACTCAAAAGGCAACTTAATCTTATTTCTAGGGAAGTGTCCCATCCCTTTCTTGAGAGGGAATTGGAATTTTATATTCCCCTCTTTCATGTCAATGATAGCACCAATGGTGCGAAGAAAAGGACGTCCCAAAATAATTGGACATGAAGGTTCACATTCAATATCCATAATAGTAAAATCAACGGGAACATAATTGTCATTGACAATGATAAGAACATCGTCGATCTTCCCCCAAAGGTTTCTTTACGGAAGAATCAACAAGACGAACACCAAAAGAACAAGTATCAAAATGTTTCAATTCAAGCATATCATACATTCTTTTGGGCATAACGGAGGTACTAGCTCCAACATCACATAAAGCATAGCAAGAGAAGTTATTCAACTTAATTTTAATCATAGGATCCCAACTATCTTCTAACTTTCTAGGTATGGAGGCTTCTACCCTAAGCTTCTCCTCCCTAGCTTTGATGAGAGCATTAGTGATATGCTCCGTGAAGGCAATATTAAGTGTGCTAGTGTGGGGATCTCTAGACATCTTGTGAAGAAAACCAATAACTTTAGAAAGGGTGCAATTATCAAAATCAAGATCACTACTATCAAGTAAAGTGGTAGTGGTGTCCTTTAGGCTCCCTTGTTTGGTAGCTTCTATGGTCATAGGAGTTTCTTCTTCTACGGTTGAGGTCATAGCATCACCATTAATAGGTCCAATGGGACTAGAAGTGCATTGGGTGCTAAGAGTTTGGATATCCTCAACAACTTGGATAGTAGCAATAGTGTGGTGGGTAGGAAGGCTCTTAATCTTATCTTCTTCCTCCTTTTCTCTAGCCCATCTCTCTTTAAGTTTAGCCATCATCCTAATGTTTTCATTAATTTGCACTTGAATAGCATTCATAGGAGTGGTCTTCCTCTCCTCAAGAGGAGAAGTTCTAATTTTAAGCAACTCTACGTCATGGGCTAAATTGTCTACCTTCGAAGAGATATTATCTAGTTTGTCTAGTTTTTCTTCTACACTCTTATTGAAGGCCTTTTGGGTAGTGATGAAGTCTTTAAGCATAATCTCTAGTTCAGAAGTGGAGTTCTTGGTGCTAGGATAAGCATTGTTGTTCCCATAGGAATTAGAGGGGAACGGTCTAGGGTTGCTACCAAAATTACTCCTATAAGCATTGTTATTGAAATTGTTTCTAGAGATAAAGTTCACATCTACTTGATCTTGATCAATCAAAGAATTTAAAGGAACATCATGAGGATTAATAGAAGATTTCTTAGAAAGTAGAGACATGATCAAGTCAACCTTTTCATTTAGGGAGGAAATCTCCTCGAGAGAGTTTACCTTCCTACCTGTTGGAGCGCGTTCGGTGTGCCATTGGGAATAATTGGTCATCATCTCGTCGAGAAGCTTAGTGGCAGCACCAAGTGTAGTTGACATAAAGGTTCCTCCCGCAGCCGAATCTAACAAGTTCCGCGAGGTAAAGTTCAAGCCTGCATAAAAAGTTTGGATAACCATCCAAGTAGTCAAACCATGAGTAGGGCAGTTCTTGACAAGAGATTTCATGCGTTCCCAAGCTTGGGCAACGTGTTCATTATCCAATTGTTTAAAATTCATTATGTTACTCCTTAATTGGATAATTTTAGCAAGGGGATAGTACTTCCCAATAAAGGCATCCTTGCACTTGTCCCAAGAATCTATACTATTCCTAGGCAAGGATTGAAACCAGATTTTAGCTCCTCCTCTCAAGGAGAAAGGAAAAAGCTTAAGCTTAACAATATCACCATCTACTTCTTTGTACTTTTGCATATCACAGAGCTCAACAAAATTATTTAAGTGCAAAGCAGCAGCATCTCCAGCACCGGAGAATTGATCTTTCATAACTAGGTTCAGCAAAGCAGGTTTAATCTCATAAGAAGGTGCTGAAGTGGCAGGTGTAGCAATAGGCGTGCAGATAAAGTCATTGTTGTTATGACTAGTGAAGTCACACAACTTGGTGTTCTCGGTGGAACCCATAGCAGCAGCAAGCAAGATAACTATTTTTGTGATTTTTGGTAAAGGACACTAAAGCAAAAACTGCAAGGTAAACTAACAAGACTAAAAAGCAAAGATAAAAGATAGCGTGCAACTCCCCTATCTTGAAGAGTGGAGTCCCCGGCAACGGCGCCAGAAACTTGCTTGATGGCTTCTCGCCCCTCGTTGGTTACCCCAAGTGGAAGGTTGAGATGTAGCGTAGCGGCAAATTTCCCTTGGCAAAGGTACCAAGGATCGAATCCCGTGAGACTCCGAGGGTCGACAAGTAGGTGTCAATGGCGCCAGAAACTTAGCGGTTGACAGGACCTGCACACAGATATAGATAACTTTGCTCCCAACGAGTACAGAGAGATTGTCAATCCCTCCGGCCTTGTTGTTTACAAAGGATCAAACACAAGAGATAATAATGATAGCTATGACTGCAACTAGGAAATAAAAACAGGAAGTAAATAGCAGGTGTGATCAGCGGTGGTAATATGGACCGGGGTCCCATGATGTTCGCTAGTGATGTCTCTCTCCCAAAAGATGATAAAACAGCAAAGCGAGGTAAACAAATTACACCTGGGCAATTGACAGGATTATGTGCGCAAACCAATGCTAACTATGCTGCAAAGAAAGGTAGAGGCTCAAAAGCATGGGCAGTACGCCAAGGCATGTAGACCGAAATCCATCTGCATCTACTACTAATCATCCACCTTGAGATATCTATCCAGAACATCTCGCTGGTATTAAGTTGCGAATCCCACCCAAAGTGTAAACTCAAAGCAATAGACAACTGCATTAAAAGAACTTTGCGTAAAGTAAACAATCCTTGCACCCACAAGTACAAGCACCGTTGTTTTCCCCCTTGTGGCAACATCACATCCCCTATACTCATGTTTCTGTCACTCAAGCTAGTCATCAGGGGGCATGAACCCACAATCAAGCATAACGCTCCCTCTTGGAGTTACTACCTACTACTTGGCCAAAGCAATAAACAGCAACGGAGAACATGCAAGAATTACTCAAGAACAAAGATATAAAAGAGGTGAATCAAATACATTACTCAAACACAATCTGAACATAGTTTCATAATCCATCAGATCCCAGCAAACTCAGCAAAGCAACAGCAGAAAGATTACATATGTGCCTCGATCATGTAGGGAAGCTCACGAGGTCTAAACCATGAAGAGCAAAGAGGGGAGGAGCACATCACATAGCTACTGATCATGGACCCATGGTCCAAGGTGGACTACTCACGACTCATCCGGGAAGCGTCCATGGTGGTGGAGAAGCTCCCGGTGGTGGTTCTCCCCTCCGGCAGGGTGCCGGGAAGAGTTCTCCTGATGCTCCCGATCTTGGAAGTGCTGCGGCGGCGGAACAGAGGCGAGATCGCGAAAAAGGGTTCTGTCCGAGAGGGTTTCGGGACGAGAGGGATATATATGCGAAGGGGGGGCAACCAGAGGCGGAGCAGGGGCCCCAGGCGCCCCCCTGGAGCGGCCAGGGGTGGGGCCGCGCCAGGTGGCCGCCTGGGCCTCCCCTGGCTCCCCTCTGGCCCAGCTTTGGTTCTTCGCGAAGCTTCCTATACGCTGATTTTTCCTATATTTTTCCCGGAATTTTTGGAGCACTTTTAATATGGGGGAAACCTGAAATAGAAAAACAGCAGAAAACAGGAACTGGCACTGTGGTGCACTGAGTTAATAGGTTAGTCCAAATATGATCAAAAGTGTATGGAAGTGCATCGATATCATAGCAATATTATACAAAAGAAGCATGGAGCAAGCAGAAATTATAGATACGTTTTGGACGTATCATGCAGCAATGAGGATAATCCTCAAGTTACGGACCCAGTCCGTGGAGTTGCTACCATCATCTTTCAACTTAGCTTTCTCTAGGAACGCATTAAAATTCAAGGGAACGGTAGCATGGGCCATTGATCTACAACAACATAGATATGCAAAAACTATCAGGACTAAGTTCATGATAAATTAAAGTTCAATTAATCATATTAATAAAGAACTCCCACTTAGATAGACATCCCTCTAGTCATCTAAATGATCACATGATCCAAATCAACTAAACCATGTCCGATCATCACGTGAGATGAAGTAGTTTCAATGGTGAACATCTTATGTTGATAATATCTACTATATGATTCACGCTCAACCTTTCGGTCTCCAGTGTTCCGAGGCCATGTCTGTATAGGCTAGGCTCGTCAAGTTTAACCCAAGTATTCTGCATGTGCAAAACTGTCTTACACCTGTTGTATGTGAACGTAGAGCTTATCACACCCGATCATCACGTGGTGTCTGCACGACGAAATGTCACAACGGTGCATACTCAGGGAGAACACTTGTACCTTGAAATTTTGTAAGGGATCATCTTATAATGCTACCGCAGTACAAAGAAAAATAAGAAGCATAATAAGATAAACATCACATGCAATCAAAATATATGACATGATATGGCCATCATTATCTTGTGATTTTGATCTCAATATCCAAAGCATCGTCATGATCTCCATCGTCACCGGCTTGATACCATGATCATCATCGTAGCGTCGTGGTCGTCTCGCCAACTATTGCTACTACTACTATCGCTAACTCATAGTGATAAAGTAAAGCAATTACATGGCTTTCGCAATTAATACAATAAAGAGACAACCATAAGGCTCCTGCCGGTTGCCGATAATTTACAAAACATAATCATCTCATACAATAACGTATAACTCATCATGTCTTGATCATATCACATCACAACATGCCCTGCAAAAACAAGTTAGACGTCCTCTACTTTGTTGTTGCAAGTTTTACGTGGCTGCTACGGGCTTAGCAAAACCAGTCTTACCTACACATAAAAAACCACAATGATTTTTTGTCAAGTGTGATGTTTTAACCTTCAACAAGGACCGGGCATAGTCACACTCGATTCAACTAAAGTTAGAGAAACTGACACCCGCCAGCCAGCTATGTGCAAATCATGTCAGTAGATCGAGTCTCATGAACGCGGTCATGTAATGTCGGTCTGGGTCGCTTCATCCAAAAATTCCGCGGAATGAAAGTATGACAGGCTGGTAAGAAGTATGACTATTATCGCCCACAACTCATTGTGTTCTACTTGTGCATATCATCTACCCATAGACCTGGCTCTGATACCACTCTTGGGGAACGTAGTATTTCAAAAAAATTCCTACGATCACACAAGATCTATCTAGGAGAAGTATAGCAACGAGCTGGGAGAGTGTGTCCACGTACCCTCGTAGACCAAAAGCGGAAACGTTTAGTAACGCGGTTGATGTAGTCGAATGTCTTCGCGATCCAACCGACCAAGTACCGAATGCACGGCACCTCCGTGATTTGCACACGTTCAGCTTAGTGACGTCCCTCGTACTCTTTGTCTAGTTGAGGCCGAGGGAGAGTTATGTCAGCATGATGGCATGGTGATGGTGATGATGAACTTACCAACACAGGGCTTCGCCTAAGGACTACGACAATATGACCGAGGTGTATAACTGTGGAGGGGGGCATTGCACATGGCTAAGAAATCAACTTGTGTGTCTATGGGGTGCCCCCTCCCCCCGTATATAAAGGAGGGAGGGAGGGAGGAGGAGGCCGGCCTAGGAGGGGCGCGCCAAGGGGGGAGGATTCCTACTCCTAGTAGGAGTAGGTTTCCTCCTTTCCTAGTCCAAGTAGGAGAAAGGGGGAAGGAGGAGAAGGAGAGAAGGAAGGAGGGGGGCGCCGCCCCCTCCCCTTAACCAATTCGGATTGGGGCAAGGGAGGTGCGCCACCTCCTGGCCAGCCCTCTCTCATCTCCACTAAGGCCCATGAGGCCCAATAGCTTCCCGGGGGTCCAGTAACCCCTGGTACTCCAAAAAAATACTTGATACACTTCGGAACCCTTCCGGTGTCCGAATATAACCTTCCAATATATCAATCTTTATGTCTCGACCATTTTGAGACTCGTCATCATGTCCGTGATCTCATCCGGGACTCCGAACAACCTTCGGTACATCAAATCACATAAACTCATAATACCAATCGTCATCGAACGTTAAGCTTGCGGACCCTACGGGTTCGAGAACTATGTAGACATGACCGAGACACAGCTCTGGTCAATAACTAATAGCGGAACCTGGATGCTCATATTGGTTCCTACATGTTCTACCAAGATTTTTATTGGTTAAACACCATAAAAAGTTTCGGAAACACTTGTAGAGCATCTGTATTACCGAGAGGGCCTAGAGATACCTCTCCGACATTCGGAGTAACATATCCCAATCTCGATCCATGCCAACACCACAAACACTTTCGGAAACACCTGTAGAGCATCTTTATGATCATCCAGTTATGTTGTGACGTTTGATAGCACACAAGGTGTTCCTCGGTATTCGGGAGTTTCATAATCTCATAGTCAGTGGAACATGTATAAGTCATGAATAAAGCAATAGCACTAAAACTAAACAATCATAGTGCTAAGCTAACGGATGGGTCTTTTCCATCACATCATTCTCCCAATGATGTGATCCAATTGATCAAATGACAACAAATTCCTATGGCTAGGAAACTTAACCATCTTTGATTAACGAGCTAGTCTAGTAGAGGCATACTAGGGACACTCTGTTTTGTCTATGTATTCACACTTGTATCAAGTTTCCGGTTAATACAATTCTAGCATGAACAAAAGAAATTTATCATGATATTGTCGGCGTCCTGGGAACCAGGGTACCCAGAATTGCATGTCTGCAGGCCACAACACGCTCCTGCCACGGCCTGGTACGGCCCAGCTGATCGACCAGCTGCTCAAGACCCTCGCGAGGGGGCTAGACTCCACGAGGAGAACGACGTCAAGACCCCCTCAGGAGCGGCCTCGGTTAGGTTGCTCTGGAGGGGCGGAGAATCCAAGGCCAAGCCTGCCTCACGAGGAGGCAGTGACGCAAGCAATGACGCGCCGCGCCAGCGGGTGCCAGCGCGTGCCAGTGGCGTAGTTGCCATTTTGGTGCAATGGGGACAGTGCATGCGCAGGTTTCCGAGGAGCAGGACAAAGGTTTCCCCATTGGTGCACGAAGAACGAAGACCGCAAGGATGACAGGGGGGGATGTCACCGCCGAGCCCACCACCGCGTCAGCACTGGAACCCTTTGCAGGCGAAGACTGCTTTTGTCAGGGTAGGAACGTCGTTGTGTTCCCGCTCAAAATGGCCGTTGTGGGATTCCTTCCCGCCTAAACATTTCGGGCGAAGAGGACCCTGACCACCTATATAAGTAGCTAGGATCCCCACTATAGGGAAGGAGTCCAATCGGATCCAGAAACTCTTCCCTCGCATAAGGGAGAAAGAACTCTTGCCTCCTGGCCCTCCTGAGCTCTCCTCCTGAGCTCAGGAACCACTGTACTAGTTCATATTCAAGCCCTCCCGAGGCCAATCCACCAAAGCAGGAAGTAGGGTTTTACACCGGAAGGTGGCCTGAACGTGGGTAAATTCTTGTGTGCTTTATTTGTTGTTCACTTGAATCTCTTCACCGGGCGAGGGCGAGACGCTAGGTAGACGTGAGTGGGAGAGATCTTTGTTCACGCCCCTGTGTTCGAACTTCTTGGGTTTGCGGAGCCCGTAATCCGACAGATATATAAGGAAATATAAATAACAACTTTATTATTGCCTCTAGGGCATATTTCCTTTAGTCGCAAGGAGGTTGTCCATAAGAGAACAATAGTTGTTAGATGTGATGAACAAAAGGGTCATACTCCTATTGTGAATATGGTGTAGGTTATGCATATTCATAATAGAATTGTACATCCATAACACTGACGCTAAATGTCGCAAGACTAAAAGAATACCACATATGTGTGGCACTACATTTAATCATATTGGAGAAGCCCGCATGGAGAAATTCCATAGTAACGGATTTTGGAGTCACATGATTAAGAATCATCAAACACAAGCAACTTTCATCCAAATAGTGAAGTAAACTAAAATACCGTTCACGGGCCATAAAAAACAAGCAACAAAATAATTGGAAATATGAATATTGATGTGTGTAGTCCAAGAAGTGTTGTTGCAAGCAGTGAATTTATCTATCTTCAAGGATGACTCAAGTAGATATTTATATTTACTAATTGAGACATAAATCTGAGTATTTTGAAATGTTTCAAAACATTTTCAGAAGAAAGTAGAAATTATTGTAACAAGGAAATTATGTTTGTACAATTGGATTGCAGAAAAGAAATGTTTGAGTTACAAATTTAGCGAATGTGTGATGAGCTGGGAAAAATATTTTATATCTTACACCTCCTAGAAACACTACTAAGAGTAGAGTGTTTGGAGTAGATGTAATCAAGCTATGTATGACATAGTGCTATTAGGAGCTTACTTAAGGGAGTGATGTGTAATGCTATTAGGAGGTTCTTGAACGGGGGTGAAATATGTGAAATTGTTAATAGCACGGTGAAGATAAAGGTCGATCAATATCATACACACATTCGACCAATATCACTTGTAATGTGTTGTATAAGATTGCGTCGAAAGTCATGGCGCTCCGTCTTAGACCCATCCTAGAAGAGATCATATCAGAGGAACAAAGCACGGTTGTGCCTCGTCGGTTAATCACGTACAATGTCATCACTCCTTATGCATGTATACATTATCTTAAAAGGAAAAAAGGAAAATGTGGAGCATGTGCAATCAAATTGGATATGGCAAAATCCTGTGCCCATGTTGAAGGCCTATCTAAGAGGTGTGATGATCAAGTTATGTTCCGCACATGCCTGGGTGAATAGGATCATGACATGTGTGGAAACAGTCTCAACTTTGGTCCAGGTGAATGGAGTTTTCTCGGAGTAGTTTAAGCCGACCAGGGGAATTCACTAGGGAGACCCAATATCTCTGTACCTTTTTCTTTTGTGGCTGAAGGGTTCAGTAGCATGCTAAAGTTCAAAGGATCTCCTCACTTGGCTCGAGGCATCAGGGCTGGTATTCATGCACCATGGTTGTCCCACCTCCTTTTTGCTGATGATTGTATTATCTTTTCACATGCTTTAAATGAGGGTGCAAAAAGGCTGCAAGATATCTTGGAGTTATACAGGCTTGGCTCGGGACAAATTGTAGACACAGGAAAATCAACAGTTTTTTCAATAGCAATTGTATCGAGGAGATGAAGGTGGACATACACACAGTGTATAGAATTATTTCTAAAGCCCTTGGTGATGCTGAATTCTAGCACACTATGGCATAAGTGAAGCTTGTGAATAGATGAATTCCTCGTATGCTTAGCAGCACCGATAGGGAGACACTCATCAAGTCTATTTGTTAAGATTTTCCAACTTATTCCATGAGTTGGCTCTGTCTATCAAGAAAGTTTTGCAAAAAGCCTACTAATGTTATTACTCGATTCTGGTGGGGAGGTGATGAAAATAAAAGAAGAATGCGTTGGTGGAAATAGGGAGAAATAGCGATTCCAAAATGAGAAGGGGCATGGGCTTTAGGGATGTCCAGCTTTTTAACCAAGCCTTGCTTGCGAAACAAGGATGCCGCCTGATAGCAAAACCGGAATCGTTGTGTTCTTGAGTGTTAAAAGCAAGGTGTTTTCATGATTGCGATTTTATGTCTGTTGGACAGAAGCGCTTCCCATACATGGCGTGCGATTCTGCATGGCTGATATGCTCTATGGTGTGGATTAATTAAACACATTGGCGATGGACCAACCGTTAATGTCTGGAGTGACCCATGGATATTTGATAATTATACCTCCAAGCCTTTGGTCAGGTTGCCACAAGCTAATATCAATCTGGTGGAAGGGATAATTCATCAGGAGAAGGGTGATTAGGATAGAGTGAAAATTGAGACAAACTTTGTGCCACCTGATACAGAAGCGATATGTAGAGTTCATGTGGGACATATGCCGGAGGACATCCGGGTTGGAAGTATGATAAATTGGGAAATTGATCTATTCAGTCTGCATACAAAGCTCTACTATTGTTCAAGAGACAAAATGAGAGTACATGAACCTTTATAATTCCTCCTATTAGTCATTGGTAGAAGTTTTGGAAAATTCAAGTGCCACCTAAAGTTCGTAATTTCGGGTGGAGGGTTATTCACAAATTTGTGCCATGTCGTTCAATTCTGCATTAGTGTCATATTGAGCAGATATTAATTTGGAAGTACTATGGAGTGGAGCAAATATAACATGCACATTGTTCTTTGACACATGGGCCAAGTTGTTTTGGTATGAACTGAATCGTTTTCTTCCAGTCAAAATTCATGTTATTCATCTAGAATCTTGGGCTATCGATATTTTTGACATCAAGGAAGTTTCAGAATCACTTGCTGCCATTATCTTAGGTGGGTGTTGGACGGTCTGGACAGAACGAAACAATAGGAGACATGGGGAACGAAGTAGTTTGGTTCAGGCTTCTGTCAAATGGGCAATTGATACTATTCATGATCTTGCTACTTTGGAACGAGTCAAGAAGCACTGAATGTCGGGAGAGAATACGACCTGATTACCGCTAGACAAAACCTTTATCAAGGTGAATGTTGATGCCAGCTATTGGGGATATAACCCAAGGATATGACCCACCATACTGGGCTAGGTCACCGTGGTGGCGAGTCAAGAACCAGAGTCTAAGCATGGGTCGTGACGAGTTAAGCTGGAGACCTAACAGGCGGTTCACCAAGTGGGCTAGTTCAAGGCCCAGTACCAAGGACGGCGGCACATGGATCAAAAGATATATGCTGCCCATTGTTTCCTTACTTGGGCAAGTTAGAAATATGTTCGGTCACGAATCTAACTACAACCCGGACTCTTGTAAGCCCAGGGCCTCGTCCTGTATGTAACGGGAGTCCCCGGGATAGATATATCAATTTATAATCAATCGATAGCTAGGTCACGCGAATCCGCTCCCTCGTAATCCATACTCAGGCAATAAGTAGAGAAGCAGTATTAGGCTTGTACCCTCGCCGTGAGGGGCCGTGAAGGAAATATGCCCTAGAGGCAATAATAAAGTTGTTATTTTATATTTCCTTATATCGTGATAAATGTTTATTATTCATGCTAGAATTGTATTAACCAGAAACTTGAAACATTTGTGGATACATAGACAAAACACAGTGTCCCTAGTAAGCCTCTACTAGACTAGCTCGTTAATGAAAGATGGTTAAGTTTCCTAACCATAGACATGTGTTGTCATTTGATGAACGAGAGTAAATCATTAGGAGAATGATGTGATGGACAAGAACCACCCGTTAGCTTAGCTTAATGATCGTCCAGTTTTACTGCTATTGCTTTCTTCATGTCAAATACATATTCCTCGGACTATGAGATTATGCAACTCCTGAATGCTGGAGGAATGCCTTGTGTGCTATCAAACGTCACAACGTAACTAGGTGATTATAAATATGCTCAGGTATCCCCGAAGGTGTTAGTTGAGTTGGCATAGATCGAGTTAGGATTTGTCACTCCGAGTATCAGAGAGGTATCTCTGGGCCCTCTCGGTGATACACACCATGAAAAGCCTTGCAAGCAAAGTGACTAATGAGTTAGTTGCAAGATGATGTATTACGGAACAAGTAAAGAGACTTGTCGGTAACGAGATTGAACTAGTTGTGAAGATACCAATGACCGAATCTCAGGCCAGTAAGATACCAATGGCAAAGGAAATAACATATGTTGTCAAAACGGTTCGACCGATAAAGATCTTTGTAGAATATGTAGGAGCCAATATGAGCATCCAGGTTCCACTATTGGTTATTAACCGGAGAAGTGTCTCGGTCAAGTCTACATAGTTTTCGAACCCGTAGGGTCCGCACGCTTAACGTTCGATGACAATATTGTATTATATGAGTCATGTGATTTGGTGACCGAATGTCGTTCAGAGTCCCAGATGATATCATGGACATGACGACGAGTCTCGAAATTTTCGAGAGGTAAATATTAATATATAGGACGATAGTATTCGAACACCAGGAGTGTTCCGATGTGTACCGGGTACATATCGAAGTACCGGGGGGGTTTACCGGAACCCACGGGAGGTTAATGGGCCACATGGGCCAAAGGGGATGGGGCACACCAGCCCACAAGGATCTGGCGTACCCCTCCTATGCCGTCAGCCAAGTGGGAGAAGGAAAGGGGGGGGGGACTCATCCTCCCCCTTCCTTTCCTCTCCCCTCTCTTCCTTTTCCCTTCCTACTCCGAATAGGAATAGGAGAGGGGGGTTGGCCGAATTTGGGAGGACCCCAAGTAGGATTCCTCCTTCTTGGTGCGCCCCCTTGGGTGCCTCTCCTCCCCTCCAACCTATATATACATGGGGAGGGGGCGCCTAGAATGCACACCAACAATTGTTAGAAGTGTGCGGCGCCCCCTCCACAGTTTACGCCTCCGGTCATATTCTCGTAGTGCTTAGGCGAGGCCCTGTGTGGTTCACATCACCGTCACCGTCACAACGCCATTGTGCTGATGGAACTCATCTACTTCATCGACACCTTTGTTGGATCAAGAGGACGAGGGACATCATCGGGCTGAACCTGTGCAGAACTCGGATGTGACGTACGCTCGGTGATTGATCGGTTGGAGCTAGAAGAAGTTCCACTACATCAACCACATTGTCCAACGCTTCCGCTTTCAGTCTACGAGGCTACGTAAACACACTCTCCCCCTCTCGTTGCTATGAATCTCCTAGATAGATCATGCATGAGCGTAGGATTTTTTTTGAAATTGCATGCTACGTTTCCCAGCAGTGGTATCAGAGCCAGGTCTATTCGTAGATGATATGCACGAGTAGAACACAAAGAGTTGTCGGCGGTGATAGTCTTACTCCTTACCACCAACGTCTTATTTTGATTCCGCGGTATTGTGGGATGAAGCAGCCCGGACCAACCCTACACGACTGCGTTCACGAGACCGGTTCCACCGATAGACATGCAACTAGTTTTGCATAAAGGTGGCTGGCGGGTGTCTGTTTCATCTACTTTAGTTGAGTCAAATTTTGACTGCAGTCGGTCCTTGTTGAAGGTTAAGACAACAAACTTGATGAAACACCATTGTGGTTTTGTGTCATAGGTAAGAATGGTTCTTGCTAGAAGCCCGTAGCAGCCACGTAAAACTTGCAACAACAAAGTAGAGGATGTCTAACTTGTTTTTCAAGGGCATGTTGTGATGTGATATGGTCAAGACGTGATGAGTTATACATTATTGTATGAGATGATCAAGTTTTGTAAATTATCGACAACAGTCAGGAGCCTTATGGTTGTCTCTTTATTGTTTGAAATGCAAGCGCCATGTAATTGCTTTACTTTATCGCTATGAGTTAGCAATAGTCGTAGAAGCAATAGTTTGCGAGACGACCACGACGCTACGATGAAGACCAAGGTGTCAAGTTGGTGATGATGGAGATCATGATGACTGTCGGTGTACTAAAATAGGGGTACCTTAGTATCCCGACTTGTGCACGGGCAGTAGCAGCGTCCCGTGGTCTGGCTCACCACGCGCCCGCCAAAGCCCACTCTGGACCCCTTTGAAGCCATTCAAGAACAAAGTATTCGAGTTAAGAGACAAGACCCCGGCAAGAGGAGCTTGCCGGGAAGGCCGCACCAGGCTCAAGGTTATCATTCCAGCACAAGACACTGGCAAGAGGAGCTTGCCAGGAAGACCAAAGAAGAGCATCTCAGAAGACATGCCGGGGCGCATTACGCGCCCCGACAGGACCCCGAGGGCAACAAGCTTCCGGGCCCGGCAAGATAGCAACCCCGGGAAGGTGCTTGCCGGGGGAGGCTTACACTGTGTGCTGCGCTCCAGCTCATCTGGCCACGCGTCGCCCTGGGGCCCTTCCAGGGGCACGTGGCAGATGGCTGTGTAGCCTGGGGTACACGGTGGCAAGCCGCGGTGACGAGGCCATCGTCGTGGCGAACGGAGACGCCCGGGCGGACGCTTTTGGGGTGACGGCGACGGGCATTCAATGCCCTTGTCCCACACCATCAGGGTTAGGTATAAACCACTATACATACACTGTACATGCACTGTTACAACTACCAACGATTTTACACTTTTACCCTCATCTACGTTGACACCTGTCGGTGACCCCTTTGAGCTATAAAAGGAGGCCCATGCACAACCTAGGGGGGGTTTGATTCCAGAAACTTGATCACTCCCACGCTCGGTGTAGCTAGTACTGTAGATCTTCAAGCTCCTGAGCTCAAGAACTCAATACAACCAAAGGCAGGAGTAGGGTTTTACGCATCCGTGCGGCCCGAACCTGGGTAAACTGCCCGCGTGTGCCCCTCGATCTGCTCTCTGTGCTCCCTCCGCTCCCTTGCCGTACCGTAGAAGGGGCTCCGGTCCCATAGGTGTTCGTGGGCGGTCAGTTCCCCCGACATCTTTGGCGCGCCAGGTAGGGGTTGCGTCGAGGTTGTGCGAACCTGATCCGGCGCTCACGCGGGCGCAACCTTCAGCAACTTTTCCAGCTTCATCAACCTCATCGACAACATCAACATGCCTCCGAAGAAGAAGGCTTCGGAGGTCGGAGGCCCGTCTGCGTCGATCCCACCACCACCAGAACCAACGGTTGGTGGGGTAGACGCCGGCGGAGGGGCGGACGCCGGCGAGGACACTCACGGCGTCGCCAAATCCAAGGACAAGACGGACGACCGGGCGAACTCCAAAGCCTCGGCGTCCGTGCACGCACCCCGTCCCTCTCAGGAGGTGCCGGGCCAACAGCGACGTGGTACCCACGGTACCATCCGCCTGCTGGGACAAGGCCAAACCGGCGGGTCGCGGGATGCTCAAGGCCAACGTGCTGGCACGAGCAAGGCGCGGTCGCCGGGGCGAGACCCTGCTCCTTCTAACCCTGTTAGAAGTCCGAGCATATCTCGCCCCTCGCACCGCTTGCCACCGCTCCCCTCCACTCCAGCTGAAGCTCTCGCCAGAGCTCAGCTGCTCCTCGACTTCCCTCCAGCGGCGGACAAGGCCGGAGACTGGAGGACTACAATCCAGAGCCTCATCGCCTTCGCCAACAACGACACGCCGCAGCAGCCGGCAACATCACGGCCGCGGCAAGTCGACCAAGCGAAGGCCGATGGAGACAAGACCGCCGGGGGTGCAACTACCGTGCACTCCCCGCCGCGGAAGCAGAAATCGCCGACTCGCCGGATCAACGTCGACGACGACTCCACGACGTCGTCGGACCCGCGAGCTCGCCGCGATCAGCGCCAAGTCCTCAACGACAGGCGACAAGAGGACGCTCGAACTCGTATCGAGCGTCGAAGAGAAGCCCGAAGACAGTCCGATCAACGCGCTGGAACTGCTGTCGACATGCACGCGCCCGGTGAACCAGGCGACTTGCCGTACGCGGCAGGTTGCCCTACGTTCACCCGAGAGCTGCGGCAAGTCCAGTGGCCCAGCATGAAGAACTTTAAGCCCGACGTACCCGAGAAGTACGACGGCAAGATGCACCCCTCGGAGTTCCTTAGCATTTACACCATTGCGGTGCAAGCTGCCGGGGGACGCGACGAGAAGATTCTAGCCAATTACTTCCCGCTCGTGCTTAAGCCAAATGTCAGATCTTGGCTTATGCACTTGCCGGAGAACTCCATCTCTTCTTGGGCAGATTTGTGCCACCAGTTTGTCGGCGCCTTCACGGGCGGCCACAAACCCCACGGCCAGGAGAGCGATCTCCACATTCTTGCCCAGAAGGAGGGAGAGTCCCTGCGAAAGTACATCCAAAGGTTCAGCCGCGTTCAGCACAACATCCCGGATGTCCACCCTGCCGCGGTTATCAGCGCGTTCCATCAGAACGTGCGTAACCGCCGGATGAGGGAGGAGATGGCGATGACAAAGATACGGGACGTCAGCGAGCTTTACGCTCTGGCTGACAAGTGTGCACGCGCCGAAGAGGGGAGGAGACTCCCCGGAGAGGATACTGGAGCAGGAGGAACGGACAGCGACGATGCCGCCCCGGCAAGGAAAAACCGGCGGCGGAACAACAAGAAGAAGAAGAACAAGGAGGTACTGGTTGTCGAGCAGTCCGGCAAGGAGGCTGCCGCCAAGAAGACACAGGCTGGTGGCTCCGGCAAGGAGCCCACCCCTGTAGCAGCAGCCGACAAGCAGGACATCTCCGACAAGCAATACTGTAAGATCCACCGCACCAAGGGCCACGATCTCCAGAACTGCAAGAGGGTAGAGTACCTCGTAGAACAGCAGAAGGCTGAATACGAGCGTCGCGACAAGGAGAAGGCCCAAGGAGGCGGGGGAGAGCCCAGCAAGAAGCGGCCGTTCAGTGGCTGGGGAGGACGCCGCGGCAAGGCTAAGCAGCGGCAAGGGGACAGACCTCCCCGGGCCGCGACAAGGATGAAGATGAAGACGATGACGAGGACATGGATGACGGAGATAACAGAGATCAGGAGTTCCAGAAGGCCCCAGAAGTTCTGTGTGTCGACGGAGGTGCCTCTCTGCACACTTCCCACCGCCAACTCAAGCAATGGGTGCGGGAAGTGAATGCAGCTGAGCCACCCGTCGAGTAGCGCAGGCTGCTGAAGTGGTCCGGCACGCCCATCATCTTTGACCTAGAGGACCACCCTGACCACACAACTGCGGTCGGGTGTTTGCCGATGTCGGTTTCGCGAACTATCCGCAACCTCAAGGTCACCAAGATGTTGGTTGACGGCGAGGCCGGCCTCAACTTGATCTCCTCCGCTGTAATCAAAAAGCTGCAGATCCCCGACAGCGAGCTCGAGGAAACCGGGACGTTCCAAGGAATCAACCCGGGAAGGAGCAAGCCGAAGGGGAAGATCACGTTGCCGGTGACCTTTGGCGGAGAGCTTAACTTCAGGACGGAGAGGATCACGTTCGACGTTGCCGATATCCCATTACCATATAATGGGATACTTGGCCGTCCTGCGCTCGCCAAGTTCATGGTGGCCTCCCACTATGCTTATAACAAGCTCAAGATGCCAGGGCCAATAAGCGTCATCTCTGTCCCCGGCGACAAGAAGGACGCGCTCATTTGCGCCGACAAGATCTACCGGGACGCAGCAGCCGCGGCAGACAGCAAGACACTTGCCGCTGAAGCTCCCGGGGGGAAGACCAAGACCAAGTCCGGCAAGAGCTCTGGGGCCCACTCCGGCAAACGCACCTCTTCGGAGTGCTGCGCTGCCGTCGAGGACGCACCATCGAGCTCCACCGGCAAGTGCAAGAAAGGAATGGCAGCTCCACCGGCAACCAAGAAGGTGTCCGCCAAGGAGGACGGCACTGGTGGTACCTTCACCATCAGTGCTACGCTCGACCCCAAATAGGAAAGCGCGCTCGTTGCCTTCCTGCGGGCGAATGTCGACGTGTTCGCATGGCAACCGTCTGACATCCCCGGCGTTCCCAGGAAGGTAATTGAGCACAAGCTTGCTATTTGTCCTCATGCGCGGCCCGTCAAGCAAAAGGTCGGGAAGCAAGCGGTGGAGCGCCAAGAGTTCATAGCTGAAGAGATCAAGAAGTTGGAAGCAGCAGGCCTTGTTAGAGGTGTACTTCATCCCACGTGGCTGGCCAATCCAGTTGCCGTGCGCAAAGCCAATGGGAAATGGAGACTTTGTATAGACTTCACTGATGTGAATAAAGCTTGTCCCAAGGATCCGTTTCCCTTGCCGCGCATTGACCAGATCGTTGACTCCATGGCCGGATGTGAGTTGCTTTCATTTCTTGATGCTTACTCCGGATACCACCAGATATTCATGGCTGAGGAAGATGAAGAGAAAACTGCATTCATTACTCCATGTGGCACATATTGCTTCAGACGCATGCCCTTTGGATTGAAGAATGCGGGCTCAACATTTGCAAGGGTGGTCCACACTGATTTTGAGCCACAGATACACAGGAATGTAGAAGCCTACATGGACGACATAGTGGTCAAAAGCAAGGACAAGGATACCCTGATTCAAGACCTAGAAGAAACTTTTGTAAATCTGCGCAAGATACAACTCAAGCTGAACCCAGAGAAGTGCGTCTTCGGAGTCCCCTCCGGCAAGCTTCTCGGGTTCTTTGTGTCCCAGAGGGGGATTGAAGCCAACCCTGACAAGATCAAGGCTATCGAGCAGATCGAAGCCCCGAAGCGCGTCAAGGATGTACGGAGGCTTGCTGGTTGTGTGGCTGCCCTCAGCAGGTTCATTTCAAAGTCTGCAGAACGCGCCCTGCCTTTCTTCAAAATCTTGAAAAAAGCAGGTCCAATGAAATGGACTCCGGAAGCGGAGGCAGCACTGCATGACTTGAAAGCATACTTGTCCTCTACTCCAATACTTGTCGCACCTAGGCCACAAGAGAAGTTGCTACTATACTTAGCAGCAACCAATCAAGTGGTTAGTGCTGCGTTGGTAGCGGAGAGGGAGGCGGATGAGGAACCCACAGGCCCGGCAAGCGCATCCAGCGACAAGCAGGGGGCTTCCCTGACAAGCTCTGGCCCCGATAGGGACCAGTCTGCGCAGGAACAAGGAGAAGTGCGAAAGAAGATGGTGCAGCGCCCAGTTTATTTTGTAAGTTCCCTCTTGCAGGGGGCTAGATCAAGATACTCTGGGGTGCAGAAATTGCTTTTCGGTCTCCTCATGGCCTCGAGAAAGCTGCGCCACTACTTCCAAGCACACGAGATAACGGTGGTCACTCGCTTTCCGTTGAAGAGGATATTGCAAAATCCAGAAGCAACAGATAGGATTGTCGAGTGGGCACTGGAGCTGCCAAGCTTTGGTCTTAAGTTTGAGAGTACTTCAACTATACAGAGCAGAGCCTTGGCAGAGTTCATAGCGGAAAGGACCCCAACACTAGATGAAGAAGTTCCAGAGACAAGCATCCCCGTCCAAGAAGCAAGCAAAGAATGGATAATGTACTTCGATGGTGCCTTCTCGCTGCAAGGCGCCGGCGCTGGCGTGTTACTCATAGCGCCCACTGGAGAGCACCTCAAGTACGTTGTTCAAATGCACTTTCCCAAGGAGCAAGCAACAAACAATACTGCTGAGTATGAAGGTTTGCTTGCCGGCCTCAGAATTGCGGCCGAACTTGGGATCAAGAAGCTGATGGTCCGGGGAGATTCACAGTTGGTGGTCCGACAAGTAAACAAGAGCTACCAGAGTCCTTTGATGGAAGCCTATGTCGATGAAGTAAGGAAGCTTGAAGAACACTTTGAAGGCCTGCAGATGGAGCACGTTCCAAGAGCTCAAAATGATATTGCGGACGGCCTGTCAAAGTGTGCTGCATTGAAGTTACCTGTGGAACCAGGGACCTTCATGCTCAAGCTAACTCAACCATCTGTTACACCATCAGTTGGGCAAAGCAAGAAGAGGAAGTTGGTCTCCGGTGACTACTTGCCGGCGGACCTTCCTGAAGCCGCCGCCAAGGTCCCCAAGATCAACGACCAAGATGCTGAGGGGCAGTCTGCTCCTGCAGACCCAAGGGTCTGTGCAGTTGAAGCAGACATTCCCGACAAGTCTTGCCGGGGAACACTCAGCTCCGGCAGAGCCGCAGGTTCTTGCCGTGGAAGCTGATGTTCCCGCAGCAGCACTGATGCCTTTAGTCCTTGCTGTTGAGCCTCAAGCTCCGGCATGGGCACAACAAATTGTCCATTTTCTTCAAACTGGAGAACTTCCCGACGAGCCAGAAGAGATAGAAAGAATAACCAGGCAGTCAAGTATGTACCAGTTCGTCGACAATGAACTGTACAGAAGAAGACTCAATGGTGTCAGATTGAAGTGCATTTCCCGGGAAGATGGACAGAAGTTGTTGGCAGAAATACACGGAGGCATATGTGGTCACCACATTGGCGCAAGAGCACTTGCCGGGAAGGCATTCCGGCAAGGTTTCTTTTGGCCAGAAGCCGTCCAAGACGCAACTGCACAAGTAACCAAGTGTGAAGCGTGCCAGTTCCATGCCAAGCAGACACACCAGCCAGCTCAAGCTCTCCAGACGATCCCTTTGTCCTGGCCCTTCTCGATCTGGGGGCTCGACATCCTCGGCCCCTTTCCCCGCGTAGTCGGGGGCTTTGAGTACTTGTACGTTCCAATCGACAAGTTCACAAAGTGGCCAGAAGTGGAACCAGTGAGAAAGGTGACAGCACAGTCAGCAGTGAAGTTCTTCAGATCAATTGTTTGCCGTTTCGGAATCCCTAACAGGATCATCACCGACAACGGCACACAGTTCACAAGTCGCACCTTCATGCAGTACGTCCAAGACCTTGGCGCCAGGGTCTGCTTTGCTTCTGTTGCTCACCCGAGGAGTAACGGTCAAGCGGAGAGGGCCAATGCTGAAGTGCTGCGCGGACTAAAGACAAGAACGTTCGACAGGCTGCACAAGTGCGGAAGAAACTGGATAGAGGAGTTGCCGGCAGCTCTTTGGTCAATCAGGACGACACCAAATCGAGCCACCGGACAGACACCCTTTGCTCATGTCTATGGAGCAGAGGCAGTTCTCCCCACGGAACTCGTATACGGGTCTCCTCGAGTGCTCGCTTACGACGAGCTCGAGCAAGAGCAACTGCGGCAAGATGATGCATTACTCCTCGAGGAGGACCGTCTCTAGGCTGCTGTACGAGCTGCTCGATACCAGCAAGCCTTGCGTCGCTATCATAGCCGCAAGGTCAAGGCCAGGACTCTCGAGGAAGGCGACCTTGTTCTTCGGCGCGTTCAGTCCGTCAAGAATTCCAACAAGTTGACGCCGAAGTGGGAAGGCCCTTATCGGGTGAGACAAGTCACAAGGCTCGGCGCTGTCCGCCTTGAGACCGAAGAAGGCTTACCGGTGAGCAACTCCTGGAACATCGAGCATCTTCGCAAGTTTCACCCGTAAGGCGCGGTTGCCGTGATGCGCTCCGGCAACCACCTTTTGTACAAGTCTTGCCGCTGTTGCATGTAAACCTTTGTACAAAGCCGGGCGCAGACCCCGTGCATCAGTAAAACTTTTGTGCTCCACACTGTTTGTCATTTCATGCTTTTCTTTTTTGCATGTATCATCTGACATTTTGTGCAGCACACATCCCCGGTAAGCAGTAACAAGCCGCAATGCTCCATACTTGTGTTTCCTTTTCTTTTTCTTTCTCTCTTAAACAGAAGAAGTGTTCCTCGCGCACAAGTTTGCCGGGGGGAAGGAGACAGTGGTATGGACCAAGTGCTGTTCAAGAAAGGAAAGCCTTGCCGAGAAGCAAACAGAACACAAAAGATTAGTCGACAAAGTTTGAGAATTCAAAAATTTTAAATTTCTTAGTTGTCTTCCTTGAACAGCCACACTTTGTATGGAAAACCTGTGCGCGGAGGAACCTACCCACGGCTAGCCGCGCCCTTACTCTGTTTCGAGCACGCTCAACGGCTTAAGTGAGCTGCGACAAGTGTCGCGCCCTTACTTCGTTTTCGAGTTCGCTCAACAATCTAAGTGTGCTGCGACTAGCTGCGGCAAGGTTTCTTGCCGGCAAGGACATTGCCAGCAGGCTGCTAAGGGTCCTGCACTCAGCGCTCGCGGCAAGGGTTCCTTTGCCGGCAAGTTCCCTAAAAGCATAGGGTGGAAAGCATACAAAGTGAAGGGACTAAACAAGGGAGATAACACTGCATTGACTATCCAAAATAAAGTTATATTACAAGATAACTTGCCGCTGTTCTAACCAACTACTACCCATGACTTAATCGACAACAGCAAGGGAAGCAGAAAGAAGGGAGCCTAGTCTTTTCGATCTCCGTCGACCCTCTTGATCTTGCCCGCCTTGGCTACGATATGGGCAACTTGTGCCTTTAACGCCTCCTGGTCAGCTTCGGGTGGCAGGGTCCGGAGGACGTTGTTGAGGTTGATCCCGGGGTTGCGGTAGACGATCTTCGACAACACCCGCTCCATAGTATCCATGCAAAGCCGGCGCGCCTCGCCAGCCAGCTGCGTGGGGATCTTCTCCCGTAGTTGCGCGAGGGCCGGCGCCACTCCTCTGAAGAACAGGCTCAGCTTGGCGCTGTGGGGAGGCTCTTGTCGGGGGAGTACACGAGGTGCTCCGCCCTCAGCGCCACCATCTCCTTGTCGATGTTGGTGGCGGAGGCGACGAGCTCTTCGGTCCACTGCTCCACCGTCCGCTGGAAGTTGTTTTGCGAGACGGCGGCGCTGTCCAGCAGGGCCCTCTCAGCACGAAGATCATCTTTCAGCTTCGTCTCGCGATCCCGGGCGGCGTCAAGTGAGTCGCTGAGGGTGGAAACCTTCAGCTCCAAGTCTGCGATGGAGTCCTTGGCGTCGTTGAGCTCTTTGCCCTTCTCGGAGAGACGGACTTGCAGCTCCGAATTGGTGTGGGCGTCCTTCTCCCACGCCACGTTGAGCGCAACAACCCTGTCCTCGCTCGCCTTCAAGCCCGTCTCCAACTGCGCCATCCTGGCCTCCAAATCCCTCTTGGTGGTCTCTGCGGCAGCAGCGGCGTCCCTCGCCTCCTGCAGAGCCCCGCCAATGGCCTACTCGTGAGAGGTAAGGTCGTCCTTGTGGCTATCGAGGTCGACCTTCCGCTGGTTGAGCTCTCCCTCCCGCCGAGACAGATCCTCGGCGGCCAGTCGCTGCTGCTCCTCCACCTCGGCCTTCTTGAGGAGGAACGCCTGGTGTGCTCCAGCAAGCTCTTTGCGCTCCTCCGCCAAGTTCCGGAGGGCCGCTTGGTTGGCGGCACGAAGCTCCGCGGTGCGCTTCTCCAGATCAGCACCAGCCTTCGCAGCCAGGGCCTCCCGGGAGTCCAACTTAGCCTGCCTGGCCCGGTACAAGGCCAGAAGCCGGCGTAGGAGTTGCTCCTCTTCGGGCTCGTTGGTGCTGCCGGGCGCATCGACGACCCTCAGCCCGGCGGAGGCGAGAACTTCTCCATCGAAGCTCTCCCCCTCCGCGGGTGCCCTTGATGAGGACGCCCACGGGACTTGGATGAAGACCCCGTTGGCGGCCTCCAGATAGACACCCGACCCAGCCGCGGGGGCGGAGGGGTCGGTGGCCGGCGCAGCGTCCGGCGCTCTTGTGGCCTCAGGGCCAGCAGTGCGGTCGCCGGTCCCTTCCCCAGCTGCGGCGTAACCGGTCAGGGCGGTCTCCTTGGCGGCTGGCTCGTCATCACCAGCCATTCCCTCCGTGGTAGTAGTGTCGCCAGCATTGCCGCGCGCGTCCTCCTCGGCGATGGTCTCCGTCTCCATCGGCTCCGGGGCGGGCGGATCTGACAGAAGAAAAAGAAAGTGAAGATCGTCAAGCAAATAACCAAAAAGAAGAATCCAAGAGGAAGAAATTACAAGGGTTACCTGCGCGGGCCTCTTCCGTAACGGGGTCCCTCGCCGGGGAGTTCTCCCTTGGCGGCGTAGTAGAAGCCCCCGCCGGCGGAGGACCGCTGGCGCCTTCCCTTGGCGGGGTGCTCACCCTTGTCGGGGTGCTCACCCTTGGCGGGGTACTCGCCCTTGGCGGACTACCCATCCTTGGCGGAGCGCTGTCCCTCGCCGGGGAGCTCATCCTTGGCGGGGAGGGTGGAACAAGCGGCTCGTCGGGGGCGGCCTCTTGGTGCTCCTGTGGCTGCGGCTCCATTTCTGCACAAGACAACAGGCAAACGAGACGTTGGCAAGGACAAGCTCAAGCGCGCCCATCAAGCAGAAAAGTGAACGAAGGACTTATGCTGGGGGCTGCTCTTCGGAGCAGCAGGCTGGTCCGGCAAGCTTGTCGCTGGCGCGTCGCCCGCCGCTGCGACGGGCTCGTCGTCCTCGAGGTCAACCACAGGGATCTTGGCCCTCTTCGTCATCCTCTAGGTCAAGGTCCTGGAAGCCAAACAGGATCAGAACCAAGCAAGAGAAATCAAGACAAAAGCAACAAAAATCAAAGGAAATAGAAATTGCAAGTGCTTACTCTTCCTCCTCTTCGTCAGAGCTGAGAGCGGAGAAGTCAAATACCGCCTCGCGTGCTCCAGCGCGAGGAGCTGGAGGAGAAGGCTTCCTCGGGCGCTTGGCGGGCTCCGGAGCCGTGGGTTGTGAAGACCCCGCGCCGGTCGTCGCTGAAGACTGAGGGGCAGAAGGAACACCAGAACCGCTCCGGGAAGATCCCCCTCCGCTTGCCGTTGGGGCACGGGACGCCTCCTTGACGACCTTGCTCGTCGTGGTGGCACGCGTCGCACGACGCTTCGGCTGTTGTTGGGGCGCCGGTGGCCTCGCCGTCTCAGTGGTCTTGCGGAGGCGCTTCTTCTGCGGTGGCGGAGAGTTCTCTGAGGATGAGGAGGCGTCGTCGTCGAGATTCAGAGACCCGCCAGAGTCTTCGTCAGAATCGCCAGATTCGGCGTCCTCTTCGGCGGGCCCACTGGACTCGGTGCCCTGCCCGGCGGCCTCGCTCGTCCCGGCAGGCTCCCCGGCAGACTCCCCGGCAAGCTTCCCGGCGGGCATCAGCAATTTGAGGATTTCCTCCTCCTCGGCCTGGCTCACTGCGTCCGCTGCTTCTGCTTCATCCACAGTGTACCCAAATTCACCCGCGGCCGCGGCTGCGGCGGCCTCCTCCATTCTAGTGGCTATGTACGACACATCCCGGTCGGTGGTCGCACGGGTGAGCCCCTTTTTCTCCTCGGGGTTGCGTGGCCGTTCAACCAGACTGTCAAAGAAGGTCTGCACGGTCTCCTCTGAAGGCGTCAGCGAAGTGGGAACAACCCCGTGGGAGTCACACTCAGGCATTGCCGCACGGATGGCACTAAGAGCAGTATTGTTGCACAATGGAACTACTCCCCGGGACGGGGTGAACCACTCCTTGTGGATGGGATCATGTTTGAACAGCTCCCGGACCATTCCCTTGAGCTCCAAAACGGTGAAGTTATAATTCAGCCCGGGGCGCAGCCTCATGCGGTCTGCCGCATTGCCGAACTCCCAAGCAGGCCTCTTCCTATCCTGCAAGGGAGCAATGCGGCGGCGGAGGAAATCAGCCCCGACTTCACCTACAGTAAGGTTGGCGGCCCGGAGGCGAAGGATCCTAGTAAGGGCAATCTGCAGCTTCTCGTCCTCCGGGGCCAAATCGCTCCAATCCTTGCCGCGCACTACTGCAGTTCGGCGCGGCGAGGTGAATTGCTGGGGTTCATCTTCCATAACCCAGCACCAATCAGCCCTCCATTCGTCCCACTTGCCACGGAGCTCTCCTATCAAGTACGCCTCCTTCTTGTTGAGCCTGAAGATCCAGGAGATACCGCCGGAGAGTGGGGATCCAGACTCTACTCTAGGTGTGAAGAAGTGGCGGAAGAGAGCTACGGTTGGATGCACCCCGACATAGTTTTTGCACAGGTGTGCGAAAACGGCCATTGTAAGGACGGCGTTCGGGGTGAAATCGAGAAGGTGGAATCCGTACGTGTTCATCACATCACAGAAAAACTCAGAGTACGGAGGACAAAGGCCACAGTGGAAGAACAAAGCAAAGTAGTAGTAACCTCCCGGGTACATGTTGATGGCTACAGCGGGAGGACCCTGGTGCGAGGGTGAGCCTTCGTCTCCCTCGCCCAGAACAGGTAATACTTGTCCCGCAGCTCCCTCGCGCCGAGCTTCGGCGGGATGACCACCATCCTCTTCCGCATGGCTGCCAGCTTCGCCGCCTTGTCGGACTTCTCTTTCTTCGCCTTGTCGCTCTTCGGGGCCATGGCGGGGATGGCGAGGGAGGTCGACGGCGCTGCGGATGCTGGAGACGGCGGAGGAAGGGTGGAACTCGGCTCTCTGTCGACCTTAGGGGAGGCGGAGAGCGACGGGGGTTTCTGGAGATTCAAGACACAATGAAAGCAATGGGGGGAAACTGCCCCTGCTTCCTCTGCTTTTAAGGGGGAAGTGGGGGACGTTCCACATTTCCCATTAAAAGAAACAGGCCACGATCTCTCCCACGACGCCACAATCGATGCGTGCCGTTAGGGAGGGATGCGGCGAATCTGGAGTGGGAAACGGCGCGTCGTGGGCCGCGTGTGCCCGTGCACTATTTTGGGCCTCGCCCAACAGCGCTCGGCACCGTGTGTGGCCCAGGCCCGGGGGCTCCTGTCGGTGTACTAAAATAGGGGTACCTTAGTATCCCGACTTGTGCACGGGCAGTAGCAGCGTCCCGTGGTCTGGCTCACCACGCGCCCGCCAAATCCCACTCTGGACCCCTTTGAAGCCATTCAAGAACAAAGTATTCGAGTTAAGAGACAAGACCCCGGCAAGAGGAGCTTGCCGGGAAGGCCGCACCAGGCTCAAGGTTATCATTCCAGCACAAGACCCTGGCAAGAGGAGCTTGCCAGGAAGACCAAAGAAGAGCATCTCAGAAGACATGCCGCGGCGCATTACGCGCCCCGGCAGGACCCGGAGGGCAACAAGCTTCCGGGCCCGGCAAGATAGCAACCCCGGCAAGGTGTTTGCCAGGGGAGGCTTACACTGTGTGCCTGCGATCCAGCTCATCTGGCCACGCGTCGCCCTGGGGCCCTTCTAGGGGCACGTGGCAGATGGCTGTGCAGCCTGGGGTACACGGTGGCAAGCCGCGGTGACGAGGCCATCATCGTGGCGAACGGAGACGCCCGGGAGGACGCTTTTGGGGTGACGACGACGGGTATTCAATGCCCTTGTCCCCCACCGTCAGGGTTAGGTATAAACCACTGTACATACACTGTACATGCACTGTTACAACTACCACCGATTTTACACTTTTACCCTCATCTACGTTGACACCTGTCGGTGACCCCTTTGAGCTATAAAAGGAGGCCCATGCACAACGTAGGGGGGGTTCGATTCCAGAAACTTGATCACTCCCACGCTCGGTGTAGCTAGTACTGTAGATCTTCAAGCTCCTGAGCTCAAGAACTCAATACAACCAAAGGCAGGAGTAGGTTTTTACGCATCCGTGCGGCCCGAACCTGGGTAAACTGCCCGCGTGTGCCCCTTGATCTGCTCTCTGTGCTCCCTCCGCTCCCTTGCCGTACCGTAGAAGGGGCTCCGGTCCCATAGGTGTTCGTGGGCGGTCAGTTCCCCCGACAATGATGCTTTGCAGATGGAGATCAAAAGAACAAGGTGATGATGGCCATATCATGTCACATATTTTGATTGCATGTGATCTTTATCTTTTATGCATCTTATTTTGCTTAGTACAGCGGTAGCATTATAAGATTATCCCTTCAATAAATTTCAAGATAATAGTGTTCTCCCAGAGTATGCACTGTTGCTATAGTTCGTCGTGTTGAGACACCATGTGATGATCGGGTGTGATAGACTCTATGTTCACATACAACAGGTGCAAGACAGTTTTGCACAAGCGGAATACTCAGTTTAAAATTAACGAGCCTAGCATGTACAGACATGGCCTCAGAACACTTCAGACCGATAGGTCGAACGTGAATCATATAGTAGAAATGATCAACATAGAGATGTTCACCATTGAAGACTACTCCATCTCATGTGATGATCGAACACAGTTTAGTTGATTTAGATCACGTATCATTTAAATGACTTGAGGGATATCCATCTATGTGGGTGTTCTTTAGTAATTTGATTAATTTAACTTAATTTATCATAAACTCAGTCCTAATAGTATTTGCATATCTATGTTGTAGATCAATGGCCCGTGCTACCGTTCCCTTGAATTTTAATACATTCCTAGAAAAAGCTAAGTTGAAAGATGATGGTATCAACTACGCGGTCTGGGTCTATAACTTGAGGATTATCCTCATTGTTGCACAGAATAATTCTGTCCTTGACGCACTGCTAGGTGAAAGGCCCGCTGCAGATGCAGATGCTGATGTTTTGAACGTCTCGCAAGCTCGATCTGATGACTACTTGATAGTTTAGTTTGCCACGCTTTACGTCTTAGAATCGGCACTTCAAAGATGTTTTGAACGTCATGAAGCATATGAGATGTTCTAGGAGTTGAAGTAATATTTCAAGAAAATGCCTGAGTTGAGAGATATGAAGTCTTCAACAAGTTCTATAGCTGCAAGATGGAGGAGATGTCACACCCTAATTTTCATGCCACAACACTTAAGTTAATAATCATGCTAAAAATGTGGATTGACAAAAACTTTTGAGTGTTTTGGACATTGCTTGATTTGATTTTTGTCTGCTGCTTGCTAGTTCTCTAAAAATCAAATAAATCCTCCAACTCTTATACTTCATCTCCTTGATCCAAAACCTTTTCCCAATGATCATGCCATGTGTATAGAACAGTATAGTATTTTCTTATAAAAATATTTTGGCCAAATAGTATTTTCTAAAATTAGTTTTCCAAAAACCCCTGAATTGAGGTTTGCACTACAAGTACCTTATTTAGGGTGTGAAAAATCTTTCAAAAGGTATATTTGAATCCTATTAGGTATAGGACTCCCATAAACCACAAAATTATAATTTTAAAAGTTATTTTTATATTTTATTTAAATGCTTTTTCTTTAGGCCAGAAATGGTCTTTAATAGGTAAAAATTATTTATCTATTTCAAAAATATTTGCCAAAATTCAGGGAAACTCATCGGACATATATTGTCCATATATAAGAGTTTCAACACATGGTCATGTTCAAAATATTGGTCAAATCCCTCAGAAACCCTTTCTGGATATTTCAAGCTTTTGAAATATTTACAAAGGAAATATTCTCCAAACATTCCAGGGAAATTCTATCATGTCAAATATGACATATTTGATGATCTTACAAAGCCTCATTCCTTGAAGATCAAGGAAACATCATCTAATCCCCTCAAAACCATTCTGTCCATTTTGAAGTTTGAGCAACTTTACATTGCCAAACTTGTCCAAATGCTCTCAAACTTGGTGCACATGCTCAAATTATGTAAATATGCATCTATGCCAAATGGCACAAGTTTTGGAGAAGGATAACTTGATCTAAGTGCCCCAAAACCCTTTCTGACCAGATCCAAATTTGAACAACTCTTCATTGCCAACTTTTTACTTGGGGCCTCAAATTTTGTGGACATGCTCACAAACCCAAATGATGACACTACACCAAGTGTTGCATCAAGGAGAGATGATTTGCTTAATTTAATCTTGGAAAATCAATTTCTGTTGATTTCTAGGGTTCACCAAAGTTACATTGGCAACTTTGCCCAAATGAGCTCAAATTTGGTGAAAGGGCCTAAATGTATGTGCCATTTGATCCTGTTAAGTCTCATGTCAATTGGAAGTCATTTGCTTGCCCAAAACCACATTAAACACCTTCTGCCATTTTAGCAAAACCATTGTTTTGCCCCCTTTTTCTATTAACCTTTGATTCAACGTTTTACCACAACATCACCTAGTCAATTTCTACCTCTAGTAACTCTCCCATGACCAGAGCTCAATGATTGAGGGGTGAAAACCCTCATTTTACCACCCTGGACAGCCCCTCTCTCCTTCTTCTTCTGCCTCTCTCCTCTCCTACTGGCTCCCCAGAGCATCCAAGACCACCTCCCTATATTCTACTACTCCCTCTACCCCCTAGACACTATTGGACATGCCCTGGACGCCAGAGCAATGCCAATAGGAGCCATATGCGTGCTCTGGAGCATGCTACAGTGCTCTGGCACACTGTAGCCGCCCCAATCCCGATGCCCCGACAGCCTCGGGCCTCCCCAGCATGTCCCCCGAGGTCACCTCGATGTCTGGGACACGGCACGTCGCCGGCCCCCACCTGAACCTCTCTCCTCTCCCCTCTGTGAAGCTCGCCCGTGCGCGCCCTGGACCGCGCCCACGGTGCACCGACGCGCGCACTATATAGAGCCTCATTGGGCTCTCTCTCGACTCCTCTCGCTCTCCCACTACTCCAACAACCCCCAGACACCCTATGTTTCCCTCTCGAGCCCTCTGTCCACCTCCATGGCCGGAGCCTCGCCGACGGCCGTCGTTCGAATTCGAGCTACCCCGAGCCCCTCTCTCCCTCCTGGCAACTCCAGTGCAATCACACGATCTCCAGGAAGTCCCCCACCTCCGCCAATCCTTCCCGGGATGCCCGTGCGCTCGAAGCCCAAGGTGGCCGAGGCCCTTCTCCGCCATGGTTGGACCCTTGCTCACTCTGGCCCTCCCCGAGGCGTGTGCATAGGCCCCTGCGGTGCGGCGTCGTCTCCCGAGTACGCCGGTGCGCCAAGCAAAACCCGAGGCGGCCGGAGTCGCCGGCACTAGCGGCAGCAGAGCACCAGACTTGCCGGCCTCTGCGGAAGCAAGGAGGGGGCCCTTCCTCCCTCCGTCCCACCCAAAGGGCGTGGCCGAGCCCCGCCGCTCCATTCCCTCCCCGCCGTCCGGTGCGGATGGGAGGAGCAGCACAGGCGGCGAGCGAGGCCGGCGTCCTCTGCCTGGCGAGGCGAGATTGAAGACGAGCTGGGCGGGACGAACAGCCTGCCAGCGGGACCCGCCTGTAAGTGGCTAAGACCCCGGGCCCCCCGGAGTAAGTGGAGACGGCCTCCGCTGAAGACGTTTGCGGGGGGGCGAAGACGTAGTCTAGGGAATACGCCATCGACCTCGCCTGGGCACCCCGGGCGGCTGAGCCACTGGGCCGGCCCACTTCTATCTAACGCCCGGTGCGTTGGATAAGGGTATAGCCTTGCCTTTTTCTCATTTTCCTTTCCAGATAAATTGTAAAATCTCCCATATTCAAATAAACTCCAAATTGGATGATTCAAATTTCTAGTAGTTCATAAAATCATGCTCTATCACATGGTGCAACATGCACATTTTTCCAGAGACTTTTTCTTCCCTAATATTTATCAAATGCCATTTTTCCATTGCTTTGATAAACTTTAGAAAATCACAGGGAGCTCAAATTTGATCCAAATGCAATGGTTCAAATTCCTAGATGCTTCTAAGTTCATAACTTAGTTTATGAACATTTTTATTAATACTTTCTGTACCCCACCAAATAATGAGCCATTTCTTCATATTTATCAACTTTGCAAAATCCTAGGAAATTCATTTGAACTCTAAATCCAATGAAACCAACTCCTAGATGCTTCTAAAATCATGATTTGTTAAATGGGTGCCTTTGCTCATTTTTCAAAAATATATTTCTGTACACTTCTTTCAAATCCATAAACCCCTTGATTCCATCGTATTGAAATTTTCCAAACTATCCATTGATCCAATACCTATGAAACCACCTTGGTCATTTTTCATATGACCAGAGGTATCCTAGAAAAGTCCAACTCCTATTTTTAGAGCACTTTTATCTTTGCCTTGTTGTGTTGCTTATTATGATTGTTTACATCGTTAGTTGACGAAATAAACGGAGTACTCGGAGATGGACCAGAAGGTTTGAAGACTCGGAAGGACAAGGCAAGCAGCCCTTTGACCATGTTTGAGAAACCTTTTTATGCATGTCATATAGTACCATAATGTTGTTGCTACGGAATCATGATGAGGTGGAACCACTTTGATGGTTTGCCACTGCACTTCCTCGTTGATACTCGCATTGAGCATGACCCTACCTTCTTACGAGGGTCATGCCGGTGGGAATAGATAGATGTGTGTTATAGTAGTTGGCTACGCAAATGGGTCAGGGTTATGCATTGAGAGAATCAAGTGTGGTTTGACATACTTGCGAATGACCCAGTGGGTGCCACTAATGCCCCTGGGAGACGATGAGAAACTAGGGCACTACTTTGTGAAGAAGTAGTGTACCGAGGCTTGTTGAAAGTGTTGTTTACAGAGATGGATTAGATATATGTGTGACTACCGTCCCAACCATACATGTGCAACCACTCTACCCCTTATGGGATGGGGCATTATTGATTACTTAGGCTGATACTAGCATGGTTCCCACATCACTAGTGACGGGGGAGACTTGAGGTCACTCCCGGGACGGGGTCGTGCTTGGATAAGCGACCATGACTGTATTTACAGGGCACCGTACACACCGTTGGTCCCTCCGTGTACGCGTGACATTGAAAAAGCGCAAGTCCCATGACCTATTGATTGTACTCGAGGGCCATGCACCAACGAGTGGACCCTATGTTAGTGTCGTCTAGGGAAAGGTAATGACCGGGTGCTTCCCCCGAGTACTTGAGGTACTGCGGGATCGTGGGTGACACGAAAGCTTCCCGGATCTTGTGGGTAAAGTGCGCAACCTCTGCAGAGTGTAAATCTATTCGAATAGCCGTGTCCATGGTCAAGGACAGTTGGGTGGTGCTGCTTAGACTATGTCCATAAGTTTCTGGAAAACAACACGGTTTGGTAAATCTGTTGATGTGATTGTGAGAAAGTCACGATGAGCGTGAGCAAGAGTTGTTCATGACTCTTTCTCGATATTGATGTCTGAAACCTCCTGATACTTGTTGCGGACACTTGCATGCCCTTGTTATATATTGATCATACTTGCATAAGAAAAACTAGCTTTCCGCAAAACTGCCAATTTAGTAGTAGACCCATGCATAATTATTCTATCATCACACTTGGGTTGCTTGCGAGTACATTCAAAGTACTCATTGGCTTGCCACTGGTTATTTTATTGGCCAGGCATGAGAGAATAGGATATGATGAAGATTTCTTGGTGGCGAACATGCGAGCTAGGATGCTTCCCAGTCAGAATGTCTGTAGGGTTAAGGCGGATGGCATGGGTCCAAGTTGTTATTGAAGATTTCCGCTGCGATGATTTACACTCAAGATTTGACCTCAAATGTCACAATTTGTGTAATACGGTACGTATGGATGTAAGAATCTTGTTATTCAGCTTCTGTGTGTTCAGTGAGCATTGATCTCTGGGATCACTGTACACGTGCATTCGGTGATCACGACTTATGAGTCGGGGTCCCCACAGAGCTGGTATCAGAGCCATCCTGACTGTAGGAAGCCTTAGTTAGCATGGTCGTTAGTTAGGGTAAAATTATTTTCAAAACTATTACTAGTTTTCAAAACTATCTATACTTCTCTTCCCTTCTCAGTTTTTTGAAAACTAGGCTATACTTAATCTCTTCCCCCTTCAAAACTTTTGGTCGCTAGAACCCTCATGCCCCTGACCACTGGATTTCCTGTAATCCTCGTGGATAATCTAGATGGATGATACCTTGCCAAACACTCACCCACATCTTCTGAACACAAGATTGGTGACACCACAACAAGACGATGCCAACAGAAGATACATCCTCGAGGAATGAGGACATGAAGACCCAGAAGATACTGACACCCTTGACAGTGCCCCAAGATGGTGCAACCTTAGCCTAGGATGACCATGGCATGAGTTGTGCAAAATCATGATATACATCACTAATAGAGTAATCATGTCACTACCGTTGTTGTCTAGGCAACCGCCGGTGGATGAGAACCTCGCCATTTGGTCCGCCTCACTATAGTGACCAGGAAATCGGTTCTCTTCGTCCGCCTCGATTAATATCATTGCATAAAGGATTGCCTACCTGATACCCTCGACGCCCCAGAAGGCATAAGGGATCGTCATGATTAAAGAGACAAGAGAAGACCAAGTCAACGCCAGCTACAAGGAGACACCTTCACCACATCACCTCATCAGGCGAGAAGTTGATGAAGATTCTTCAGGCTCAACCCGGATCGTTCATCAAACAACTACAAGGGACATAGCAACACCTGAGGAAAACTCAGAAGACTGCACGAGGCACAAGTCACGACTGCTGAGTCCGAGAACCCCTAGGGTAGGATGAGTCGTGTACCCCCTATGCGCAGTCGAGTCCGTATAATGGTTCGAATAGAACCATGATTGTGTGTTGCTTGCTTTTATTTGTTTGTGTTTTGATATAAGTCACACTTTTGCCCTAGGCAACAAGTGCATGGCTATATCATCTTCCTTGCCTTGTTTCTTTTGTTTCGGCCTTTTTGCATCTGTATGTTTGCACCTGCACTATAGAACCCCCTTTAGGCATTCTCTATGCTACTTTTTCCCTCTATTCTCTCTCCTCAACTAAAGACTTCTGCTACAACCTCCACGACCAAGTGCAACCCCGTGAAGTTATGTTTAACCCTCGAGACTAGAAACCTCTTCCTGCACCCTTTGAGACTTCAGGAGATACTCCAGCACGAATCCTTAACCATGTGCTTAACCCATAGAGTTGCGAGAGAACCTGTTAAGCCTTTGTAACCTTGCATAACACTGGGTTCGTAAAGGAGCTAGTGGACACAATGAACGAGCACATTGTCAGTGGACACAATGAACGAGCACATTGTCATCCTAATATAGCACAAAAACTGACGATGCCATAGATAGAGCAATTTGAGGATATAAGACAGATGACTTGGTGGCTTTATATCAATGACTTCGAGGAATTATCTGAGACCTTGATGGATTGTGAGGTTTTCATGTTGGTGGGATCATGATTAATAGAGTAGCGTAACTTTCATCACCCTGGAGTAACTTGGATTTGCAGGGCAATTGTGATCGCAAATTGAAATTCTTGGAGGTATAAGGATTGGACTTGAGCAGATGATGTTGATGGGAGATAGTTGACAGTACAATAATGACTTTGGGGAAAATGTAGGAATTCTCGTCGGTCCTGAGATTTGGATTTAAGTAGGTGATTCTCGTTGGGTATAGATGCTAAGAATGTCTGCATGGTTCAGAGTAAATTGGATTTAGACTGTTGATTCTGATCATGATACCATGCTCCTCGGTGGACGATAAACTAGGAGATTGGATTATTTGTCAGAGTTAATTTAGGGATCTATATAATCATGAACTTGGAGTTTACTTGACCATGATGGTGGGAATTCGGTGGACTTACTATAATAATGCATAGCCCTTCCAAGTATTTGGGTATTATAGGGACTTGAGATCTTGCGGAACACCGTAGACATTGGATTTGTAGAATTGTTGGATTATGTGGTGATTGATGGAAATTACCGGGCTGTTGGAGTTGATATATAGGAAGGAAACAAGACCTTGGAGTGGCATATGATGTGTTTCCTTAGAATAGAGACGCATTATCTTGAACCTTGCAAGAGAAGGTTGGGCGCTTGGATTGTGGTGTTTAACCCAAGCTTAGCAGCATGTATGATCTACCCATGGATTTTAGGGGTAGACATGCATATGGATTTAGGGATCGTAGACAAGTATAATTTTGTTAGACCTCCTTTTGGGAGTCATGAGGATATGTAGGGCATGAGTGGTGATTGAAGTTAGTCTATGCGAGAGGATGCATTTAGTGATATAAGGTTATTCGTTTGGAGTACTAGATGGAGCTATTGGCATCTCAGAAACCATGCTTAAGGATAAGATAATAAACGTTCACTCACACGCTAAAATCCTTGAAACCCTTAAGCACCACCAAGCCACAACATGGTCAGATCCTGACCATGGTCCTTGGCTCTAAGCTAAGAAGACCTTTGCCAATACTCAACAGAGACCACCACCAATACTCCAGCCTGCCTTGCTACCCCATAGACTTCATGGGGTACTTGGACAAGTTAGTTGTCATCTTTATTTGGCAACACACTTGACTACCTGAAGACGGAGGAAGAGCTGTGCAGCTGGTTAGAAGACATTTGAAGACCAGCATGTCAAGAAGGAAGAACTACACCGACCACCATCATCAAGATGTAAACTTCTGCGTCAAAGACCGGGCGTATCTGCAAACCACTCCACTCAAAGGAACCAAGCATTTTCATGTCGAAGGGACGCTCACACTAAGATTTATTAACCTTCTTCAAGACCACGGCAAGACGAATAATAGATGGCTACCAGCTAGACTTACCACCTGAGTTACCCACCGTGCACCAAATTTTCCACGAGACACAACTCTGGAAATACTTCTTACTTCCTAACTAGCCCGGTCCCCGCAAGGACATCAGTCACCAAGCCTTTGACGTCTAGCTCAACCTAACCCATACAAGAGACCCCTCAGCAACCTGCATCAAGAGGGCAACAAGCAAGAAGTCACACCACCAAGTACTTCAAGGTTCTATGGAGCACCACTCGGAAGCAGAACCAACAAGAAGAAGTGAAGACTACCCCATATTCAAGACTATGTATTCCTTTCCACGCCTAGTCTGGGAATCTCGGGGATGAGATTCTTGTAAAGGGGGTAGGTATGTCACACCCTGATTTTCATGCCACAACACTTAAGCTAATAATCATGCTAAAAATGTGGATTGACAAAAACTTTTGGGTGTTTTGGACATTGCTTGATTTGATTTTTGTCTGCTGCTTGCTAGTGCTCTAAAAATCAAATAAATCCTCCAACTCTTATACTTCATCTCCTTGATCCAAAACCTTTTCCCAATGATCATGCCATGTGTATAGAACAGTATAGTATTTCTTATAAAAATATTTTGGCCAAATTGTATTTTCTAAAATTAGTTTTCCAAAAACCCCTGAATTGAGGTTTGCACTACAAGTACCTTATTTAGGGTGTGAAAAATCTTTCAAGAGGTATATTTGAATCCTATTAGGTATATGACTCCCATAAACCACAAAATTATAATTTTAAAAGTTATTTTTATATTTTATTTAAATGCTTTTTCTTTAGGCCAGAAATGGTCTTTAATAGGTAAAAATTATTTAGCTATTTCAAAAATATTTGCCAAAATTCAGGGAAACTCATAGGACATATATTGTCCATATATAAGAGTTTCAACACATGGTAATGTTCAAAATATTGGTCAAATCCCTCACAAACCCTTTCTGGATATTTCAAACTTTCGAAATATTTACAAAGGAAATATTCTCCAAAAATTCCAGGGAAATTCTATCATGTCAAATATGACATATTTGATGATCTTACAAAGCCTCATGCCTTGAAGATCAAGGAAACATCATTAATCCAGGGAAATTCTATCATGTCCATTTTGAAGTTTGAGCAACTTTACATTGCCAAACTTGTCCAAATGCTCTCAAACTTGGTGCACATGCTCAAATGATGTAAATATGCATCTATGCCAAATGGCACAAGTTTTGGAGAAGGATAACTTGATCTAAGTGCCCCAAAACCCTTTCTGACCAGATCCAAATTTGAACAACTCTTCATTGCCAACTTTTTACTTGGGGCCTCAAATTTTGTGGACATGCTCACAAACCCAAATGATGACACTACACCAAGTGTTGCATCAAGGAGAGATGATTTGCTTAACTTAATCTTGGAAAATCCATTTCTGTTGATTTCTAGGGTTCACCAAAGTTACATTGGCAACTTTGCCCAAATGAGCTCAAATTTGGTGAAAGGGCCTAAATGTATGTGCCATTTGATCCTGTTAAGTCTCATGTCAATTGGAAGTCATTTGCTTGCCCAAAACCACATCAAACACCTTCTGCCATTTTACCAAAACCACTGTTTTGCCCCCTTTTTCTATTAACCTTTGATTCAACTTTTTACCACAGCATCACCTAGTCACGTTCTACCTCCAGTAACTCTCCCATGACCAGATCTCAATGATTGAGGGGTGAAAACCCACATTTTACCACCCTGGACAGGCCCTCTCTCCTTCTTCTTCTGCCTCTCTCCTATCCTACTGGCTCCCCAGAGCATCCAAGACCACCTCCCTATATTCTACTACTCCCTCTACCCCCTACACACTATTGGTCACGCCCTGGACGCTAGAGCAATGCCAATGGATGCCATGTGCGTGCTCTGGAGCGTGCTACGGTGCTCTGGCGCACAGTAGCCGCCCCCATCCCGATGTCCCGGCAGCCTCGGGCCTCCCCAGCATGTCCCCTGAGGTCGCCTCGACGTCTGGGACACGGCACGTCGCCGGCCCCCGCCTGACCCTCTCTCCTCTCCCCTCTGTGAAGCTCGCCCGTGCGCGCCCTAGACCGCGCCCACGGTGCTCCAACGCGTGCACTAGATAGAACCCCATTGGGCTCTCTCTCGACTCCTCTCGCTCTCCCACTACTCCAACAACCCCCAGACACCCTACCTTTCTCTCTCGAGCCCTCTGTCCACCTCCGTGGCCGGAGCCTCGCCGACGACCGCCGTTTGAATTCGAGCTACCCCGAGCCCCTCTCTCCCTCCTGGCCACTCCAGTGCCATCACACGATCTCCAGGAAGTCCCCCACCTCCGGCAATCCTCCCCGGGATGCCCATGCGCTCGAAGACCAAGGTGGCCGAGGCCCTTCTCCGCCATGGTTGGACCACTGCTCACTCTGGCCCTCCCCGAGGTGTGTGCATAGGCCCCTGCGGTGCGGCGTCGTCTCCCGAGCACGCCGGTGCGCCAAGCAGCACCTGAGGCGGCCGAAGTCGCCGGCACTAGCGGCAGCAGAGCACCAGACTTGCCGGCCTCCACGGAAGAAAGGAGGGGGCCCTTCCTCCCTCCGTCCCACCCTAAGGGCGCGGCCGAGCCCCGCCGCTCCATTCCCTCCCCGCCGTCCGGTGCCGATGGGCGGAGCAGCACCGGCGGCGAGTGACGCGGGCGTCCTCTGCCTGGCGAGGCGAGGTTGAAGACGAGCTGGGCGGGACGAACAGCCTACCAACGGGACCCGCCTGTAAGTGGCCAAGACCCCGGGCCCCGCGGAGTAAGTGGAGACGGCCTCCGCTGAAGACGTTTGCGGGGGGCGAAGACGTAGTCTAGGGAATACGCCATCGACGTCGCCTGGGCACCCCGCGCGGCTGACGCACTGGGCCGGCCCACTTCTATCTAACGCCCGGTGCGTTGGATAAGGGTATAGCCTTGCCTTTTTCTCATTTTCCTTTCCAGATAAATTGTAAAATCTCCCATATATTCAAATAAACTCCAAATTGGATGATTCAAATTTGTAGTAGTTCATAAAATCATGCTCTATCACATGGTGCAACATGCACATTTTTCCAGAGATTTTTCTTCCCTAATATTTATCAAATGCCATTTTTCCATTGCTTTGATAAACTTTAGAAAATCACAGGGAGCTCAAATTTGATCCAAATGCAATGGTTCAAATTCCTAGATGCTTCTAAGTTCACAACTTAGTTTATGAACATTTTTATTAATACTTTCTGTACCCCACCAAATAATGAGCCATTTCTTCATATTTATCAACTTTGCAAAATCCTAGGAAATTCATTTGAACTCCAAATCCAATGAAACCAACTCCTAGATGCTTCTAAAATCATGATTTGTTAAATGGGTGCCTTTGCTCATTTTTCAAAAATATATTTCTGTACACTTCTATCAAATCCATAAACCCCTTGATTCCATCGTATTGAAATTTTCCAAACTATCCATTGATCCAATACCTATGAAACCACCTTGGTCATTTTTCATATGACCAGAGGTATCCTAGAAAAGTCCAACTCCTATTTTTAGAGCAATTTTATCTTTGCCTTGTTGTGTTGCTTATTATGATTGTTTACATCGTTAGTTGACGAAATAAACGGAGTACTCAGAGATGGACCAGAAGGTTTGAAGACTCGGAAGGACAAGGCAAGCAGCCCTTTGACCATGTGTGAGAAACCTTTTTATGCATGTCATATAGTACCATAATGTTGTTGCTACGGAATCATGATGAGGTGGAACCACTTTGATGGTTTGCCACTGCACTTCCTCGTTGATACTCGCATTGAGCATGACCCTACCTTCTTATGAGGGTCATGGCGGTGGGAATAGATAGATGTGTGTTATAGTAGTTGGCTATGCAAATGGGTCAGGGTTATTGATGGCTTCTCGCCCCTGGTTGGTTACCCCAAGTGGAAGGTTTGAGATGTAGTGTAGCGGAAGTTTTCCCTTGGCAAAGATACCGAGGATCGATTTCCCCTGAGACTCCCAGTTTCAACAAGAAGGTGTCAACTGCTAACGGCGCCAGATATTAGCAATCAACGTGGACCTGCACACAGATACAAATAACTTTGCTCCCAACGAGTACAGAGAGGTTGTCAATCCCTCCGGCCTTGTCGGTTACAAAGGATCAAACGCAAGTGATAATGGTGATAGGTATTGCTGCAATAGTAAGTAAAAAGCGGAAAGTAAATAGCGGATGTGATCAATGATGGTAATATGGACCGGAGTCCCATGATGTTCACTAGTGATGTCTCTCTCCCAAAAGACGATAAAACAGCTATGTGAGGTAAACGAATTATAGCTGGGCAATTGACAGGACCATGTGCGCAAACCAATGCTGACTAAGTTGCAAGAAAGGTAGAGGTTCAAAGCATGGGCGGTACGCCAAGGCAAGTAGACCGAAATCCATCTACATCTACTACTAATCATCCACCTTGAGATATCTATCCAGAACATCTCGCTGGTATTAAGTTGCGAGTCCCACCCATAGTGTAAACTCAAAGCAACAGACAACTGCATTAAAAGAACTTTGCGTAAAGTAAACAGTCCTTGCACCCACGGGCACAAGCACCGTTGTTTTCCCCCTTGTGGCAACAGCACATCCCCTAGACTCATGTTTCTGTCACTCAAGCTAGTCATCGAGGGGCATGAACCCACAATCAAGCATAACGTTCCCTCTTGGAGTCACTACCTACTACTTGGCCAAAGCAAAAAATAACAACGAAGAACATGCAAGAATTACTTACGAACATAAATATAAAAGAGGTGAATCAAATATATTACTCAAACACAATCTGAAAATAATCTCACAATCCATCGGATCCCAGCAAACTCATCATAGCAACAGCATAAGGATTACATATGTGCCTCGATCATGTAGGGCAGCTCACGAGGACTAATTAGTGAAGCACAGGAACGGGAGGAGAACATCACATAGCTACTGGTCATGGACCCATGGTCCAAGGGAGACTACTCACAACTCATCCGGGAGGCGTCCATGGTGGTGGAGAAGCTCTCGGTGGTGATCCTCCCCTCCGGCAGGGTGCCGGGAAGAGTTCTCCTGGTGCTCCCGATCTTGGAAGCGCGGCAGCGGCGGAACAAAGATGAGATCGCGAAAAAGGTTTTCGTCTCGAGGGTTTCGGGAGACGATATAAATATATGCCAAAGGGGGGCATAAGCGGAGGCCTGGGGTGCCCAGGCGCCCCCCCC
>LR738709.1:567013785-567069473 GCA_902687465.1 Secale cereale
CCCCGGCGCGGCCAGGAGGGGGGCCGCGCCACCAGGGCGCCTGGAGCCCTGGTGGCCCCCCTCCGGCTGTACTTCGGGTGCCGGGAAGCTTCTGGAACGCTGATTTTTTATATAATTTTTCCGGGATTTTTCTGGCAGTTCTGGTAATGGGAAAACCTGAAATACAAAAACAGCCGAAAACAGAAACTGGCACTGGGGTGCACTGAGTTAATAGGTTAGTCCAAATATAATCAAAAGTGTATGGAAGTCTATAAATATCATAGCAATATCACCCAAAAGAGGCACGGAGCAAGCAGAAATTATAGATACGTTTTGGACGTATCAGTTATGCATTGAGAGAATCAAGTGTGGTTTGACATACTTGCAAAAGACCCAGTGGGTTCCACTAATGCCCCTGGGAGACGATAAGAAACTAGGGCACTACTTGGTGAAGAAGTAGTGTACCGAGGCTTGTTGAAAGTGTTGTTTACAGAGATGGATTAGATTTATGTGTGACTACCGTCCCAACCATACATGTGCAACCACTCTGCCCCTTATGGGACGGGGCATTATTGATTACTTAGGCTGATACTAGCATGGTGCCTACATCACTAGTGACGGGGGAGACTTGATGTCACTCCCGGGACGGGGTCGTGCTTGGATAAGCGACCATGACTGTTTTTACAGGGCACCGGACACACCGTTGGTCCCTTCGTGTACGCGTGACATTGAAAAAGGGCATGTCCCATGACCTATTGATTGTACTCGAGGGCCGTGCACCAATGAGTGGACCCTATGTCAGTGTCGTCTAGGGGAAGGTAATGACCGGGTGCTTCCCCCGAGTACTTGAGGTACTGCGGGATCGTGGGTGACACGAAAGCTTCCCGGATCTTGTGGGTAAAGTGCGCAACCTCTGCAGAGTGTAAAACTATTCGAATAGTCGTGTCCACGGTCAAGGACAGTTGGGTGGTGCTGCTTAGACTATGTCCATAAGTTTCTGGAAAACAACACGGTTTGGTAAATCTGTTGATGTGATTGTGAGAAAGTCACGATGAGCGTGAGCAAGAGTTGTTCATGATTCTTTCTCGATATTGATGTCTGAAACCTCCTGATACTTGTTGCAGACACTTGCATGCCCTTGTTATATATTGATCATACTTGCATAAGAAAAAACTAGCTTTCCACAAAACTGCCAATTTAGCAGTAGAGCCATGCATAATTATTTTGTCATCACACTTGGGTTGCTTGCGAGTACATTCAAAGTACTCATTGGCTTGCCACTGGTTATTTTATTGGCCAGGCATGAGAGAACATGATATGATGAAGATTTCTTGCTGGCGAACATGCGAGCTTGGATGCTTCCTATTCAAAATGCCTGTAGGGTTAAGGCAGATGGCATGGGTCCAAGTTGTTATTGAAGATTTCCGCTGCGATGATTTACACTCAAGACTTGACCTTAAAGGTCACAATTTGTGTAAGACGGTATGTATGGATGTAAGACTCATGTTAGTCAGCTTCTGTGTGTTCAGTGAGCATTGATCTCTGGGATCACTGTACACGTGCATTCGGTGATCACGACTTATGAGTCGGGGTCCCCACAGGAGAATAGTTCTGTCAGTGAACACATACTCAGAATGTCTGGATATCATACTCACTTGACTCAGCTAGGAGTTAATCTTCCAGATGATGGTGCTATTGACATAGTTCTTCAATCACTGCCACCAAGCTATAAAGGCTTCATGTTGAACTATAATATGCAAGGGATGGAAAAGAAAATTCCTGAGCTCTTCGCAATGCTCAAGGCTGCGGATGTAGAAATCAAAAAGGAGCATCAAGTGTTGATGGTTAACAAGACCCTTAGTTTCAAGAAAAAGGGCAAGGGAAAGAAAGGGAACTTCACAAAGAATGGCAAGCAAGTCTCCACTCCCGGGAAGAAGCCCAAAGCTGGACCCAAGCCTGAAACTGAGTGCTTCTATTGCAAAGGGACTGGTCACTAGAAGCGGAATTGCCCCAAGTATTTGGCGGATAATAAGGATGGCAAAGTGAACATAGGTATATTTGATATACATGTTATTGATGTTTACCTAACTAATGCTCGTAGTAGCGCCTGGGTATTTGATACTGGTTCGATTGCTCATATTTGAAACTCAAAACAGGAGCTACGGATTAAACAAAGATTGGCTAAGGATGAGGTGACAATGCGTGTGTGAAATGGTTCCAAGGTCGATGTGATCCCCGTCGGCACGGTACCTCTACATCTACCTTCAGGATTATATTTAGATCTGAATAATTGTTATTTGGTGCCAGCGTTGAGCATGAATATTATATCTGGATCTTGTTTAGTGCAAGGCGGTTATTCATTCAAATCAGAGAATAATGGTCGTTCTATTTATATGAGTAATATCTTTTATGGTCATGCACCCATGAAGAGTGGTCTATTTTTGTTGAATCTTGATAGTGGTAATACACATATTCATAATATTGATGCCAAAAGATGCAAAGTTGATTATGATAGTGCAACATATTTCTGGCACTGCCGTTTGGGTCATATTGGTGTAAAGCGCATGAAGAAACTCCATGCAGATGGACTTTTGGAATCACTTGATTATGAGTCAGTTTATACTTGCGAACCATGCCTCATGGGCAAGATGACTAAAACTCCGTTCTTCGGAACAATAGAGCGAGCCAATGACTTATTGGAAATAATACATACTGATGTATGCGGTCCGATGAGTGTTGAGGCTCGCTGCGGGTATTGTTATTTTCTGAGCTTCACAGATGATTTGAGCAGATATGGGTATATCTACTTGATGAAACACAAGTCTGAAACATTTGAAAAGTTCAAAGAATTTTAGAGTGAAGTATCATAACAAGAAAATAAAGTTTCTACGATCTGAGTACGAGTTTGGTCTTCATTTGAAACAATGTGGAATAGTTTCGGAGCTCACGCCACGTGGAACACCACAACGTAATGGTGTGTTCGAACATCATAACCGTACTTTATTAGATATGGTGCGATCTATGATGTCCCTTGCCGATTTACCACTATCGTTTTGGGGTTATGCATTAGAGACAGTTGCATTCACATTAAATAAGGCACCGTCTAAATCCGTTGGGAGAACACCGTATGAACTGTGGTTTGGCAAGAAACCTAAGCTGTCGTTTCTTAAAGTTTGGGGTTGTGACACTTATGTGAAAAGGCTTCAGCCTGATAAGCTCGAACCCAAATCGGAGAAGTGCGTCTTCATAGGATACCCTAAGGAAATAATTGGGTACACCTTCTACCACAGATCTGAAGGCAAGATCTTTGTTGCCAAGAATGGAACATTTCTAGAGAAGGAGTTTCTCATGAAATAAGTGAGTGGGAGGAAAGTAGAACTTGATGAGGTAATTGTACCTTTTTCTCGAATTGGAAAGTAGTACATCACAGAAAACCATTTCCGTGATGCCTACACCAACTAGAGAGGAAGATAATGATAATGACCATGATGCTTCAAATCAAGTTGCTACTGAACCTCATAGGTCAACCGGAGCACGATCTGCACCAGAGTGGTACGGTAATCCTGTTTTGGAAGTCATGTTACTATACCAAGGCGAACCTACGAACTATGAAGAAGCTATGATGAGCCCAGATTCCAATAATTGGCTTGAGTCCATGAAATCTGAGATAGGATCAATGTATGAGAACAAAGTGTGGACTTTGGTGGACTTGCCCAATGATCGGCAAGCCATAGAGAATAAATGGATCTTCAAGAAGAAGACTGACGCTGATGGTAATGTTACTGTCTACAAATCTCAACTTGTTGCGAAAGGTTTTTCACGAGTTCAAGGAGTTGAATACAATGAGACTTCCACACCCGTAGCGATGCTTAAGCCTGTCCGAATCATGTTAGCAATTGTCGCATTTTATGACTATGAAATCTCACAAATGGACGTCAAAATTGCATTCCTTAATGGATTTCTTAAAGAAGAGTTGTATATGATGCAACCAGAAGATTTTTCGATCCTAAAGATGCTAACAAAGTGTTCATACTCCAGCGATCCATCTATGGACTGGTGCAAGCATCTCGGAGTTGGAATATACACTTTGATGAAGTGATTAAATAATATGGTTTTATATAGACTTTTGGAGAAACCTGTATTCACAAGAAAGTGAGTGGGAGCTCTGTTGAATTTCCGATATTATATGTAGATGACATATTTTTGATCGGAAATGATGTAGAATTTCTGGATAGCATAAAAGGATACTTGAATAAGAATTTTTCAATGAAAGGCCTCGGTGAAGCTCCTTATATATTGGGTAACAAGATCTATAGAGATAGATCAAGACGCTTGACAGGACTTTCACAAAGCACATACCTTGATAAAGTTTTAAAGAAGTTCAAAATGGACCAGTCAAAGAAAGGGTTCTTTCCTATGTTACAAGGTGTGAAATTGAGTCAGACTCAATGCCCGACCACTGCAGAAGATACAGAGAAAATGAAAGTCATTCCCTATGCCTGAGCCATAGGATCTATCATGTATGCTATGCTATGTACCAAACCTGATGTGTGCCTTGCCATAAGTCTGGCAGGGAGGACCAAAGTAATCCAAGAGTGGATCACTAGACAGCGGTCAAGAACATCCTAAAGTACCTAAAAAGGACAAAGAACATGTTTCTCATTTATGGAGGTGACAAAGAGCTCATCGTAAATGGTTACATTGATGCTAGCTTTGACACTGATCCGGATGACTCTAAGTCACAAACCGGATACATATTTTTATTGAATGGTGGAGCTTCCAGTTGGCACAGTTCCAAGCAGAATGTCATGGCGGGATCTACGTGTGAAGCGGAGTACATAGCTGCTTCGGAAGCAGCAAATGAAGGAGTCTTGATGAAGGAGTTCATATATGATCGAGGTGCAATACCTAGTGCATTGGGTCCAGTGAAAATCTTTTGTGCCAATACTGGAGCAATTGCCTTAGCGAAGGAATCCAAATTTCACAAAAGAACCAAACACATCAAGAGACCCTTCAACTCCATCCGCGATCAAGTCAAGGAGGGAGACATAGAGATTTGAAGACACATACGGATCTGAATGTGGCAGACCCATTGACTAAGCCTCTTCCATGAGGAAAACATGATCAGCACCAAGAATCCATGGGTGTTAGAATCTTTACAATGTAATCTAGATTATTGACTCTAGTGCAAGTGGGAGACTCAAGGAAATATGCCCTAGAGGCAATAATTAAGTTGTTATTTTATATTTCCTTATATCATGATAAATGTTTATTATTCATGCTAGAATTGTATTAACCGAAAACTTGATACATGTGTGGATACATAGACAAAACACAATGTGCCTACTAAGCCTCTACTAGACTAGCTTGTTAATCAAAGATGGTTAAGTTTCCTAACCATAGACATGTGTTGTCATTTGATGAACGGGGTCAAATCATTAGGAGAATGATGTGATGGACAAGACCCACCTATTATCATATCATAATGATCGTTCAGTTTTACTTCTATTTCTTTCATCATGTCAAATACATATTCCTCCGACTATGAGATTATGCAACTCCCGTATACCGGAGGAATGCCTTGCGTGCTATCAAACGTCACAATAGAACTTGGTGATTATAAAGATGCTCTACAGGTATCTCCGAAGGTGTTTGTTGAGTTCGCATAGATCGAGATTAGGATTTGTCACTCTGAGTATCGGAGAGGTATCTCTAGGCCCTCTCGATAATACACATCATGAGAAGCCTTGCTAGCAAAGTGACTAATGAGTTAGTTGCAATATGATGTATTATGGAATGAGTAAACATACCGATGATCGAATGTCAGGCAAGTAACATACTGATGGCAAAGGGAATAACGTATGTTGTCATAATGGTTTGGCCGATAAAGATCTTTGTATAATATGTAGGAGCCAATATGAGCATCCAAGTTCCGCTATTGGTTATTGACTGGAGAAGTGTCTCAGTCATGTCTACATAGTTCTCGAACCCATAGGGTCCGCTTTCTTAACGTTCGATGACGATATTGTATTATATGAGTTATGTGATTTGGTGACTGAATGTTGTTCAGTGTCCCGGATGAGATAGGACATGACGAGGAGTCTCGAAACGGTCGATATGTAAAGATTGATATATAGGACGATAGTATTCGGACACCGGAAGTGTTCCAAGGGGTACCGGGTACATATTGGAGTATCGGGGGGTTACCGGAACAGTCAAGAGGTTAATGGGCCACATGGGCCAAAGGGGAAGGGGCACACCAGTCCACAAGGGGCTGGTGCACCCCTCCTAGGCCGCCAGCCAATTGGGAGAAGGAAAGGGGGGTTTCGGCCTCCCCCTTCTTTTCCTCTCCCCTGTCTTTCTTTTCCCTTCCTACTCCGGATAGGAATGGGAGAGGGGGGTTGGCCAAATCGGGGAGGACCCCAAGTAGGATTCCTCCTACTTGGTGCGCCCCCTTGGCTGCCTCTCCCCCCTCCAACCTATATATACATGGGGAGGGGGTGCCTAGAACACATACCAATAATTGTTAGCCGTGTGCGGCGCCCCCCTCCACAGTTTACGCCTCAGGTCATATTCTCGTAGTGCTTAGGCAAAGCCCTGTGCGGATCACAACACCATCACCGTCACCACACCATCGTGCTGATAGAAGTCATCTACTTCCTCGACACCTTTGCTGGATCAAGAGGATGAGGGAAGTCATCGGGTTGAATGTGTGCAGAACTCGGAGGTGTCGTATGTTCGGTGCTTGATCGGTCGGAGCTAGAAGAAGTTCGACTACATCAACTGCGTTGTCAAACGCTTTCGATTTCGTCTACGAGGGTGTGTAGACACACTCTCCCCCTCTCGTTGCTCCGCATATCCTTGATAGATCTTGCGTGAGCGTAGGATTTTTTTTGAAATTGCATGCTATGTTTCCCAACAGGCCGAACCTAGGTAAATTCATGTCTCTCGATTCCGCTCAACCTCAGCAAGCTAATAACCCGGTTGCGATGGCCTCACGTCAAAGTCCTCACATTAGGACATCTACCATGACAAAACCACAACAGTTGGCGCCCATCATGGGTCCAGCGCATGGTGGTTTTGAGTTCTTGAAGGGCTCTTCCCCAGGGATTGAGGGATATGCCATTAGCATGATGACCAAGAGTAGCCGCGCCAAGCTCTACATCGACGATATCGGATGGGATCCTGAGGATGACTCAATCGAGTACAGGTATCGGGTTCCCTTCGGCAAAATCCACGTCTTCATCGGCAAGATCGGCGGATCTGAACCCGAGCCCGACATCTGCACCAACCTCGTCAAGCCGGCTCAGCGCGCGCTCCTTGCCCGGTTTCAAGCCGGCCAGAAGCACGTCTTCGTTGGTTACACACAATGTGTGGAACTCCCAAAGAATTCCCAATATGGAGGAGAGACTCTCATCTACATGAATGATGAGTCCTAGACTGGAGAGACAGAGTCAATCTAGTATTCCGGACCCCTACGAGCCATCGTGCCGAGCCGCCATCAACATGGCTGGAACGGCGCCGGCTAACAACTCAACAGCAATAGGAGTGGCAGCCATGACTGACCCAGCAATGGCAGCTCCTGGAGGGTCCGATTCAGTAAGGCCGCTGACTCACGTTCTTTCTAAACTGATGACTACTCTAACAACCCTACCAGAGACCAATGTCACTGCGACAAATCAAGCAGAACGTAATGTGGAGATTACAAAGCTCCGAGAACAGATGACTTCGGCGTTCTGGGAATGGGGGTACCCAGACTTGCCTGCCTATAGCCGAACGCGTGGCCCCACTGACGTCCCGGCAAGGCCCAGATTCATGACTATGCAAGGAAGACCCTCGCGAGGGCCCCAGCCTCGCTAGGCGAGCGACTCCAGGATCTCTTGGGGAGAAGCTCCTCAAGCCTGCCTCCCGAGGAGTGGAGATCTTTATGCAGGTACCCCGCCTCATGAGGCACAACATGACATGGGTCATGACGACCAAGGCCAGGCGGGCACCAGCGGGAGCAGAGGGGCAGTTTCCACTTTGGTGCTAAGGGGGCAAGGGCAAGCACAGGTTCCCGAGGAAGGCCCCAAAGGTTTCCACTCCGGTGCAACAAGACCACGACTACCAGCTGGGTAGTGCGGATGTCATCGCCGAGCCCACCGCTGTGTCATGTCCAGAAGCTTTGCAGGCGAAGACCACCTTTCGTCAGGATAAGATGTGCTTCTTGTCCCCTTTCCAAATTGGTCGTTGTGGAATCCCTTCCCGCCTAAGCAATGAGGGAAGAGGATCACGACCACTATAAATATAGACTAGCCTACTCCGTAGAGGAGGATCGATTCATCCACACAATACGAGTCCTCGCGAGGTTGCTCACTCACTGTACTAGTTCATCCCTCAACCTCCTCGCGAGGCCAATCCACCAAAGGCAGGAGTAGGGTTTTACACCACAAGGTGGCCCAAACTTGGGTAAATCTCTGTGTTATTTCCTTCTCTATGATCATCCAACTTCGCGAGGTCGAGCATTGGGCATACTGAGCAGAGCGGCTTGAAGAAGTGAGATCCTTCATACACGCCCCAGAGTTCGAACCTTGATGGGTTATATGTCTTCGTCGTATCTATAATTTATGATTGTTCCATGCCAATATTATTGAACTTTTACATACTTTTGGCAACAATTTATATGATTTATTTGGACTAACCAATTGATCCAGTGCCTAGTGCCAGCTCTTGTTTGTTACATGTTTTTTGTTTTGCAGAAAATCCATATCAAATGAAGTCCAAACGCGATAAAAAAACGGAGAATTATTTTGGAATATATGTTTTTTAGGAGGTGGGATCAACGCAAACGGGGGCCCATAGGCCCCAAGATACACGAGGGAATGCCCCAGGCCCCAGGCGCACCCGGGTGTCTTATGCTCACCTCGTATGTTAGTTGGACCTCTACTTCGGGTGCAAGGAAGCTTATATCCGTAAAAAATCGTGTTACAATTTTAGTGCAATCGGAGTTACAAATCTTCGGATATTTACAAAACAGTGAAGGCCCGGATATGGAGAACGTAAGACAGAAGAGAACAGTTAGACGAATTCAATATCGGAGGGGCTCTCGCCCCTCCACCACCATGGAGGCCATGGACCAGAGGGGGAACCCTCCTCCTATATAGGGAGGAGGCCAAGGAAGAAGAAGAAGGAGGTGGTCTCTCTCTCCCCCTCTGTTCCGGTGGCGCCGAAGTGCCACTGGGGCTAGGATCGTGACGATGATCTACATCAATAATCTTGCTACCGTCAACAACAACAGTCTTCCCTCTATGGAGCGTCGTAACCTCTCTATTCCCGTTGTAATTCTCTACTTAAACATGGTGCTCAACACTACATACTATTATCCAATGATATGTGGTTATCCAATGATGTTTGAGTAGATCAGTTTTGTCCCATTGGCTTATCGGTGAAATTGCTATGATTGGTTTAATTTGCTTGTGGTTAGTTGCTGTCCTTTGGTGCCCATCGTATGAGTGCGCGCGTGGATCACACCATAGTTGTATGCTGATAGGACTATGTATTGGAGGATAAGGATGACAACAGGTTCAGACTGGCATAGAAATTGATGCATATGGGATTGAAGGGGGACCAATATATCTTAAGGCTATTGTTGGGTTTTAGCTTAATGAACGATAGTAGTTGCGGATGCTTGCTAGAGTTCCAATCATAAGTGCATATAATTCCAAGAAAGGGACGACATGCTAGAAGTGGCTTCTCCCACATATAAACTTGCTATCAATCTAGTAACGTAGTTGATGGCCTATGGACAAATCATTCTCTTGTGTTACAAAAAGCTAGCTACTACACTACTTTATTTCTGTCTTGCAACTTATTTCAAGTTTTATTCCCGCCAAGTACTTCTAGTTTTATCCTTGTTTTAGATAAAGCAAACGTTACGTGTGTGTAGAGTTGTATTGGTGGTCGATAGACTTGAGGGGATATTTGTTCTACTTTTAGCTCCTTATTAGGTTCGACACTCTTATTTATCGAGGAAAGCTACAAACGATCCTCTACACTTGTGGATTATCAAGACCTTTTTTTGGTGCCGTTGCCGGGGAGCAATAGCATGGGGTGAATATTCTCGTGTGTGCTTGTTTGCTTTATCACTAAGTAGTTTTTATGCTCTTGTTTTCTATCTTTAGTTATGGGTAGGAAACACAAAATACCAAAAATAATAGTGGTACATACTGAACCGATGGTTGAGGAACCACCCAAAATCTATCACACTGCTGAAGCTTTTTACTTGGATCATCTTCGATCCCTATGAGCTCGTGCTAAAACCCCAACTAGCTTAGTTGAGGGAAAATCCTTAGGTGAGCATGCTTGTTATGTGCGACATTGCTTGTCTCAAAAAGGGAAACAATTACTGGATAAAATTCATCGTTTGCAGTGCTATGCTTGGAATTTATGTGAAATATATGATTTTACTTGTTGTTCTAAAGACCCTAAGAAACACCTTCCCTACCAATGTGAGTTTATTGATAATTGAATCATATCTTCTTATGCCAAAGGTGTTTATAATTATTATGATGTTGAAAAAATCGAAGAATTTGTTACTTTTAAGGGTGCTTATGAAATTGGTTCTTTGGTTGAAAACTATGATGCTACTCTTTACATACTTAAATATTTCTATGATAAACTATGCTTCCAATGCTTATATTAAACCATATATTGAGCACTACTCTGATGTCCAAGAATAGACTAATATTTTGCAGGAGTCTATGGAAGAAGACATAGATGAAACTTTGAGCTCATTGGATGAAAACGTTGAGGAGGAGAGCGAAGAACGGAAGAAGGAAGAGCAGACTGATCACTTGTGACCACCTTCTAATGAGAGTAACTATTTATCACATACTTTGTTTAATTTCCCTTTGAGTTTACCGAAGGTTGAAATCTATGATGATTGCTATGACCCCGTTGATTCGTTTGAATTATCCCTTTTTGATGATGCTTGCTATGCTTGTGGCCCAGATGCCAATATGAATTATGCTTATGGAGATGAACTTGCTAAAGTTCCTTATGTTAAACATGAGATAGTTTCTGTTGCACCCACACATGATAGTCCTATTATCTTTTTGAATTCTCCAAACTACACTATATCGGAGAAGTTTGCACTTATTAAGGATTACATTGATGGGTTGCCTTTTACCTATGCACATGATGTTTTTGATGAATATAATATGCATGTGCTTGCTGCTCCTACTTGCAATTATTATGAGAGAGGAACTACATCTCCGCATCTCTATGTTTCCAACACAACAAAATTGCAAGAAATTCCTTATACTATGCATTGGACTTTACTTGATGTGCATGGATTGTTCTTTTCTGACATGCCGATGCATAGGAAGAGAGTTAGACTTTGTCATTGCATAATATATGTTGCTTTGTGCTCACTACTAAATTACAAATCTTTGTTAATTAAAATTGGCTTTGATATACCTTGGGATCCGGGTGGATTCATTACTTGAGCACTATATGCCTAGCTTAATGGCTTCAAAGAAAGCGCTGTCAGGGAGACAACCCGGAAGTTTTAGAGAGTCATTTATTTCTATTCAGTGCTTTTATAAAGTTTAAAAACAAAAAAAGTAGTGGGAACCTAAAAGTTTTTCAAAAAGTAAAGTGAAAGTAAGAAGGACGAGCACCATTGAAGTGGGAGGCGTCCTTGAACTTTGTTCATGCCTATGGAAACTTTTTGAATATCGATTACGGAAACTTTTCAATAAAATAAGTATCCCCTTGTACAAATCCATTGTATTATAAAAATAATGTGCCAAGGTCATCCTTTAGGATGATTAGATTGCTTGTTGGTATGTGTGGTGCAAAACAGAAACTTTGGCCGTAGTGCATGATTTTATCAAAAAAAAAATACTCGAACGTCAAACATTTCTGAATTTTTTTGCACAGTCTTGCTATTCCAATTTTTATTTTTTCCTAAGTTTTAAGAATTTTTAGAGTAACAGAACTATGGTGAATGTTCAAATCTTTACAAATTGTCCTGTTTTCGCATATTGTTGTTATAGCTTCATTATTTGCGTATGTTTGAATTCTTCTTGAAGCCTCCTTGACTTGGGCCCATAGAATTGTGCTAGTATACAGTGGGTAATGTTTGATTATAATTATACAATAATGTCAGAGCAGTACAAGATGGGATTTCATTGATCATGTGCACTAACCCCGCTAAAAGTTTGGTTAAGTTTTGTGTGGATGAAGTGTTCGAGGATTGAGGAGGTCTCGATGTGAGGAGAAGGAGGAGAGGCAAGAGCTCAAGCTTGGGGATGCCGAATTCACCCCCAGTAAATACTCAAGGAGACTCAAGTGTATAAGCTTGGGGATGCCCCACAAGACATCCCATTTTTCTTCAACGAGTATCGGTATGTTTTCGGATTCGTTTCGTTCACATGATATGCGTAAGTTCTTGGAGCGTCTTTTGCGTTTGTTTTTCACTTTTCTTTTATGAACCATGCTGGTATGAGAATAGTCCTTGGTTCATTTATAGAATGCTCTTTGAACTTCACTTATGTGTTTTGAGTATGGCTTTATAGAATGCTTCATGTGCTTCACTTATATAATTTGAAGTTTGGATTGCATGTTTCTCTTCACATAGAAAACCGATGTTCTTAGAATGCTCTTTTGCTTCACTTATAATTGTTATAGAATTATATATTGTAGAAAGAAGTAAACTCTCATGCTTCACTTATATCTATTTAGAGAGTCAAATAAAATCGGTCAATTGCATGGTTAGTCATAAAATCATACAGAAATCTACTGGATCACTGAATATGATATGTTTGATTCCTTCCAATAGTTTTGCGATATAGAGATGATGATATGTGGGAGGTACTAGTGGATGATCGTGTTTAGTAAGATATTTGTGTTAAGTTTGTGATTCCCGAAGCATGCACGTATAGTCTCTCGTTATGCCGGCAAGTTGGAGCACAATTTATCCTTGATTATCTATCTTTGTGTGAAGGTCAGGGGCGCGCGATGGTTAACTCCTATCAACCTCGCCCCTAGGAGCATGCATAATATTACTTTCCTTCACGGGCTAATAAACTTTTGCAAGAAGTATGTGAGTTCTTTATGACTAATGTGAGTTCATGGATTATACGCACTCTCACCCTTTCATAATTGCTAGCCTCTCTTGTACCGTGCAACTTTCGCCGGTACATAAACCTTATTATACCATCCTACAAACAGCCACCATACCTACCTATTATAGCATTTCCATAGCCATTCCGAGATATATTGCCATGCACTTCCATCATATCGATGACTTGATCATTCATTTTCATATTGCTCTGCATGATCGTAAGACATCTAGCACGATATTTTCATGGCATATCTGATTTTTGATATCTTTGCTATGCTAGATCATTGCACATCCTGGTACACTTCCAGAGGCATTCATATAGAGTCATACCATGTTCTACGTACCGAGTTGTAATTTTTATTTCTTTTTAGTTATAAGTAAAATAGAAGTGTGATGATCATCATTATTCATTATTAGAGCATGCCCCGGTGAGGAAAGGATGATGGAGACTATGATTCCCCCACAAGTCGGGATGAGACTCCAGAGAAAAAGAAAAAGAAAAAAGAAAATAAAAGGTGAGACCAAAAAGAGCCCAAGAAAAAAGAGAAAAAAATAAAGAAAAAAGGGAAGAGAAAATAAAAATGAGAGAAAAGAGAGAAGGGGCATTTCCACTATCCTTTACCACCCTTGTGCTTCAAAGTAGCACCATGTTTTTCATGTAGAGAGTCTACTATCCTTTTACTTTCATATACTAGTGGGAATTTTTCATAGTTGTTTGATGCATACCCATTTAGTTTCATGATGAGCTTTCACACACTTATAGTTCTTAGTGCATCCATTGCATGTCAATCGCTACTCCTCGCATTGATATGGATTGATGGACATCTCCATAGTCCATTAGTTTGCCTAGTTGATGTGAGACTTTCTCCCTTCTTTTGTCTACTACCACCACATTTTATTCCACCGATAGTGCTATATCCATGGCTTGTGCTCATGTATTGCGTGAGAGTTGAAATTGCTGAAGCGCGTTAAAAATTATGAACCAATTGCTTGACTAACACCGGGGTAGTACATGATTTATACTTTGTGTTAAGAAGACACAGCATGACAAAACTATATGATTTTATAGGGATAGCGTTCTTTAGCATTGATATTTTGATAGACATGATTGTTTGTTGGGACGCCCGAGTATTGATGTCTTTATGTCAAATTATAGACTATTGCTCTGAATCACTCATGTCTTTATATTCATGCCATGATTAGATATATGATCAAAATTATGCTAGGTAACATTCCACATCAAAATTTAGCTTTTGTATTTATCATTTACCTACTCGAGGACGAGCAGGAATTAAGCTTGCGGATGCTGATACATCTCCGTCGTATCTATAATTTTTTATTGTTCCATGCCAATATTATTCAACTATTACATACTTTTGGCAACAATTTATATGATTTATTTGGACTAACCTATTGATCCAGTGCCGAGTGACAGTTCCTGTTTGTTGCATGTTTTTTGTTTAGCTAAAAATCCATATCGAACGAAGTCCAAATGCGATAAAAATTCACGGACAATTATTTTGGAATGTATGTGATTGTTAGGAGGTTGAATCAACGCAAACGGGGGCCCACAGGCCCCAAGATACACCAAGGCGCGCCCATGTGTCTTATACTCACCTCGTACGTCGGTTGGACCTCTACTTCGGGCTCAAGGAAGCTTATATCTGGAAAATTCGTGTTGAAATTTCAGCGCAATCGTTGTTACGGATCTCCAGATATTTAAGAAACGGTGAAGGGCCAGATCTGGAGAACGTGAAATATAAGAGAACAGAGAGACAGATCCAATCTCGAAGGGGCTCTCGCCCCTCCGTGATGACCCACAAATGTAGGGGATCTATCGTAATCCTTTCGATAAGTAAGAGTGTCGAACCCAATGAGGAGCAGAAGGAAATGATAGGCAGTTTTCAGTAAGGTATTTTCTGCAAGCACTGAAATTATCGATAACAGATAGTTTTGTGATAAGGTAATTGGTAGCAAGTCACAAATTGTAAAAGTAAATAAGGTGCAACAAGATGGCCCAATCCTTTTTGTAGCAAAGGACAAGCCTGGACAAACTCTTATATGAAGGAAAACGCTCCCGAGGACACATGGGAATTATCGTCAAGTTAGTTTTCATCACGCTCATATGATTCGCGTTCGGTACTTTGATAATTTGGTATGTGGGTGGATCGGTGATTGGGTGCTGTCCTTACTTGGACAAGCCTCCCACTTATGATTAACCTCTACTGAAAGCATCCGCAACTACAAATGAAGTATTAAGGTAAACCTAACCATAGCATGAAACAAGTGGATCCAAATCAGCCCCTTACGAAGAAATGCATAAACTAGGGTTTAAGCTTCTGTCACTCTAGCAACCCATCATCTACTTATTACTACCTTCCTCTAGGCCCAAATAATGGTGAAGTGTCATGTAGTCGACGTCCACATGACACCACTAGAGGAAAGACAATATACATCTCATCAAAATATCAAACAAATACCAAATTCACATGACTACTTATAGCAAGACTTCTCCCATGTCCTCAGGAACATAAGTAACTACTCACAAGACATAATATTGTTCATTATTAGAGGGGTATTAATATGCATGATAGATCTGAACATATGATCTTCCACCAAGTAAACCAACTAGCATCAACTACAAGGAGTAATCAACACTACTAGCAACCCACAGGTACCAATCTGAGGTTTGGGTACAAAGATTGGATACAAGAGATGAACTAGGGTTTGAGAGGAGATGGTGCTGGTGAAGATGTTGATGAAGATAACTCTCCCCAAGATGGGAGAGTTGTTGGTGACGACGACGGTGATGATTTCCCCTTCCCGGAGCGAAGTATCCCCGGCAGAACAGCTCCGCCGGAGCCCTAGATTGGTTCCGCCAAGGTTCCTCCTCGAGACGGCGTTGTCTGGTCCCGAAAGCCTCCTTCTGATTTTTTTCCAGGTCAAAACACCTCATATAGAAGAAGATGGGCATCGGGGGGTCACCGGGTGGCCCACGAGGCAGGGGCGCGCCCAGAGGGGGGGGCACCCCCCACCCTCGTGGACAAGTGGTGGCCCCCCTCGTGAATCACTTTTGCCAGATATTTTTTATATTTTCTGACATGGTGTTTCGTCGAGTTTCGGAGCTTTTTGAGTTGTGCAGAATAGGTTTCCAGTGTTTGCTCCTTTTCCAGCCCAAAATTCCAGCTGCCGGCATTCTCCCTCCTCATGTAAACCTTGTAAAATAAGAGAGAAAAGGCATAAGTATTGCGACATAACGTGTAATAACAGCCCATAGTGCAATAAATATCAACATAAAAGCATGATGCAAAATGGACGTATCAACTCCCGCAAGCTTAGACCTCGCTTGTCCTCAAGCGAAAGCCGATATCGAAAAATTAGTCCACATGTTTAGAGATAGAGGTGTCGATAAAAAAATAAAATACGGACATCAGAGCATCATGATCATTCTTATAACAGCAACACACATATATTGTCATATGATTCTTATGCTAAAGTAACAATTCATTCGCAATGTCAAGTATGAATCAGAAACTTCATTGAAAACCAACAAACTATGATCCCGGTCATTGAAGCAATTGCAATTTATCATAACATCGGAAAGAGTCATTATAAGAGCTTTTCAGCAAGCCCACATACTCAACTATCATATAGTCTTTCACAATTGCTCACACTCACGCAATACTTATTGGTATGGAGTTTTAATCGGACATAGAGAAAGATAGGGGCTAATGGTATTGCCTCCAAACCTATTACCTCAAGGGTAATGTCAACAGTAATAGACCATGATAACTTACATCCAAGTGGGTATATCTGTCAGGATCTTTCCAACACAATGTGCTTGTCAAGGATAAAATGTAAAAAGAAAGGTGATTATCACCTTGACTCTTATAAGGCAAGAATAATAGATAGGCACTTCGCAGAGGGAAGCAAAGGTTGTCATGTGCTTTTATGGTTGGATGCACAAAGTCTTAGCGCAAAGGAACATCACTTTATATTGCCACTTGTGATAAGGACCTTTATTATGCAGTCCGTCGCTTTTATTACTTCCATATCACAAGATCGTATAAAGCTTATTTCCTCCACACTAATATATCATACATATTTTAGAGAGTTTGCAAGAATGACAACTTACTTGAAGGATCTTACTCAATCCATAGGTAGGTTTGGTGGACTCTTGTGGCAAAACTGGGTTTAAGGATGTATGGAAGCACAAGTAGTATCTCTACTTGGTGCAAGGAGTTTTGGCTAGCATGAGGGGAAAGGCAAGCTCAACATGTTGGATGATCCATGACAATATACTTTATTTAGAATATAAGAAAACATAACCCATTATGTTGTCTTCCTTGTCCAACATCAACTCTTTAGCATGTCATATCTTAATGAGTGCTCACAATCATAAAAGATCTCCAAGATAGTATATTTGTAAGTGAAACCTCTCTTTCTTTATTACTTCCAATTAATTGCAACGATGACCAAAACTATGTTTGTCAACTCTCAACAACTTTTATTCATCATACTCTTTATATGTGAAGTCATTACTTCCCATAAGATCAATATGATCTCTTTGATACTTTTTATATTTTTATTTTCTCATGACCAAAGTGAGGAAATCAAGCCCTTGACTCAACACAAATCTTTATTATATAGCTCACGGACTCGATTAAAAAAGTAAAGATCATAAAGCAAAAACTCACAACTAGATCATGCTAACTTTTATTCTACTAGATCAAGATATTACCAAAACGATCGAACTAAGAAAAACGGTAAGATAGGAGTATGATGGTGATACGATACCGGGGCAACTCCCCCAAGCTTGGCAGTTGCCAAGGGGAGTTGGTGATGATGGAGTTGGCTTGTTCCTTAACTTGCGCTTGAGGATAGAATTTTGCTCCCTTAAGTCATTGATTTCCTGCTCAAGGTTAATATCTTCTTGCATAGTTCCTGCTTGTTTTTCTGCAAGAGGCGAAAAGGGATAAACTCGATCTTAGGTTTCTTTTCTCTGTTAGGGAGGCTTGACTTCTTGAACTCCACATACATGTCCCCAGGTTGAGGTAGTGGGACTTCGTCTTCATCTAAGCTGGTCCAATCCTTTCCCTTGGGATCATGGTCTTCTTCTTCTTCCTTCGGGGTCCAACCATAATGCTCCCAGTCCCCATAGACCTTAGGGTCAGCAAGGAGATTAGCCACATAGCTTTCCCCCTTTGAATCCTGGGACGACATATTGCTCTTATCTACGACAGAAACAACTCGAAACAAAAACAGAGGATTTTGGCGTGATATGGTGGTCAAAACCTTCGGGAGAATATATTATGAATTTTTACCGGTCAAAAGGAGTAACTTACAAGAAATCGGAGTTCGGGAGGCACACGAGGTGCCCACGAGGCAGGGGGCGCGCCCAGGCGAACGGGGCGCGCCCTCCACCCTCATGGAGGGCTCGTGCCTCTTCTGGGCTGCCTATTATTTTTCTATTTTTCTAAATATTCCAAAAGAGTGAAAATTTGCTATTAGAACTGTTTTGGAGTCGGTTTACTTACCGTACCACATACCTCTTCCTTTTCGGGGTTTGAATCGTTTTGGAAAGTGTCCCTTATGTATTCCTCCGGCGTTACAGTTTAAATAACATTGGTTTCAACATTTATAGGGTTACCTGAGATATAATGTTTGATTTTTTGGCCATTCAACACCTTCGGATTTGTGCCTTCAAAATTGTTGATTTATATGGCACCGGAACGATAGACCTCCTCGATAACGTAAGGACCTTCCCATTTAGAGAGAAGTTTCTTGCAAAAAAATCTTAAACGGGAGTTGTATAGCAAGACATAATCACCTACATTAAACTCAGGCTTTTGTATCCTTTTGTCATGCCGTCTTTTAACCTTTTCTTTAAACAACTTGGCATTCTCATAGGCATGGGTTCTCCATTCATCAAGCGAGCTAATGTCTAATAACCTCTTCTCACCAGCAAGTTTGAAATCATAATTGAGCTCTTTAATAGCCCAATATGCCTTATGTTCTAGCTCAAGAGGTAAGTGACAAGATTTTCCATAAACCATCTTATATGGAGACATACCCATAGGATTTTTGTATGCAGTTCTATAGGCCCAACGTGCATCATCAAGTTTCTTGGACCAATTCTTTCTAGACCTATTAATTGTCTTTTGCAAAATTAATTTCAGCTCTCTATTACTTAATTCTACCTGACCACTAGTCTGTGGGTGATAAGGGGATGGAATTCTATGATTAACATCATACTTAGAAAGCATTTTACGGAAAGCACCATGAATAAAGTGTGAACCACCATCAGTCATTAAGTATCTAGGGACTCCAAACCTCGGAAAATAACTTCCTTAAGCATCTTAATAGAGGTGTTGTGATCAACACTACTAGTTGGAATAGCTTCTACCCACTTAGTAACGTAATCAACAGTAACTAAAATATGTGTGTACCCATTGGAGGAAGGAAACGGTCCCATATAGTCAAAGCCCCAGACATCAAACGGTTCAGTAACAAGTGAATAATTCATAGGCATTTCTTGACGTCTACTGATATTACCAATTCTTTGACATTCATCACAAGAATAGACAAACTTACGAGCATCCTTGAAGAGAGTAGTCTAATAAAAACCAGATTGCAATACCTTATGTGCAGTTCTGTCTCCAGCATGGTGTCCTCCATAAGATTCGGAGTGGCACTTGCGTAGGATCTGTTCATGTTCATGCTCAGGTACACAACATCTAATAATACCATCTACTCATTCTTTATAAAGATGTGGGTCATCCCAGAAGTAATGCCTCAAATCATAGAAGAACTTTTTCTTTTGCTGGTATGTGAAGCTAGGTGGTATAAACTTAGCAAAAATGTAATTAGCATAATCATCATACCATGGAGCAGTACGAGAAGTATTTATGACAGCTAATTGTTCAGCAGGAAAGCTATCATCAATAGGTTGTGGATAATCAAGTATATTCTCTAGCCTAGACAAGTTGTCTGCAACAAGGTTCTCAGCTCCCTTTCTATCAATAATATGCAAATCAAATTCTTGCAGCAAGAGAACCCATCTGATAAGTCTAGGTTTAGCATCTTTCTTTTCCATAAGGTATTTGATAGCAGCATGATCGATGTGAATAGTTACTTTAGAATCAACAATATAAGGTCTAAACTTATCACATGCAAATACAACTGCTAAAAATTATTTCTCAGTAGTAGCATAATTTTTCTAGGCACTTTCTAGAGTTTTACTAGCATATTGGGTAACATTCAATTTCTTATCAACTCTTTGTCCTAGAATAGCACCTACAGCATAATCACTAGCATCGCACATAATCTCAAAGGCTAAATTCCAGTCAGGAGGCTGGACAATAGGTGCAGAGATCTATGCTTTCTTGAGTATTTCAAATGCTTCTAAACAATCATCATCAAAGACAAAAGGAACATCTTTTTGTAAGGGATTAGTCAGAGGCCTGGAGATTTTGGAGAAGTCCTTAAAGAACCTCCTATAAAACCCGGCATGACCAGGGAAACTTCCTATACCTTTGATGTCCTTGGGACACGGCATCTTTTCAATAGCATCAACTTTATCTTTGTCAAATTCAATACCTCTTTCAGAAATTTTATGTCCCAAGATAATGCCTTCATTAACCATAAAGTGGCACTTCTCCCAATTCAAGACAAGATTAGTGTCTTCACATCTCTGCAAAACTCGATCAAGGTTGCTCAAGCAGTCATCAAAAGAAATTTCGTAAAGGGAAAAATCATCCATGAAAACCTCAACAATCTTTTCACAAAAAATAGAGAATATAGCCATCATGCATCTTTGAAAGGTAGCAGGTGCATTACATAAACCAAAAGGCATACGTCTGTAAGCAAAGGTACCGAAAGGACAAGTAAAAGTGGTCTTTTCTTGATCCCCTTTTGACATAGGTATATGAGAGAAACCAGAATAACCATCTAGAAAGCAAAAATGAGTATGTTTGGATAACCTTTCTAGCATTTTATCAATAAAAGGCAAGGGGTAATGATATTTCTTAGTAGCTTTATTTAATTTGTGGAAATCAATCACCATCCTCTAACCTGTAACAATTCTTTGTGGGATCAATTCATCTTTATCATTAGGAACAACAGTCATACCTCCCTTCTTAGGGACACAATGGACATGACTTACCCACTGGCTATCAGCAACTGGATAGATTATACCTGCTTCTAGAAGCTTTAGTATTTCCTTCCTTACTACTTCTTTCATTTTAGGATTTAACAGTCGCTGATGATCAATAACCGGTTTAGCGTCCTCTTCCAATTTTATCATATGTTGGCATAGAGTGGGACTAATTCCCTTAAGATCATCCAAAGTATATCCAATAGCAGCACGATGCTTCTTCAGAGTTTTCAAGAATTTTTTTTCTTCCTGCTCTGAAAGGTTAGCACTAATAATAACAGGATATATCTTCTTTTCATCAAGATAAACATACTTAAGTTTATAAGGTAAAGGTTTAAGTTCAAACACGGGATCTCCCTTGGGTGGAGGAGGATCCCCTAGAATTTCAACAGGCAAGTTGTTTTTCAATATGGTTCCCTGCTTAAAGATTATTGCATCTATTTCCCTTCTCTCATTCATATACATATCATTTTCATGGTCTACCAGATATTGTTCTAAAGGATCGTTAGGAGGCACGTCAATAGAAGCAAGGCCAATAATTTCATCCTTACTAGGTATTTCTTTATCATGGGATTGTCTACGAAATTTAGCAAAGTTAAAATCATGAGACATATCCCCTGAACCAACGGTAACAATATCTTTCACGCAGTCTATCTTAGCATTAACAGTATTCAAGAAGGGTCTACCAAATATGATGGGACAAAAATCATCTTGTGGGGAACTAAGAATAAGAAAATCAGTAGGGTATTTAACCTTCCCACACAAGACTTCAACATCTCTAACAATCCCAACTGGTGAAATAGTGTCCCTATTAGCAAGCTTGATAGTAACATCAATCCCTTCTAACTCAACAGGTGCAATATCGTGCATAATTTCTTTATATAAGGAATGAGGGATTATATTTGCACTAGCACCTACATCACATAAACCATGATAACAATGATCTCCTATTTTAACAGAAATAACATGCAAGCCTACAACAGGTCTATGTTTATTCCTAGCATCGGGTTTGGCTATTCTAGCAGCTTCCTCTTGGAGGTAAATAACATGTCCATCTAAAATTTCAACCAAGAGATCTTTAACCATAGCAACACTAGGTTCAACTTGAATTTGCTCAGAGTGTGTAGGTGTTATAGTATTACTCTTACGAACCATAGTTGAAGCTTTAGCATGATCCTTTATTCTAACAGGGAATGGTGGTTTCTCAATATAAGCAGTGGGAACAATAGGATCAACATTACAAGTGATAGTCTTTTCTTCAACTTTAATAGGTTCAACTACTTTTACTTCAATGGGAGGATGGTATTTAAACCACTTCTCCTCGGGGAGGTCAACATAAGTAGCAAATGATTCATAGAAAGAAGCTACTATCTCAGAGTCAAGTCCATATTTAGTCCTAAATTCACGAAAAACATCGGTATCCATAAAAGCTTTAACACAATCAAACTTAGGGGTCATACCTGACTCCTTACCTTCGTCAAGATCCCAATCTTCAGAGTTGCGTTTAATTCTTTCCAATAAATCCCATTTGAATTCAATAGTCTTCATAATAAGAGAACCAGCACAAGAATTATCGAGCATGGTTCGATTATTGAGAGAAAGTCCAGCATAAAATTTTTGAATGATCATTTTTCTTGAGAGCTCATGATTGGGGCATGAATATAACATTGACTTAAGCCTCCCCCAAGCTTGAGCGATGCTTTCTCCTTCGTGAGGCCAAAAATTATATATATAATTACGATCACGATGAACCTGATGCATAGGGTAGAACTTTTGATGAAATTGCGACTTCAGTCGATTATAGTTCCATGATCCAATATCATCGCATAGCCTAAACCATGTCAATTCATCTCCCTTCAAAGATAAAGGGAAGACCTTATTCTTGATAACATCCTCGGGCATACCTGCAAGCTTAAATAATCCACAAACTTCATCCACATAGATTAGTTGCAAATCGGGATGCAGTGTTCCGTCTCCTGTAAAGGGATTATCTAGCAGTTTCTCTATCATACCCGAAGGAATTTCAAAGCAAACATTTTCAATAGGTTCAGTAGGTTGAGGAGAAACTATTTGCTCTACTGGTCGGGGTGAAGATACCCCGAACAAGCCCCTCAAAGGATGATGAGCTATAGTAACAAGTGACAGTAAATTTCAGCACACGATATAAATTTTTCCTTACCAAATTCCACTTACCAAAGGCGCTTCACTCCCCGGCAACGGTGCCAGAAAAGAGTCTTGATGACCCACAAGTGTAGGTGATCTATCGTTGTCCTTTTGATAAGTAAGAGTGTCGAACCTAACGAGGAGCAGAAGGAAATGATAGGCAGTTTTCAGTAAGGTATTTTCTGCAAGCACTGAAATTATCGGTAACAGATAGTTTTGTGATAAGGTAATTGGTAGCAAGTGACAAATAGTAAAAGTAAATAAGGTGCAGCAAGATGTCCCAATCCTTTTTGTAGCAAAGGACAAGCCTGGACAAACTCTTATATGAAGGAAAACGCTCCCGAGGACACGTGGGAATTATCGTCAAGCTAGTTTTCATCACGCTCATATGATTCGCGTTCGGTACTTTGATAATTTGGTATGTGGGTGGATCGGTGCTTGGGTGCTGTCCTTACTTGGACAAGCCTCCCACTTATGATTAACCTCTAATGCAAGCATCCGCAACTACAAAAGAAGTATTAAGGTAAACCTAACCATAGCATGAAACAAGTGGATCCAAATCAGCCCCTTACGATGCAATGCATAAACTAGGGTTTAAGCTTTTGTCACTCTAGCAACCCACCATCTACTTATTACTTCCCAATGCCTTCCTCTAGGCCCAAATAATGGTGAAGTGTCATGTAGTCAACGCTCACATGACAACACTAGAGGAAAGACAACATACATCTCATCAAAATATCGAACGAATACCAAATTCACATGACTACTTATAGCAAGACTTCTCCCATGTCCTCAGAACAAAACTAACTACTCACAAGACATAATATTGTTCATGATCAGAGGGGTATGAATATGCATGATAGGTCTGAACATATCATCTTCCACCAAGTAAACCAACTAGCATCAACTAAAAGGAGTAATCAACACTACTAGCAACCCACAGGTACCAATCTGAGGTTTGGGTACAAAGATTGGATACAAGAGATGAACTAGGGTTTGAGAGGAGATGGTGATGGTGAAGATATTGATGAAGATAACTCTCCCCAAGATGGGAGAGTTGTTGGTGATGAGGGTGGTGACGATTTCCCCCTCCCGGAGGGAAGTATCCCCGGCAAAACAGCTCCGCTCAAGCCATAGATTGGTTCTGCCAAGGTTCCTCCTCGAGACGGCGGCGTCTGGTCCCAGAAGCCTCCTTCTGATTTTTTCCAGGTCAAAACACCTCATATAGGAGAAAATGGGAATCGGGAGGTCACCGGGTGGTCCACGAGGCAGGGGGTGCGCCCTGAGGGGGGCGCCCCCCACCCTCGTGGATAGGTGGTGGCCCCCCTGGTGAATCTCTTTCGACATATATTTTTTATATTTTCTGAAACGGTGTTTCGTGGAGTTTCGGAGCTTTTTCAGCTATGCAGAATAGGTTTCCAGTGTTTGCTCCTTTTTCGGCCCAAAATTCCAGCTGCCGGTATTCTCCCTCTTCATGTAAACCTTGTAAAATAAGAGAGAAAAGGCATAAGTATTGCGACATAACGTGTAATAACAGCCCATAGTGCAATAAATATCAACATAAAAGCATGATGCAAAATGGACGTATCACTCCGCCGCCATGGGGGCCATGGACCAGAGGGGAACCCTCCTCCCATCTAGGAGGGAGGCCATGGACTAGAGGGGGAACCCTCCTTCCATCCAGGAGGGAGGCCAAGGAAGAAGAAGAAGGAGGGGGCTCTCTCCCCCTCTCTCCCGGTGGCGCCGGAGCGCCGCTGGGGCTAGGATCGTGACGGTGATCTACATCAACAATCTTGCTACCGTCAACAACAACTTTCTCCCCCTCTATGCAGCGGTGTAACCTCTCTATTCCCGCTGTAATTCTCTACTTAAACATGGTGCTCAACACTACATACTATGATCCAGTGAAATGTGGTTATCCTATGATGTTTGAGTAGATATGTTTTGTCCTACGTGCTGATCGGTGAAAATGCTATGATTTGTTTAATTTGCTTGGGGTTAGTTGTTGTCATTTGGTGCCCATCATATGAGCGCGCGCGTGGATCACACCATAGTTGTATGCTGATAGGACTATGTACTGGATGACAAGGGTGACAACAACTTCAGACTAGCATAGAAATTGATGCATATGGGATTGAAGGGGGACCAATATATCTTAAGGCTATTGTTGGGTTTTACCTTAATGAACGATAGTAGTTGCGGATGCTTGCTAGAGTTCCAATCATAAGTGCATTGAATTCCAAGTAAGGGACGACATGCTAGTAGTGGCTTCTCCCACATATAAACTTGCTATCAATCTACTAACGTAGTTGATGGCCTATGGAGAAATCATTCTCTTGTGTTGCAAAAATATTGCTACAACACTACTTTATTTATTGTCTTGCAACTTATTTCAAGTTTTATTCCCGGTAAGTACTTCTAGTTTTATCCTTGTTTTAGATAAAGCAAACGTTAAGCGTGCGTAGAGTTGTATCGGTGGTTGATAGAACATGAGGGAATATTTGTTCTACCTTTAGCTCCTCTTTGGGTTTGACACTCTTATTTATCGAAGAAGGCTACAAACAACCCCCTACACTTGTGGGTTATCAATGGGTCTGCGGAGCCGTGATTCCGACAATGACCAAGGTCCAGGAGGAGATAAACGCTGAAAACACTTGGAAAGCCAGGTTGTAGGCTCAGGTTAATACAAAGAGGGAATGCTTACAGGCCTAGGCTTTGCGGTGAAACCTCAATCTCGCTGCTTCTGATGCAGTTTATCGGAGACGGCACCATAGTCGTTTGCATCCGGTTTATGATCCCATGCCTTGTTCAACACACCGGGAGCTGGAACGAGCACCCCGGGAGCACCGGTTATACCCCAATTAGCCTCAAACATACCTGGGAGTGGGGTGGCGGCTCATCTCATAAGCCAGAGGCGGTTCACAGGGAAGAGTCGGCCCCAAACACTAACCCACTCCAGCCACAACATTTTTTGACACCACCGGGTCACTTCTCCAACTCAGTGGATAACATGGTAGCACTGGCGACTCAAATTACTGCAATTCCTATCACTTGAGACACACCGGTGGCGGTTGTAACCCGGAACGCCATTGGTTTTTTGTAAACGGTGATTGCTTAACAGGCTAATTACTCTTACAGCCGGTAGCGCATGCACTCGACCCCACTGCCGAGCCACAGTTACAACAGGCATGCTGAGTTGCCAGCAGTGTCCTGCAGCAAGCGACGAAGTAACCCACTCCAGACCAACCCGCCCCTTAACACGCGCACTGATGCTCAGGGCATTGTTGATGAACCAAGAGCCTGCTATGAGGCAAAGGTAGCAAACCAGGGGCCTTATTAGCTGCCCCCATTACTCTTTCTATGGGAGCCGGGTCAAGTACCATGACCATTGGAGTGTCGTGTCTAGTACCGGCTTTACGCAATGAGCGCATGCCTAAGGATTTTAAGGGCCCTCGCAAGGACCCCAACAGTACGACAGACCTTAAGCCGTCTATTTGGATTGAGATTTATGAATTGGCTATGGATATGTTGGATGTCAATGATGTTGTATGTGCCTAATATTTTACTATGATGTTGGAAGGGCTGGCTCGTACATGGTTGAAAAACTTGCCCCCAACTCTATCTCCTGGATGGAGTTGAAGGAGAGCTTTATCAAGAATTTTAAAGAAACATGTAAGCAGCCCATGACAATTGTGGATTTGGAGCATTGTGTGTAGCAGGATGACGAGTCCGCCCATCATTGGGCTTGCCGGGTAGCGAATATTATTCACCGTTTGGATAGAATTGGGGCGGCTTAAGCTGTGTTGATCTTGGAGAAGAATTGTCACTTTAACCCTCTTGTGCAGAAGCTAGGGCGACTTAAACACAAGTGCTCGGATATGGGAAAACTAATGGATGTACTCACCAGATATGCCGACTCTTATGGGACAAAGGATCCTAGCTCTGATGATGATAAACTTAGCAAGTGTAAGAAAAACGGTGGTGGTAACGGTCAGCAGCAGAACTCCTCAGGTCATAATGGTAATCATAATGGCCAAGGCAATGGGGGGCACATAAATACCCCGATGGCGTGTCAGACTTTGTGGCTAACACCAACACCGGGTTTAAGAATCAACATCGTAATGGCAATGGCAAGCCGCCTTATAATGGAGGAAAACCTAAGAATTTTGAGGAAGCTCTCAATGGCCCTTGTCCAAAGCATAGTTATCCTAACAAGCCGTCAACTCATGCTTGGAAGGACTGTTATATTATGCTGGAGTTCAAGAACCAGGCGTTTCAGCAACATCATGCAAACGGTAATGGGCCACCAGGAGGGTCAGGCTCCCTCTTTCAGGGAGCTAGCCTTGGTGGTGGCGATCCAAGCTCTGGGTATCAAGGTCAAGGGAACCATGGTGGTAATAATCAACGGTCTAGTCACAGTAATCAGTAGAAAATTAATCAATCAGGATATCATAGTAAATCAAAGCATCTTAATGGTGGTTCGTATCATGATTTCATGATGATTACTTGGTGGCAAGACCGAAAAATCCATATGCTTAAGATGTCTGGACCTCATGGACCAATCACTGTTTATGGGGATCGAAAGATAGCCCTGGATTGTGAAGAAGGAGATGTTGCTTATGCTAAGACGGCTTGTGCTGTAGAAGAGCTTAAGTTTTACAAGGACAATGTTGACCTGGCTGATATGACACCTCTGAAGAAGCCGGCCACGGAGAGTGACCCTCTGCTCAAGGTTAAGTCGACAAAGGATACAAAGCAAGTTGACTTTGTCCGTAGTGATTCTTCCCAATTCACCATTGGGATTGGGATAGATCCTAAATAGGAAAGCGCGCTCATCGAGTTCATTCGTGAGTATTGGGAATCTTTGCATGGAAACCTTCTGACATGCCACGTGTACCTAGAGAATTCGCTGAGCACAACCATAATGTGGATCCTAAGACGAAACCCGTCCGACAATTCCTCCGTCGTTCTAACGATAAGAGACGAAAGGCTATTGGAGAAGAAGTGGCCGACTCTTAGCTGTCAGGTTCATTGTTGAAGTTTTTCACCCTCAGTGGGTGGCTAACCCGGTGCTTGTACTTAAGAAGAGTGACACCTAGCACATGTGTGTGGACTACAAGGATCTTAACAAGGCTTGTCCAGCTGATCCATTTGCTCTCCCCCGTATCGACCAAATCATTGATGCAACGACGGGTTGTGAGAGTCGATGTTTCCTGGATGATTATTCTAGTTATCATCAGATCAAGATGGCGGTTGAAGACCAGGAGAAGACAACTTTTATCACACCCTTTGGAGCTTTGTGTTATGTGTCTATGCCTTTGGGGCTCAAGAGTGCCAAGGCAATTTATCAGCGCTGTGTTCAAAATTGCTTCCATGGACAGATTGGATGCAATGTTCATGCTTATGTTGATGACATTGTGGTTAAGTCAAGGAAGAAGGAAACCTTGCTTGATGACTTGAAAGAAACCTTTAACAATCTCCGGGCCTACAGATTGATGCTTAACCCGGCCAAGTGTGTCTTTGGTGTATCTACAGGAAAATTGTTGGGTTTTCTGGTCTGGGGAAGGGGCATCGAAGCCAACCCGAAGAAGATCGAAGCTATCACCTCCTTGTCTAAGCCGACATGTATCAATGATGTGCAGCGACTGGCGCGTCGTATCGCAGCCCCGAGTCGTTTCATAAGCCGCCTGGGTGAGAAAACGATCGCCTTATACCAAATGATGATGAAGACGTATAACTTTGTCTGGAGTGATGCTGCTAATTAGGCTTTTGAGGCGCTTAAAAAGCAGTTGGCTGATCTGCCCCTCTTAGCTGCTCCAACAGAGAAAGAGCCTATGTTCCTATACGTGGCGGCTAATAATAGAGTTGTAAGCATGGCACTGGTTGTGGAGCGCAAAGAGGCAGGGAAAGAATATCCAGTTCAGCAGCCAGTTTATTACATCAGCGAAGTCCTGGCGGAGTCCAAGCAGAGGTATCCATATTGGCAGAAATTGGTGTTTGGAGTGTTCATGGCTAGTCGTAAGTTGAAGCATTATTTCCTTGAGCTTCCAATTATTGTAGTCAGCTCAGCTCCTCTGGGGATATCATCCAAAATAGAGAGGCCATAGGCCAGGTTGCTATGTGGGAAATTGAGCTAGGGCCACATCTTCTGAAATATGTGCCCATGACTGCCATCAAATCTCAAGTTTTGGTGGAGTTTCTTAATGACTCGATAGAATTGCAAACACCCATGGAGAGGCTAGACAATACCTACTGGACGATACACTTTGGTGGTTCCAGGAAATTGGAAGGCTCGGGGGCTGGAGTTATCTTATCTTCCCCTCGAGGTGATAAATTTTGTTATGTTTGGAGGCTAATGTTTCCATGTACTACCAATGCAGCTGAGTACGAAGCTTTACTCCATGGGCTTCATATGGCTAAGGAGATGAACCTAAGCCCGGTCAGATGTCTTGGCGACTCAGATCTGGTAGCACAACAAGTTTCAGGGACGTGGGATTCTAAGGACCCGCTAATGGCGGCTTATCGTCAGGCAATGACTAATATTGATGCACACTTCAAAGATTACTAGGTGGATCACATAGACCGGTGGCTTAATGAGGCGGCTGATGCTTTATCATGGCTGGGTTCTCAGCGTAAGCCAGTTCTTCCCAATGTGTACCTTGATGTGCTACATGGCCCATTTGTTAAGTTACCGTCAGAGGAAGACCTTGTTATCCCTGACCCAGAAGGATGGCTGGTGGTGGCTTTACGTGCTACTCCAGATTGGATAGTGCCTTGTCTGGCTTATTTGACCCTGGGTGAGCTTCTAGAGGAAGAAGTCCCGGCTCAGTAGACCATCCGATAGTATAAGTCCATGACAATTGAGATGCGGAGCATCCTATGGACATCACCATGTCACGAGTCCGTTCGGAAAGTGACACATGCAACCTCTACTTCTCAAACATAAAGGTGAATCTTCTCCTTTACACGTGTTCACTTGACCCTTTCGAGGATGGTATACTACTTGACACTCCACTCGTGTGCATGCATAGGTATTGTCAGAGCTTCACGAACGACGAGGAGGAACGCAAGCGCCAAGGAACGCCTACACCATCCGCGAGGGAAGTGTGGAAGCGAAGATGGAATAAGAAGGGCATGTCCAGTCCGGAATGGGCAGTACTACCGCCTACAAGCGGTACTACCGCTCCCAAGCGGCACTACCACCTACATGCGGTACTACCGCTCCCAAGCGGTACTACCGCCCGAGGTCCGGTACTACCACCCTGCATGTGCGCAGCCGCGGGCCTTTAGCCTTGTATCCATCTCCACTTACCCCTTCGTGGCTTAGACTATAAATAGACCTCCCCCACCTTCTTTTAAAGGGTAGCAAATATGATAGCTCATTTGTATGTGAGCTTTGCTCCTACCTTCTTCTCTTGAGAGAGAGAGACTACTCCATTGGAGGCCAAGACCTCCACCTTGGAGAAGATCCCTAGTGGATGCAAGACCTCCCAAGGGAGAAGAATCCTTGTGGATTATCAAGACCTCTGTCCTCATAGGATTGGGATGAATTCTACCATGTATCTTATTTCCCTTTGATTGTTCTTGTACCTTGTGGATCTCATGTGTTTGTGAGTCTAGTGGATGTGTGATTGGACTTGTTCTTGAGTGTTTCTCTTATGTTCTTCCCTTTGTGCTCCTCTTGTTCTTGGGGATTCCCCTCCAATTCGTGAAATATCTCCACCTAGGGTTCCACCCTACAACATCATGGTATCCAGAGCTATAGTTTCTCAAGAAATTGGAGCCCCCCTTCTTGTTTTCTAGCCTAATTTTGTTGTGTTCTTGCCCAATTTCGAAAATCCCCACCAAAAATAGCCCCAATTTTTTTTTGACTTGTTGGTTTGATGAGGTTTTGTTGGATTTGATCCATGGATTTTCTTGGTTTCGAGTGGATCTAGCATCTCCCCAAGTTTCACCACTTTCCATCCATGAAATCCATCCAATTTCGCCCCCGAAATCATCCATTTCCGCCCCAAATTCGCCCCGATCCCGATCTGCGAATTTTTCCCAACACCAGCGGTACTACCGCCCATCCAAGCGGTACTACCGCCCTACAAGCGGTACTAATTTTTTACTTCCGCCCGCTCAAAGCAATACTACCGCCCCGCACATTTTCAGCCTTCCGAGTTTCACCGTTTTGACCATAACTAATTCATCCGGAGTCCGATTTTGACGTTCTTTAGCTCGTTTTGAAGATATTACATCCCCCATACCACAAAAATACTACCATCATCATTTGACTCCATCAAATTTTGTCAAATTTGACATGCTTGCCCAGGCCCTCCACCATATCATCCACCATACCACCATAGCTTTCCGCAACCTAGCCCCATTTCGACCCATAGCATTTCTGGTTGCTTGAGTAGTGGCTTGAGTCTCCTAAGGTGTTTCGGCTACTTAGGGACGAGTGCTTCTTCATCAAACACCATCACCACTTCCACATTGCCATCTTCGACACCGCCACGATCGCTTTCCGCTACCACCATTTGACTTTGGTCTTTGAGATTTTGAGTTGTGGATTTTCCGTTTCCTAAGGTGTTTCGGCTAATTAGGAACGGGTCGCCATCAACAACACCGCCTCTCATCATCATCATCATCGGACGGTAACCTCGACGACACCATTGTATATCCCCCTTGCAATTGCATTGTTAACCCCTAGCCCATTTTGTGTCACTTGCCCATCGAGACTAGCCATTTTGAGTATTGTCGGCAACGTTACTTGTGCACATTAGTGGTCATCGATATACACCATCCATTGCATATATACCATATCATATTGGTATCATCTTGCTATCATAGTACCATCCCTCGTGTGCCACAAGATTGTTCCCGCATATACACAATTGCTATCTTGGTTTGTGCATTTCGCATAGTGGCCATATAAAAAAAGCTTTTAAGCAAAAGAGAACAAAGAGATTGTAAGAAATAGCCATAGCATTGCCACATTGCATATCATACTACCAAATTGATCATCTTGGATCATCGTGTGCGAAACACCGGAACATCATACACATAGCATACTTGGGATAGCAAGTTCATACATTTTGCATCTTATAGGTTGTGCACAAGTGTTGTATCCGCCTATTAAGCAATCGTGCTAGCGTCTCTCTTGAGTTGTGCAACACGAGCGTTTTCCATGGATTCCACATTTTGTGCTCATTCCTTGGTTGCACGACCCCATTTATCTATCCATGTGTGTGTTTCCGTGTGTCACCTATTGCTATTGGTCTACTTGTTTCACTTGCAAATTTGTGAATCTTTTCCAACATTATTGACTCCTGCTAACATTTTGCATCATTTTTTTGTGCCACTATCCTCACCGAGCTCCACCATAAGCTTTAATTTGTAGGTGTGAGTGAACAAGTCCGGTACCAATTCCACTATTCTTTCATTTCACTTTGAGTGAAACGAGATACATCCTCAACTTTGGGAAACGGTATCTTGGTATTGTTTATCTCATTTCCTACTCACCCTCTACTCGAGTCTTGTGATGGATAGGCAAAGCACATCATCTCCGGTCTTCGACATCGATGGCACGAACAACTACATCCACGTGCAAACCATCGGACTACAACGAGCAATGCAAGAGCGCATCGACAACATCGCCATCGACTTCCGACACATGGTAGCCGACATCAAGTCTTCTTTCTCTTTGTCATCTTCTCGACGGCGACGTTCAAGTCACAAACATCATGTGCACGACGACAATGAACGACATCTTCCACGAACTGAAGCACGACAATGACACCATCATCATGAAGATGCTCAACACGCGCAACACTACAAGTCCGATCAAGCTCTACTTCACTCCAAGGACAAACTTCAAGAGCACATAAGAAGACCGCGAGACAAGAACCACCGAGGCGGTGCTACAGCTACAACAACCACTTCGGCATCTTCGCCAAGCGCTATCAAGGCATCTTCGCCCTCAGACGTATGGCATCTTCTCCTACCTCCGACGAGTACGCCTACATCGGCCTTTATCCACGATGACGACTACGACATGGTTGAGGATGGGATTTTCCCTTTGACTACGGTGGTGTATGGTGATGAGTTGCGTGACTTTTGCCACCATATTGAGAGTGAGAGTGACTTCATCACTAGCCCCATATATGATGAGATGCCCCATTTCACATGCGAGGAGAGCCACCACCACCACCACTTGAGTGAGAGGAGTGACTCCACCATATGTGACTATGAGTGCACCTACCTTGAGGGAGTGAGTGAGCCACAAACACATAGAGAGAGTGAGATAGTTGATAGGTCATGTGAGGCCACTTTGAACACTAACGACTTGACCTCTACCTCTATTGTGTCTTCTCATTTGGTGCTAGTTCCCATTTATGATGACGCGTCGATTCACGATGACTCCGTCCTCCCTTTGGACAAGACGATGGCCATGGTGGAATATGATGCACCCCCCACATGGTTCCATCAAGTTCATAATGATGACCACCATTTGGTCTTTGCCACCTCACCTACACTTGAGTGGAATGAACAAGGTAACATATGTGATGGTGCTTCTTTTGTCCCACTAGTGGACTCTCTTGACATTGATTGCTCCCATGATGATGATCACCTTATGGATTCACCACATACTAGGTCTTATCCATGCTTAGACATGCCACCTATTTATGATGAATATGATGATGAGCATGTTGAGTTGCCTAGTCGTGATGTTATGCTCCATAGGATATCATGTGAAAATTCTTTTGGTCACATCATGTTCGAGAACCCTCTAAACTTGTCATATGCTATGAGTGAGATCTCCCATATTGCATCATTTCAATCTCAACATAGTAACTATGCATGCCCCATTAAAGTAAATCCTATTTGCACTTGTGGCATAGATGACAAGATGATGGTCATTGGCTTTTGTTTTTCATGCGATGATATTGCCATGCTTCCTTTTCATGATTTGCGCAATTCATATACTATGCCATGCCATGATCACATTGTTCCAAATATGCTTTGTTTTGGATGTTGTCAATATTCTCCATGTGATTTCTCCACTAATGCTCATGAGGAGACCCCCATAGTTTCTTCATACATACTAGGAGATCTTGATGCATGCCATACCTTGCATGATTACCATGATTGTGTGCACCATATGCATTCCATGAATAACAATGCCCTCCACACTTCTCATGATGTATTACACACTATGAGTCTCCATTATGCCATACATAACAACAAACCTCCCATGATGGATGACATGTTTCTATATCACGCATCTCATTTATTTGAGCATTGGCTATTTTGTGCTAACGAACACATGCACGTGTGCATCATGATGGATGATGTGTACATATACCACGCACACACGATTCTTCCTTTGTCTTTGTTTTGTGTAGGTACTTTTGCAAACTCGTCAACCTCACAATCCCATGAGTTGACGAAACGAGCTCTAGAGAGCAACGACGATTTGGGATCCCGTGGATTGTCCCTACCACCGTTCTCTTCGCGCAACCACTACACGCATCTCTTTTACTTGGCTCTCACACGGCTATGGGCTATTTTCCACTTGTCACATTATGCCCATACTATCGTGTTCACTTTGCATGTTATGCCTCTTGCTATGATTTTGCCATGTAATTGTGACCCTTGCTTGCAATTACCCATGATTCACCATTATGATACTACTATGTGTATTTGCATGCTTGGTGGAGACACTAGTAGCTATTGCCATGATTTCTTTGTGCCCCATGCTATTGTTGATTCTTGTGTTGGGAGAGTCATGATATCCCATTGCTATTTCCATGTAACATCCCAATTTTTCTAATTTGGATGTTAATAGATCATTCACTTGCATATCATATTTTTATTGCATTATTTGTCTTTCTGCAATATTCTTTTCATTATGCAACTAAAGGCAATTTAATTGGAGTGGAGATAACATGACTTCTCCCCTGTTTTTAAAAATGTTCATAATGTCCAGAATAATGCTTCCAGTTGATTTGACATGTTCTGGTAATTTCTGCAATCCTCAAAATATTTTAATTGTGGTTTTATATGTTGTTTGAGTGGCCAAATGCATCAAAATGATTTTACAAAATTTGCATTAGTTGGAACTGGTGTTCCTGTAGTTTATAGCTGTAGGGATATTTTTACTAGTTGTCTAGGTATTTTTGTTTAGATTTTATATTATGTGTTTATATTTTATTTTATTTTGTTTTGCTGTTGGTTCAAAAAAAAAGGGACCAGCCAGCCGGCCAGCCAGCTAGCCAGCCCACTAGCCAGCCAGCCAGCCAGCCAGCTAGCGCACGCGGCCCACACAACCGCAGCGGCCCAGCTCTCCACGCCGCTCGCTCGCTGCGAAGCGGTACGCCATCGCACGCCGCACCCGACCCGCACCCGACCCGCTCTCCCATCTCGCTGACCCGTGGACCCCTCCCCTATTCCCCTTCCTTCCCCGAGCCGGAGACGCCGCGCTGCACCGCACGCGCGCACGCCGAGGCGACCCGAGTCGGGATCGAGCCTCCGAGCCGCCCCGTGTATGCCCACGTTGTCTAGGGCGATCCCAGGCCCTAGGGCACACCCCTCAAGCCCTCCCCATCGTTTTTCCTCCTTCGAACGCGACGCCTCAAGCAAACGGATCTCGCCGCGGAGCCCACTGTTCGCCGCCGTTCATCGCCTTTTTCCGTCGCCGTAAGAACCATCCGAGCCCCTCCGAGTACTTGTTTCGATTCACCACTCATCTGGGGACCTCTTTGACATCTTATCGCCGGCGGAAGCACAGAAAATCGACGGGAACGAGCTCGTCGCCGCCGCCGGAGGACCGCCACAGTTCACCGAGTTGCCACCGCCTCTACGGACCTCCCCACCGCCGTCTGACACCACCACCACCTGCGCCACTCCACACCGCACCCGTCCGCCACCTCGCCTTCACCGGAGACTCGCCGGAGACGCGCCACCATCGACGCCCGAGCCGCCGCCGCCGCCGTTTGACGCGTGGTGAGAAAAAAAAAGGAAAAAGAAAACCGGGCCAACCACGAACTGCCACGTGGCAGTTCGCTATAGGGCTTCTACAGGAGTTCCGCACAGGAGTTCCAGGCGTTTTCTGTTTTTCTTTTTTTTGTCTTTTTCAGTTTTCTTCAAAACTTCAATTAGCTATATTTTTTATTTTGTAACTCCAAATTAGGTGATTCTTTTTCCTATGCACTCACAAAAATCATATCTACATCACAGTACCAATTTCACACATGTTTGCACAATTCAAATTTGAATTCGTTTGAATTTGAATTAAAACTTCCGGAGGCCATATCTTTTAAACCGTTTATCGGAATCGAGTGATTCTTTTTGCATTGTGACCGTACTGCAATATAGATGATCTGTACATGTTGTTTTGCTGTTGTTTTTGAGTTTTAAAATGATTTTCTTGCTGTTTGCTTTATTTTGGCTTTATTGGAGTTTCGGTGATTGAATTGTTATATTGTGTGAAACGTGTAGATTGTCCGGAGTGCGACGCGAGCTATTGTCAGGAGTGTGACCTTTTGAACCAGAACCAAGGCAAGTTACATGTTGATCATCCTTTACCTATTGTTTTCCTATGCATTGTAGCTTATGACACACTATAAACTTATGCATTATAGGATTGATATAATTTGAGCTATATTGTTGAACTATCCTCCGTGTTTTGCAAATCGTGGTAGGTATAGTTTTGCTATGCTTGTAGACGGGGTTGGTTCCTGTATAAATTGAGCTTATGTGAGGATTATTAAAATTTAACAACTGAGTAGTAATTCAGGACTTAACTCACCTCTGGGCGGAAGTGGTATTGATGGGTGGTCTTAAGAACATCATGGTTTTTACCCTCTGAATGTAAGTGGACGGCCGCCCAGGCTCAAAAAGATCAGACAGACTTAATGACTAGTAGCTTCCATGCGCGACCACTAGCTATATGGGCTCTGGCTTAGTTGAGTAGGTTGTGGGATCCTCGCCCAGGTATGCTAGCAGATGTAGATATGGATAGGTGTACCGGCTGCCGGGGGTGGAGGTGACTACTTCTGAAAGGCTTCGTCTCAATCTTCGGGTTGAGTCTAGTGGGTAAAGTGTGCAAAACTCTGCAGAGTAATAAAACTAATCATGATTAGCTGTGCCCCCGGTTATGGGTAATTTTGAGCGACTATGCCATTACAGTTGTTGGATGATCTTGACAGATGTGACACTTAATAATATTTGTGGGCAACTTAATAAATGGGTAGGTTGGAGTTGATTTTGCCAACTCAACCTTGTGCATTCAATGGTAGTAATTAAAGGAACTAAATGAAAATTGACTAATAGGTAGTTATGAGGACAAAATCAGCTTTCTGCAAAATAAACCCCCAAGCCTTCCTTTGTTGTTCTATGCATATACATGTAGGTCTGCTTTATTACTTCTCCTGTGTAACTTGCCAATACATTCAATGTATTGACCTATACGGCTGCAACGTCTCATGTTGCAGGATTTTCAGACGAGGAGTAAGGTACCGTTAGGGTTGCGAGTCTGCACTCAGCATCGCCAGTTGGGCTATGATGGGACTCATCGTTATTTTCTGCTACTTTCCGCTGTGTGATTGAATAATAGCTAGCCATGAGCTATGCAGGTTGTTTTATTTTATATACTCTGGATCATACGTTGTAATAAATGATGCACTTGTATTCTGGTATTCATCTATACTGTGTGTGCTAGCGAGTTCGATCCAGGGACTAGCACGGTAAGCACAGAGACTCAAATCCTTCGAGGTTTGGTCGTTACAGATGGTATCAGAGCAGTTTGTTGACTGTAGGACGTGACCCTAGAAAATGGATTAGAAAAGCCATAGGAGTGAAAATTATTTTATAAACTAGTTATACTTCTTACTGTTTATTAGTTCATCCCCTCAAGTATCATGAACAGTTAAGTAGGAACTAGTGCTGAGACCACCATATATGCTTGTTTTATTTTGCACCGTTATCGTGTTAGCGTATCTGATTATGTCCACTTTTGTGGTATGAAGATACTAGATTGTTTGCTTGATTGTTAGCTTGCTTGTTAAGTTTTATCTCGTCAAATTATTTGACTATATATGCATCTATATATATATACTACTATATTATTGTGATTGTTTGTTTGTTTGTTTGTGTTATTCGTTGTTGTGTTTTATTGCCTTGATCATATATGCATATGGGTAGAATATATTTATATCTATAGCTTTGGCCCTATTATATCTAAAACTCTTCTATGCTTGCCCACCAGATGCCGCCGAGGCGTGAGAATAGGCGCAATGCTGCAGGAGGAGAGAACAATGGCAATGACATCCCGCCATACATGCAGTAGTTGCTTCAGGGGCAGACACAGTTGATCCAGTTGCTTGTGCAGAACCAGAACAACCAGAACAACAACAACAACAACAACCCGCCACCCGTGGATATGCTTACCAGGTTCCTGAGGTTGAATCCTCAGAGGTTCTCCAGTTCCCCTGAACCTATTGTGGCTGATGATTGGCTCCGTGGAGTCAATAAGAACCTGGAGACAGTTGGATGCACTGATGCAGAGCGGGTGAGGTTTGCCGCACATTTGTTGGAGGGTCCTGCCGCAGCTTGGTGGGACAACTACTTGGTCTCTTATCCCATTGCTGGTATCACCTGGACTCAGTTTCAGACTGCTTTTCGTGCTGCACATGTGTCTGCTGGTGCTATGAGTTTGAAAAAGAAGGAGTTTCGCAGTTTGCGTCAGGGAGGACGCACAGTTAATGCGTATGTGGATGAATTTAATAATCTTGCACGCTATGCTCCTAATGATGTTAACACTGATGCAGCTAGACAGGAGAAATTCTTGGAGGGCCTAAATGATGAGTTGAGCCTTCAGTTGACAGTGGCCACTTTTGATAATTGTCAGCAGCTGATTGATAAGGCTATTATGCTAGAGGGGAAGCATCAGGCCATAGAGAATCGCAAGAGGAAGTACAACAACAATAACAGGTATAATTCAGGACCACAACAGAAGCCACGCACTTCATATCAGGGTAATGGAGGTAATGGGCATCATCATCATCATGGAGGTAATGGACATAATCATCATGGAGGGAATGGCCACAACCATAATGGCCATCATAATCACAATGGGCACAAGAGTAACAATGGCAATGTCAAAGGTAATGGTAATGGTAATGGTAATGGAGGGAGTAATAACCAGAACCACCAGAGTGTGCCTGTGCAGAGGGACATTAGCCAGGTTCAGTGTTATAAGTGTAGACAGATGGGCCACTACTCCAACGCTTGCCCAGAGAGCAAGAACGGTAATGGAAATTCTGGAGTCAGCAAGCCAAACCCCTTCCAAAAGGGTCATGTTAACCATGTTAATGTGGAGGAGGTTTATAATGAACCTGATGTCGTGATTGGTAAGTTCTTGATTAATTCGGTACCTGCACTTGTTCTTTTTGATTCTGGTGCATCGCATTCATTCATCTCACGGGTATTTGTGGATAAACATAAGTTGCCTACCGTAGCACTTAAGACACCTATTCTAGTAAGTTCTCCGGGGGCTGAGATGGCAGCAAGTTTGGGATGTTTTCAGATGCCTTTGTCCATTGGGAAGAATGTTTTTCCCACAGATTTGGTTATATTGAAGTCACAAGGTATTGATGTTATTCTGGGTATGGACTGGCTGACTAAATATAAAGGTCTTATTGATTGTGCCAGTCGATCTATTACCCTCAGTGCACCAGGAGGTAAGAGGATCAGATATGTATGTAAGTACAAGCATAATAAGGTGCAAGTGAACTCTCTTAAGGGGGGTAGTCTGGAAGATGTGCCAATTGTGAGGGACTACCCAGATGTGTTTCCAGAGGAGTTGCCAGATATGCCACCAGACAGAGATATTGAGTTTCTTATTGATTTAATACCAGGCACCGGACCTATTGCAAAGAGACCGTATAGGATGCCTCCTCAGGAGTTGGAGGAATTGAAGAAGCAGATAAGGGAATTGCAGGAACAAGGATTTATTCGCCCAAGTTCATCACCTTGGGGAGCTCCAGTTTTGTTTGTGGAGAAGAAAGATGGTACCTTGAGGATGTGTGTTGATTATCGTTCTCTGAATGAGGTAACCATTAAGAATAAATATCCCTTGCCTATGATAAATGATTTGTTTGACCAGTTGGAGGGAGCTACTGTGTTTTCTAAGATTGATCTTCGTTCTGGTTATCATCAATTAAAGATTTGTGAGCAAGATATACCAAAGACTGCTTTTACTACGAGGTATGGGTTGTATGAATATACTGTTATGTCATTTGGATTGACTAACGCTCCTGCATACTTCATGAATATGATGAACAAGGTGTTTATGGAGTACCTGGATAAATTTGTGGTTGTTTTCATTGATGATATATTGGTGTTCTCCAAGAATAAGCAAGAGCATGAGGAACATCTGCGCTTGGTGATGCAGAAGCTGAGGGAACATCAGTTGTATGCCAAGTTCAGCAAATGTGAATTTTGGCTAGATGAGGTAGCATTCCTTGGACATGTTGTGTCAGGTAATGGAGTTGCAGTTGATCCATCTAAGGTTGCTGCAGTTACAGAGTGGGAGGCACCCACAATAGTTGGGGAGATTCGCAGCTTTTTGGGCCTTGCAGGTTATTACAGGAGGTTTATTGAGAACTTTTCTAAAATTGCAAAGCCTATGACTGAATTGTTAAAGAAGGAGAAGAAGTTTGCTTGGACTGATGAATGTGAAGCCAGCTTTCAGGAATTGAAGCAGCGTTTGGTTACAGCACCAGTCTTAATTCTGCCTGATATACATAAGGACTTCCAGGTATATTGTGATGCTTCTCGTCAGGGACTTGGGAGTGTTTTGATGCAGGAAGGTAAAGTTGTTTCATATGCCTCACGTCAGCTTAAGAATCATGAGCATAATTATCCTACACATGATTTGGAGTTAGCCTCAGTTGTGCATGCATTGAAAACTTGGAGGCAGTATCTTATTGGTAATCATTGTGATATATTTACTGATCATAAGAGCTTGAAGTATATTTTTACTCAGAAAGATTTGAACCTCAGGCAGAGGAGATGGTTGGAGCTTATTAAGGATTATGATTTGAATGTGCAGTATCATCCTGGTAAGGCTAATGTTGTTGCTGATGCATTGAGTCGTAGGAGCCATGTTAATGCAGTTGATGTTAATGATATGCCACAAGAGTTATGTGATCAGTTCAGGGATCTCAGGTTGGAGATGGTTCCTAAGGGATATTTGGCAACACTTGAGGTAAAGCCTACTTTGCTTGACAGGATCAGGGAAGCTCAAAAGGGTGATAAAGAGATTGCTGCAATAAAAGAGAATATGACTAAAGGTAAGGCAGAAGGTTTCCATGAGGATGAGCATGGGACCATATGGTTTGAGAAGCGCGTTTGTGTACCGCAAGATGCAGACATCAGGAAATTAATTCTTCAGGAGGCACATGATTCACCTTATTCTATTCACCCAGGTAATACTAAGATGTATTTGGACTTGAGGGAAAGATTTTGGTGGCCTAGCCTGAAGAGGGAAATTGCTGGATATATTGCTACATGTGATGTGTGCCAGAGAGTTAAAGCAGAACATCAGAGGCCAGCAGGTTTGTTACAGCCATTGCCTATACCTGAGTGGAAATGGGATGAGATTGGTATGGACTTCATTACAGGTTTACCCAGGACTCGGTCAGGTTATGATTCTATTTGGGTAATTGTTGATCGCTTGACTAAAGTTGCTCACTTCATTCCGGTAAAGACTACTTATACCAGTGCTCAGCTAGCTAAAGTTTATATGTCTAAGATTGTTTGTCTGCATGGAGTTCCAAGGAAGGTAGTGTCTGATAGAGGTACTCAGTTCACATCTAAATTTTGGCGTCAGTTGCATGAATCCTTGGGCACCAGGCTGGAGTTCAGTACAGCTTTCCATCCACAGACTGATGGGCAGACAGAGAGGGTAAATCAGATTTTGGAGGATATGTTGAGAGCTTGTGTTTTGGACTATGGGTCCAGTTGGGATGATAATTTACCTTATGCAGAGTTCTCATATAATAACAGTTATCAGGCTAGTCTGAAGATGGCACCGTTTGAGGTATTGTATGGCAGGAAGTGCAGGACACCGTTGATGTGGGATGAGGTTGGAGAGCGACAGTTCTTTGGACCAGACTTGATTAGAGATGCTGAGGAGAAGGTCAAGCTGATTCGTGACAGGTTGAAGATAGCACAATCCAGACAGAAGAGTTATGCAGATGCAAAGCGCAAAGAGGTGACATATGAGGTAGGAGACCGTGCATATCTTCGAGTTTCACCACTTCGTGGAATTAAGAGGTTTGGCATTAAGGGTAAGTTAGCACCACGTTTCGTGGGGCCTTACAGGATCTTGGAGCGTAGAGGAGAGGTAGCTTATCAGCTGGAGTTGCCAGAATCTTTGTCTGGAGTTCATAATGTGTTTCATGTATCTCAGTTGAAGAAGTGCCACGCAGAGATGATGGATGTTCCATTGAGGGACACAGTGCCACTTGATGCAATTCAGTTGGAGAGTGATTTGACATATGAGGAGAAGCCTGTTAAGATTGTGGAGACAGCAGAGAGAGTTACTCGCACCAAGACAATTAAGTTATGCAAAGTTCAGTGGGATCATCATACAGAGGAAGAAGCTACCTGGGAACGAGAGGAAGATCTCAGGCAGGAGCACCCACACCTATTTCCTAGCCAGCCCGAATCTCGAGGGCGAGATTCATCTTAAGGGGGGTAGGTTTGTAACATCCCAATTTTTCTAATTTGGATGTTAATAGATCATTCACTTGCATATCATATTTTTATTGCATTAATTGTCTTTCTGCAATATTCTTTTCATTATGCAACTAAAGGCAATTTAATTGGAGTGGAGATAACATGACTTCTCCCCTGTTTTTAAAAATGTTCATAATGTCCAGAATAATGCTTCCAGTTGATTTGACATGTTCTGGTAATTTTTGCAATCCTCAAAATATTTTAATTGTGGTTTTATATGTTGTTTGAGTGGCCAAATGCATCAAAATGATTTTACAAAATTTGCATTAGTTGGAACTGGTGTTCCTGTAGTTTATAGCTGTAGGGATATTTTTACTGGTTGTCTAGGTATTTTTGTTTAGATTTTATATTATGTGTTTATATTTTATTTTATTTTGTTTTGCTGTTGGTTCAAGAAAAAAGGGGCCAGCTAGCCAGCCCACTAGCCAGCCAGCTAGCGCGCGCGGCCCACACAACCGCAGCGGCCCAGCTCTCCACGCCGCTCGCTCGCTGCGAAGCGGTACGCCATCGCACGCCGCACCCGACCCGCACCCGACCCGCTCTCCCATCTCGCTGACCCATGGACCCCTCCCCTATTCCCCTTCCTTCCCCGAGCCGGAGACGCCGCGCTGCACCGCACGCGCGCACGCCGAGGCGACCCGAGTCGGGATCGAGCCTCCGAGCCGCCCCGCGTACGCCCAAGTTGTCTAGGGCGATCCCAGGCCCTAGGGCACACCCCTCAAGCCCTCCCCATCATTTTTCCTCCTTCGAACGCGACGCCTCAAGCAAACGGATCTCGCCGCGGAACCCACTGTTCGCCGCCGTTCATCGCCTTTTTCCGTCGCCGTAAGAACCATCCGAGCCCCTCCGAGTACTTGTTTCGATTCACCACTCATCTGGGGACCTCTTTGACATCTTATCGCCGGCGGAAGCACAGAAAATCGACGGGAACGAGCTCGTCGCCGCCGCCGGAGGACCGCCGCAGTTCACCGAGTTGCCACCGCCTCTACGGACCTCCCCACCGCCGTCTGACACCACCACCACCTGCGCCACTCCACACCCCACCCGTCCGCCACCTCGCCTTCACCGGAGACTCGCCGGAGACGCGCCACCGTCGACGTCCGAGCCGCCGCCGCCGCCGTTTGACGCGTGGTGAGAAAAAAAAAAAAGGAAAAAGAAAACCGGGCCAACCACGAACTGCCACGTGGCAGTTCGCTATAGGGCTTCTACAGGAGTTCCGCACAGGAGTTCCAGGCGTTTTCTGTTTTTCTTTTTTTTGTCTTTTTCAGTTTTCTTCAAAACTTCAATTAGCTATATTTTTTATTCTGTAACTCCAAATTAGGTGATTCTTTTTCCTATGCACTCACAAAAATCATATCTACATCACAGTACCAATTTCACACATGTTTGCATAATTCAAATTTGAATTCGTTTGAATTTGAATTAAAACTTCCGGAGGCCATATCTTTTAAACCGTTTATCGGAATCGAGTGATTCTTTTTGCATTGTGACCGTACTGCAATATAGATGATCTGTAGATGTTGTTTTGCTGCTGTTTTTGAGTTTTAAAATGATTTTCTTGCTGTTTGCTTTATTTTGGCTTTATTGGAGTTTCGGTGATTGAATTGTTATATTGTGTGAAACGTGTAGATTGTCCAGAGTGCGACGCGAGCTATTGTCAGGAGTGTGACCTTTTGAACCAAAACCAAGGCAAGTTACATGTTGATCATCCTTTACCTATTGTTTTCCTATGCATTTTAGCTTATGACACACTATAAACTTATGCATTATAGGATTGATATAATTTGAGCTATATTGTTGAACTATCCTCCGTGTTTTGCAAATCGTGGTAGGTATAGTTTTGCTATGCTTGTAGACGGGGTTGGTTCCTGTATAAATTGAGCTTATGTGAGGATTATTAAAATTTAACAACTGAGTAGTAATTCAGGACTTAACTCACCTCTGGGCGGAAGTGGTGTTGATGGGTGGTCTTAAGAACATCATGGTTTTTACCCTCTGAATGTAAGTGGACGGCCGCCCAGGCTCAAAAAGATCAGACAGACTTAATGACTAGTAGCTTCCATGCGCGACCACTAGCTATATGGGCTCTGGCTTAGTTGAGTAGGTTGTGGGATCCTCGCCCAGGTATGCTAGCAGATGTAGATATGGATAGGTGTACCGGCTGCCGGGGGTGGAGGTGACTACTTCTGAAAGGCTTCGTCTCAATCTTCGGGTTGAGTCTAGTGGGTAAAGTGTGCAAAACTCTGCAGAGTAATAAAACTAATCATGATTAGCCGTGCCCCCGGTTATGGGTAATTTTGAGAGACTATGCCATTACAGTTGTTGGATGATCTTGACAGATGTGACACTTAATAATATTTGTGGGCAACTTAATAAATGGGTAGGTCGGAGTTGATTTTGCCAACTCAACCTTGTGCATTCAATGGTAGTAATTAAAGGAACTAAATGAAAATTGACTAATAGGTAGTTATGAGGACAAAATCAGCTTTCTGCAAAATAAACCCCCAAGCCTTCCTTTGTTGTTCTATGCATATACATGTAGGTCTGCTTTATTACTTCTCCTGTGTAACTCGCCAATACATTCAATGTATTGACCTATACGGCTGCAACGTCTCATGTTGCAGGATTTTCAAACGAGGAGTAAGGTACCGTTAGGGTTGCGAGTCTGCACTCAGCATCGCCAGTTGGGCTATGATGGGACTCATCGTTATTTTCTGCTACTTTCCGCTGTGTGATTGAATAATAGCTAGCCATGAGCTATGCAGGTTGTTTTATTTTATATACTCTGGATCATACGTTGTAATAAATGATGCACTTGTATTCTGGTATTCATCTATACTGTGTGTGTGCTAGCGAGTTCGATCCAGGGACTAGCACGGTAAGCACAGAGACTCAAATCCTTCGAGGTTTGGTCGTTACATTCCATATGGCCTCTCATCAACACATTGATGCTATTTTGCTCATATATTGCTTTCATGCTTGTGCTATGCCATGTGTATTACATATACCCACTATTTGCTCACATGACATGATTGCCATGCCTTCTCCTAGTGTGTTGCATCTTCGCTCCACTAGTTTGCACAACTTGATCACCATGCTTGCTTCATGTAGTGCATCACCCATGATACATACATGCTCATTTCATGCGGTTGATAGCCACCATTGCCATGCTTTGCACATGATTGATATTGCTTGTTGTCATATGTCTCCACATGTTGCCTCTCTCATGCTATATGATTGTCCATGCATTGAGCGCAACCATGATTTTAGTGTTGCCAATGAGATTGCCCTCATAGAATTCTCGCATTTATTTGGAGATTTTGACATAATTCTTGTGAAGCATGCTTGTCTTACCCCTTTGCACCATATGCCTAGTGCCATGAATATAGCCATTGTTGCATCATATTATTCATGCACTATTGCTCCTAATGGTTATGTGCAAGAGAAGAGAACCATCACGATGGATGATGTGTTTATCTACCATGCGCATACATTCTTTGTTTTGTTGTGTGCATGTGTAGGGTACTTGGACTTCGTGTCGACTTCCACTTCATGTGAGTTGACCATTCAAGCTCTTGAGAGCGCACCACTTTCTACCACGACGCATCTACATCGCACTTGCTTGTGCTTCGGCATTGTGAAGGATGCACAAGGACACACTTTCGAGGTGATATCCTTCTCTTTCGAGAAACCACAATCCATGCGCATGAACATTGTGGATCATACTAGTTGTGTTGCTTGCACCATGACTCTTTGCACACATGCCAGAGATCTTTCTTCGACTTGCCATTGCCACATTGCCATGCTTCATGATATATATGCCTTGTGTGTTGCATCCGACTTGTGGATTACTTGTCTCTATCATATGCTTGGTTGCAACAATATCATCTCTTCACATATGCCATGTCCCATTGCTTTTCACATGATTGACTTGATTGCCTCGCACATGTTGAACCATTGCTACTTCTATTGTGTTGAGTGCCACTCGATTTTCACTACACCCTATGCACATTATGCTCAGATTGTCTTGCACTTGACCCTTGTGTTTACACGCTTCATTTTCTTTGGTGTTGTGAATGATTCGTATGCCTACCATAGATCCTTCATTGAGCGCTTTATGCATGCTTGATATGACTTTGAGGTAGATGCTTATTCTCTTGTCACACATATGTGCATCTCTACCTCACATTTACATGCTTGTTTCCATGATGACCTTGATTGTGCTCAATTGATGTGCTTAAATGCCATGCCACAACCCTTTGTCACACCCTATGCTATGCTTGATGACAACACTTGTTGGGTGAATCACCTCTTGAATGCTTGGTTTTGCACTAATGCTAACCACATTTGTTTTTCCAAGTGCTTGTTGTTCTTGCTCTTTTTGAAGGAATCACTGGATGGTGCGACATTGGAGAGTGACAACTTTGAGCTTCAAGATGATGAGTACTTGGTGATCGTCCACTTCTACACGGCGATGCCATCTCTTTCCCATGGTGATTTGGTTCTCGATCCGAGGTCGGATCTTTCCCAAGGGGGAGGGGATGATGCGGAGCATCCCATGGACATCACCATGTCACGACTCCGTTCGGAAAGTGACACATGCAACCTCTACTTCTCAAACATAAAAGTGAATCTTCTCCTTTACACGTGTTCACTTGACCCTTTCGAGGATGGTATACTACTTGACACTCCACTCGTGTGCATGCATAGGTATTGTCAGAGCTTCACGGACGACGAGGAGGAGCGCAAGCGCCAAGGAACGCCTACACCATCCGCGAGGGAAGTGTGGAAGCGAAGATGGAAGAAGAAGGGCATGTCCAGTCCGGAAGGGGCGGTACTACCGCCTACAAGCGGTACTACCGCTCCCAAGCGGCACTACCGCCTACATGCGGTACTACCACTCCCAAGCGGTACTACCGCCCGAGGTCCGCTACTACCACCCTGCCTGTGCGCAGCCGCAGGCCTTTGGCCTTGTATCCCTCTTCACTTACCCCTTCGTGGCTTAGACTATAAATAGACCGCCCCCACCTTCTTTTGAAGGGTAGCAAATATGATAGCTCATTTGTATGTGAGCTTTGCTCCTACCTTCTCCTCTTGAGAGAGAGAGACTACTCCATTGGAGGCCAAGACCTCCACCTTGGAGAAGATCCCTAGTGGATGCAAGACCTCCCAAGGGAGAAGAATCCTTGTGGATTATCAAGACCTCTCTCCTCATAGGATTGGGATGAACTCTACCATGTATCTTATTTCCCTTTGATTGTTCTTGTACCTTGTGGATCTCATGTGTTTGTGAGTCTAGTGGATGTGTGATTGGACTTGTTCTTGAGTGTTTCTCTTATGTTCTTCCCTTTGTGCTCCTCTTGTTCTTGGGGATTCCCCTCCAATTCGTGAAAGATCTCCACCTAGGGTTCCACCCTACAACAAATTGTCAATGGTGAGTTACATAGATGCAGTTTCACTGGCGTGTTTCAACGCTATGTGTCCCCTAAAGAAGGTCGTGAGATTCTACAAGAAATTCATGTGGGAGATTGTGGTCATCATGCCTGGTCAAGATCTTTAGTGTCTAAGGCTTTCCGACACAATTTTTACTGGTTGACGGCTGATGCTGATGCAGAGGACTAGTTTGTAAGTGTTTTGGTTGCCAGAAATTTGCAAGACAAGCTCATGTGATGGCTCAAGAGTTGAGGATGATCCCAATAACTTGGCTGTTTGCAGTCCGGGGTTTGATATGGTCGGACCATTCAAGAGGTCTGAAGATAAGAAGACTCACCTTTTGGTTGGAGTTGATAAGTTCACCAAGTGGGTTGAAGCAGAGCCAGTCAGTAATTATGAGGCGGTGACTGCAGTTCAGTTTGTCAAAAAACTGACCTTCCACTTTGGTTATCCTTGTGGTATCAGCATTGATAATGGGGCAAATCTGTCTAAAGGTGCTATGAAGGACTTCTGTCAAAGGGAGCACATCCGGCTTGCTGTTTCATCAGTGGCTCATCCATAGTCCAATGGGCAGGCCGAGCGTGCTAATCATGAGATATTACCTGGGATCAAACCTCGGCTTATGGTTCCCTTAGAATGCATGTCGGGTTGTTGGTTTGAAGAGTTGCCTTCCGTTCTATGGAGCATAAGGACTACCCCCAACAGATCAACTGGTTAGACGCCGTTATTCATGATTTATGGCACAGAGGTGGTTCGTCCAAGTGATGTCATTCATGACTCGCCCTGGGTGGCGGCTTATGTCGAAGCAGACAAGGAGACAGCGCATCAGAATGCTCGGGATGCCTTGGAGGAGGAACGTGATCTTGAGGCGGCTTGATCGGTGATTTACCAGCAAGACCTGCGTCACTATCACAGCCGTAGAGTTTGAAGCCGGACTTTCCAGGAGGGCGACTTAGTGCTCTGTTTGATTCAAGATCAGACAGGCATGCATAATATTTCACCTCCTTGGGAAGGACCCTTTGTGGTTAGAAAAAACCTCAACAATGGGTCACACTATCTCATCGACATACGTTAACACAAGAAATCATGTACCTCTGAGGAGGAGACAAACATGCCTCAGAACATTGCTCATCTTCGGCCTTACTACACTTGAGCGACTGGCTATCATCATTGTACATACCTACAACATGTATATACCTTTTATGATGAAAGTAATAAAGCTAACATCCCCTAAACTCGGGGCCTCTATCTTTCATCTCATATATTGTGCATGAGTCTTTTATTAATTGATCATAGGTCACTTGGGGGCTTCCAACTCACCGAGTTTAGCTATCTCACCCTCTTGACCCGGCAAATAACGCCACAATATATTGGTTAAACCTACCTATCTACTTGATGCTACTTTAAAAAGGTAACACATCGTACTATTGACAGTCAATCTTTATGACCCTGAACTTGTCAAGGTTAAAACGGCGGCTTAAGTCACGTGAGAGCCGGCTTACAAAAAGAGAGAATAAACCAATGCTATCATGCCAAGCTTCATTGAAGCGAGACTCGAGCCTCGAAAGCAGGTCTTTTATGTCGAGCCTCGAAAGCCGACTTATAATTCACTTATTACGCATATTTTTATTCTTAAATTCTGTGATTGTAGGATTTTTTTGCTCTTGATCATATTATTGAAAAGACTATAAGTCGTCGGGTTACAAGAACTCCGGGTTAGGAATGATCAATATTGAGCCTTCTTTGGCCAAGCGCCGCCGGGTTATTAATCCTGGGTTTACTTATCAAAGTACAGACTACCGTGACTGTAAGTCGTCGGCGGGCAAATCGTCGGGTTATTTTACAACTCCAACGAGTTTATGCATCAGCACAACATGTTGGCACACTTATTCAAAGGACAATGCAAATAAAAATTATATGTCACAAAAGACAAAATATCCAAGGTGGGTTATTCATATAGCTATCGGATCTTAAGTCAAATAACGTGCAAGAAGGCATGACAGAGCAACCAAGTGTTTACTAAAGCCTATTACAAGGCTTCAGTTGAGCCCCAAAATTTAAAAAGTGTTTTCAGGAGTCACACTACTCCTGTAAGCCGGCCTCTGTGTCATCCGGATAATTGCCCTCCGGGTAAATCCCTTGCTGATCGCCAGAAGCTGAAGCTTTCGGGTTATCCTACGTCGATTGTTCTATTTCTTGGATCTGAAGGTTGTCCAGATTCCATTTGACATCCGTTAAATGTTGGAAGATGGCCTCATCATTCAAGATAGGAGAAGGGTCAACATCGGGTACAAAGAGATGTTTACGCCGTAGGGGAGTCAAGTCACACAATATCAAAGTTCAAGGTGGCACTCGTGAGTTGTTGCCATCATAAGCCGGTTGATATTTTTTCAACTCCAAGTTTTCAACTCCAAGACAACATGCATAATCTTCTTTTGAAAATTAAGTCCCATCATCTTTGTACTACGGGAACCCGCCAACCACCTCCGATGGATCCAGCTCTAAGGAATACGCCATTGTCCGGCTCTGTGCAGACATTGCTCCCATCCTGGCGGCTGACCTTCTCAGTTCATCAACTTGTTTTGGGATAGTTGAGAGGCGCCTTAGTACATCTTTGATGAATTGCACTGGTTCATTTTTACCACTCACATTTTTTATAACATAAATGCTTCAAACACAAAGTTGCTCTACAAGGGAGTACACAACCTTCAGCTTCATTATGTTGTCTTGGAGATTGCGAGTTCTATCACCTGCACAAAGTAGAAATATGTAAGTCACCCGGAGAGTTTGGCAAATTAGCAACATAACATTCCTAAGGGTAACACTACTGGAATCAGGGATTTTGCTATCTGCCAGTTCTTTTCCGTCTACTAGCAGACGACAAAGAAGGTCTTTGCCATCAGCTACTAAAAAGCAGACGACAAAAAACTGGCAGACGGCAAAGAAGGTCTTTGCCATCTGTCATTTCTTTGTCGTCTGAAGGTAGATGGCAAAGAATATTTGCCGTCTGCCAACGGACGGCAAAGAGTGGGGTGGAGTGCCATTACACTACACCGGTCAAATCCCCTCTGCCGTCCGCTGGTAGACGGCAAAGATTCTTTGCCATCTGCTGCTAGACGGCAAAGAGGGGGGCCTATCTTTTTTTGCGGGTAAAAAAAACCGTTGCCCCCCCCCACTTCCTCTATCTCTATCCCCTCTCTCTCCGCCGCTCGTCTCTCCCTCTCCCCCGCGCGAGCAGCTATGGCGGCCGATTCCGGCGGGATTCGACGGCGCCCAGCACACCCACGTGTCCTCCTCGCCACCCTCCTCCATCCCCTTCGACCAGATCCTACGCGTGCATCCTCCAGCAACCACGCGCGACCCTCCCCCGCGGCTAGGGTTTCGGCCACCACGTCACTGGCGTGGCCCTCTACTGCTTTCTCTCGACAAGCTCTATCGATTCCTCCGCATTGATCTGCTTTTCCCGCCTCCTACGATGGTCCCCTTTGGTTTCTTCCCGTTAGGATTTCGGTGCTGGTGAGGGTTAGGTCGTAGTGCTCCGATGAAGGTCTGGTCTCCATGAGGATCCTCCGTCGGTGCTGGATGTGTCGTGGCGTGGTGGTGCCCCTGGGTGGTCGCCTCCGTGCCCGTGCTCTCGCTGGTGCCGCCATTGTGGTGCTCTCTGGCAAGCTCCGGCGTGCTATGGTGGTGTTGGTTGTGCTACTGGTCACACCATAGTGATGGTGTGGATACATCCTGCTTTGGCTACAACTCCTCTTGGTGAGCTTCTCCTTGCTCCCCTCCTCTGATCTCTCTATTGCATAGCTCTAGCTCTTGATCTTGTTGGATGTGAGGCTATATTAGCTGTGGTTAGCTGCTGTAGATGAGCATCAACTTGTGTTGGAGCTCTCTATGATGGATTCTTGCTGTGTTGGGGTTTTGATCAGTGGCCATCTATGTGTATTTGTGAAGTATATATGCTCCTATACTGCTCTGTTCTGTGTTTCTATTACTTGCAGTAGTAGTTTATAATGGTACTAGCCCCCTGTGGTTGTGGGTGTAGTGCCCTAATTGCAGAAAAATAATAGGTGCAATTGTGGTGCTGTGTTCTGCAAAAGTAGATAATCATTTGGGGTGCTACCCTGTATTTCTTCTATGCTATAGTTACTTTACTCGTGAAAAGATACTCACTTGTTCTTAGTTGTTTTACTTCTAATACTAATATGAACATATACCACTTGGTTTGGATATTCCTATTTGTCTCTTTCTAATAGCCTATGAACAAATGATATACTTGGTTTTGGCTGTTACTTTCCTAGTTTTCTACTGATAAGAAAGATACTACATCTAATTTGGGCAGTGATACTGGTCTGAGCCCCCCTCTCTTTGGCCTAATTTACATGTGGCTATCCATGTGCTGTGACGAACTAGCCATGGCACTTCTAGGCTGTCTGAGCACATAATCCCTTGAAGTATACCTTGAGGTCTTCTTTAGCTTAGTCTTGTGGATTCTGGTAAACCTGCTTCTTGTGGACAACCTGCTCCTCCTAGCTGCTTCACACTATCTCACAGATATGGTTTTGGGACCAATCATGTTTGACGTTTTGGACACGAAGTGTCTAACATACCCTACTCTATGATTGGTTGCCCTATTTATACTGGCCTGAATGGTGTACCTAAGTTGTGGTTGTGTGTGTGTGTGTGTGTGTGTGTGTGTGTGTGTGTGTGTGTGTGTTTGTGCAGTCCTCACGTGTGGCTTTGGTGATTGTGGTGTTAAGAGCAGCTGCTTGTTGTGTCAAGCTCACGGGTGGCTCTGCTTGTTGTGATGTATGTCTCTGTAGGGGAACGTTGCATGGGAAACAAAAAATTTTCCTACGTTCACCAAGATCAATCTAGGAGATACATCTACGAGGGGAGAGTTGGATCCACATACCCTTGTAGATCGCTAAGCGGAAGCGTTCAAGAACGCGGTTGATGGAGTCATACTCGTCGCGATTCAGATTGCCGAAGATCCTAGCACCGAAGCAACGGTGCCTCCGCGTTCTTCACACGTACAGCTCGGGGACGTCTCCTCCTTCTTGATCCAGCAAGGGGGAAGGAGAGGTTGATGGAGACACCGGCAGCACGACGGCGTGGTGGTGATGGTGGAGGAGGATTCCAGTAGGGCTTCGCCAAGCACCGCAGGAAAACGAAGATTGTAGTGGGAGAGGGAGGGCAGCACCGAGGCACGAACGTGTGTGGCTGCCCTCCCTCTGCCTCTCTTTATATAGGGGGTAGAGAGGGGAGGGGCGCCCTAGGGTTAGCCCCTAGGGGCGGCGGCCAAGGGGAGGTGGGAGGGGGCGGCGCCCCAGGGTTAGGGTTCCCCCCCCCCCAAGTGCCTTGCCCCCCAAGCCTAGGGGGGTGCGGCAGCCCTAGGGGGGGCCACCACCCCTTGCGCATGAGGAGAGGGCCCAGGGGGGGCGCACAGCCCTATGAGGGCTGTTGTGTCCCCCTTTGTGGCCCATTAGGCCCGAAACCCCTTCCGGAACCCCCGAAACCCTTTTCGGTCATCCGCCGTCTTCCCGACACTCCCCGGAACACTTCCGGACTCCGAAACCTTTCATCCTATATATCAATCTTCGTCCCCGGACCATTCCGGAGACCCTCGTCACGTCCGGGATCTCATCCGGGACTCCGAACAACCTTCGGTAACCATGCACTGTTCTCACTAACAACCCTAGCGTCACCGAACCTTAAGTGTGTAGACCCTGCGGGTTCGGAAACCATGTAGACATGACCGAGACACTCCCAGGTCAATAACCAATAGCGGGATCTAGATACCCATATTGGTTCCCACACGTTTCTCGATGATCTCATCGGATGAACCACGATGTCAAGGATTCAGGCAATCCCGTATACAGTTCCCTTTGTCTCGTCGGTATGTTACTTGCCCGAGATTCGATCGTCGGTATCTCTATACCTAGTTCAATCTCGTTACCGGCAAGTCTCTTTACTCGTTACCGTAATACATAATCCCGTGACTAACTACTTAATCACTTTGAGCTCATTGAGATGATGTATTACCGAGTGGGCCCGGAGATACCTCTCCGTCACACGGAGTGACAAATCCCAGTCTCGATCCATGTCAACTCAACAGACACCCTCGGAGATACCTGTAGAGTACCTTTATAGTCACCCAGTTACGTTGCGACGTTTGGCACACACAAAGCACTCCTACGGTGTCAGTGAGTTACATGATCTCATGGTCATAGGAACTTATACTTGACATGCAGAAAACTATAGCGATAACTGACACGATCAAAAGCTATGTTAACGTTTGGGTCTCGTCCATCACATCATTCTCCTAATGATGTGATCCCGTTATCAAATGACAACTCATGTCAATGACCTGGAAACCGCGGTCATCTTTGATCAACGAGCTAGTCCTGTAGAGGCTCACTAGGGACACAAAGTCTGTCTATTCATCCACACGTGTATTTGAGTTTCCAATCAATACAATTATAGCATGGATAATAAACGATTATCATGAACAAGGAAATATAATAATAACTCTTTTATTATTGCCTCTAGGGCATATTTCCAACAGTCTCCCACTTGCACTAGAGTCAATAATCTAGCATTACAAGGTAATGAATCTAACACCCATAGAGTCTTGGTGTTGATCGTGCTTAGCCCGTGGAAGAGGCTTAGTCAACGGATCTGCAACATTCAAATCCGTGTGTACTTTGCAAATGTTTATGTCCTCCTCCTTGACTGAATCGCGGATGGAATTGAAGCGTCGCTTTATGTGTCTGGTCCTCTTGTGAAACCTTGGTTCCTTGGCTAGAGCAATGGCACCAGTGTTGTCACAGAACAGAGTCATTGGGTTCAGTGCACTAGGCACAACTCCAAGATCTATTATGAACTCCTTCATCCAGACACCTTCCTTTGCCGCCTCCGAGGCAGCTATGTACTCCGCTTCGCATGTAGAATCGGCTACCACGCTTTGCTTGGAACTGCACCAGCTTACCGCTCCCCCGTTGAGAATATATACGTATCCGGTTTGAGACTTAGAGTCATCCGGATCAGTGTCAAAGC
>LR738709.1:567070748-567178903 GCA_902687465.1 Secale cereale
TCTCTAACGCATATCCCCAAAATGATAGTGGCAAATCGGCAAGAGACATCATAGAACGCACCATATCTAATAGGGTTCGATTACGACGTTCGGACACACCATTACGCTGTGGTGTTCCAGGTGGCGTCAACTGTGAAACGATTCCACATTTTCTTAAGTGATTGCCAAACTCATAACTCAGATATTCTCCCCCTCGATCAGATCGTAGGAACTTGATCTTCTTGTTACGATGATTTTCAACTTCACTCTGAAATTGCTTGAACTTTTCAAAAGTTTCAGACTTATGCTTCATTAAGTAAATATACCCATATCTACTTAAGTCGTCAGTGAAGGTGAGAAAATAACGATATCCACCGCGTGCCGTGACACTCATCGGACCACACACATCAGTATGTATGATTTCCAATAAGTCACTTGCCCGTTCCATTATACCTGAAAACGGGGTCCTTGTCATCTTGCCCATCAGGCACGGCTCGCATGTGTCAAGTGATTCAAAATCAAGAGACTCCAAAAGTCCATCAGCATGGAGCTTCCTCATGCGTTTTACGCCGATATGACCCAGACGGCAGTGCCACAAGTAAGTGGTATTATCTTTATCAACTCTACATCTTTTGGCATCAATGTTATGAACATGTGTATCATCACTATCGAGATTCAATAAGAATAAACCCCTCACTTCGGGTGCATGACCATAAAAGATATTACCCATATAAATAGAACAACCTTTATTCTCTGATTTAAATGAGTAACCGTCTCGCATCAAACAAGATTCAGATATAATGTTCATGCTTAACGCAGGCACTAAATAACAATTATTCAGGTTCATAACTAATCCCGATGGTAATCGAAGAGCGAGCGTGCCGACGGCGATCACATCAACCTTGGAACCATTTCCCACGCGCATCGTCACTTCGTCCTTCGCCAGCCTCCGTTTATTCCGCAGTTCCTGTTTAGAGTTGCAAATGTGAGCAACCGAACCGGTATCAAATACCCAGGCACTACAACGAGAGTTGGTAAGGTACACATCAATAACATGTATATCACATATACCTTGCTTGTTGTTGTTGTTGGCCCCCTTCTTGTCTGCCAGATACTTGGGGCAGTTCCGCTTCCAGTGGCCGTTCCCCTTGCAATAGAAACACTCAGTCTCTGGCTTGGGCCCAGCCTTGGGTTTCTTCACTGGATGAGCAACTGCCTTGCCACCCTTCTTAGAGTTACCCTTCTTGCCCTTGCCATTCTTATTGAAACTGGTGGTTTTATTGACCATCAACACTTGATACTCCTTCTGGATGTCTGCCTCAGCGACTTTCAGCATCGAAAACAGCTCGGCGATGGTTTTGTTCATCCCTTGCATGTTATACTGCTGCACGAAGCTCTTGTAGCTAGGCGGGAGTGACTGGAGAATTCTGTCAATGATAGCCTCCTCCGGGAACACAAGTCCCAGATCAGCTATGCGGGTATAGTACCCAGACATCTTCAGTAAGTGCTCACTGACAGACGAATTCTCCTCCATCTTGCAAGCAAAGAATTTATCGGTGGTCTCATACCTCTCGATCTTGGCATTCTTTTCAAAGATGAACTTCAACTCCTGGAACATCTCATATGCTCCATGACGTTCAAAACGCCTTTGAAGTCCTCCTTCCAAGCTATACAATATGGCACACTGCACCACTGAGTAGTCATCCGAACGCGACTGCCAGGCGTTCATAACGTCCGCAGAGGCCTGAGGAGCGGGGGGTTCACCTAGCGGTGCATTTAGGACATAAACCTTTTGGGCAGCAGTGAGGATGATCCTCAGATTGCGGAGCCAGTCCGCAAAGTTGCTCCCATCATCTTTCAGTTTAGCTTTCTCTAGGAACGCATTAAAATTCAGGGGAGCTACTGCGCGAGCCATCTACAACAAAAGATTTGCAAAGACATTTTAGACTATTGTTCATGATAAGTGAGTTATTACCTAATCAAATTAATTATAACTCCCACTCAAATTGACATCCCTCTGGTCATTCGAGCGTGACATGATCCAGATTCACCAACCCAAGTCCGATCATCACGTGAGATGAGGTGGTGTCAATGGTGAACATCTACATGTTGATCATATCTACTATATGACTCATGTTTGACCTTTCGGTCTTCCGTGTTCCGAGGCCATGTCTGTACATGCTAGGCTCGTCAAGTCTAACCCGAGTGTTCTGCATGTGCAAAACTGGCTTGCACCCGTTGTATGCGAACGTAGAGTCTATCACACCCGATCATCACGTGGTGCTTCGAAACGACGAACCTTCGCAACGGCGCACACTCGGGGGGAACACAATTTTATCTTGAAATTTTAGTGAAGGATCATCTTATAATGCTACCGTCGTCCTAAGCAAAATAAGATGCATAAAAGGATTAACATCACATGCAAATCATAAGTGACATGATATGGCCATCAACTCGTGCTTTTGATCTCCATCTCCAAAGCACCGGCATGATCTCCATCGTCACCGGCGCCACACCATGATCCCCATCATCATGATCTCCATCATCGTGTCACCATCGGGGTTGTCGCGCGCCCACCATGCTCTTACTACTATTGCTACCGTTTAGCGATAAAGTAAAGCATTACAAAGCGCTTAATGATTGACACGCAGGTCATACAAAAATTAAAGACAACCCTATGGCTCCTGCCGGTTGCCGTATACATCGACATGCAAGTCGATATTAACTATTACAACATGATCATCTCATACATCAAATATATCTCATCATGTCATTGGCCATATCATATCACATACATACCCTGCAAAAACAAGTTAGACGTCCTCTAATTTGTTGTTGCATGTTTTACGTGGCTGCTATGGGTATCTAGCAAGAACGCTTCTTACCTACGCAAAGCCACAACGGTGATATTTAAGTTTCTATTTAACCTTCTACAAGGACCGCCTTGTTCTGTTCCGATTCAACTAAGATAGGAGAGACAGACACCCGCCAGCCATCTTATGCAACAAAAGTCACATGTCTGTCGATGGAACCGGTCTCATGTACGTGGACATGTAAAGTTGGTCCGGGCCGCTTCATCCCATAATACCGCTGAATCAAGAAAGACTAAGGAGGGAAGCAATCTAAACATCAACGTCCACAAACCCTTTTGTGTTCTACTCGTGAAAGCATCTACGCAAGATCCTAGCTCATGATGCCACTGTAGGGGAACGTTGCATGGGAAACAAAAAAATTTCCTACGTTCACCAAGATCAATCTAGGAGATACATCTACGAGGGGAGAGTTGGATCCACATACCCTTGTAGATCGCTAAGCGGAAGCGTTCAAGAACGCGGTTGATGGAGTCGTACTCGTCGCGATTCAGATCGCCGAAGATCCTAGCACCGAAGCAACGGTGCCTCCGCGTTCTTCACACGTACAGCTCGGGGACGTCTCCTCCTTCTTGATCCAGCAAGGGGGAAAGGGGAGGTTGATGGAGACACCGGCAGCACGACGGCGTGGTGGTGATGGTGGAGGAGGATTCCAGCCGGGCTTCGCCAAGCACCGCGGGAAAACGAAGATTGTAGTGGGAGAGGGAGGGCAGCACCGAGGCACGAACGTGTGTGGCTGCCCTCCCTCTGCCTCTCTTTATATAGGGGGTAGAGAGAAGAGGGGCGCCCTAGGGTTAGCCCCTAGGGGCGGCGGCCAAGGGGAGGTGGGAGGGGGCGGCGCCCCAGGGTTAGGGTTCCCCCCCCCAAGTGCCTTGCCCCCCAAGCCTGGGGGGGTGCGGCAGCCCTAGGGGGGGCCACCACCCCTTGCGCATGAGGAGAGGGCCCAGGGGGGGGCGCACAGCCCTATGAGGGCTGTTGTGTCCCCCTTTGTGGCCCATTAGGCCCGAAACCCCTTCCGGAACCCCCGAAACCCTTTTCGGTCATCCGCCGTCTTCCCGACACTCCCCGGAACACTTCCGGACTCCGAAACCTTTCATCCTATATATCAATCTTCGTCCCCGGACCATTCCGGAGACCCTCGTCACGTCCGGGATCTCATCCGGGACTCCGAACAACCTTCGGTAACCATGCACTGTTCTCACTAACAACCCTAGCGTCACCGAACCTTAAGTGTGTAGACCCTGCGGGTTCGGAAACCATGTAGACATGACCGAGACACTCCCAGGTCAATAACCAACAGCGGGATCTGGATACCCATATTGGTTCCCACACGTTTCTCGATGATCTCATCGGATGAACCACGATGTCAAGGATTCAGGCAATCCCGTATACAGTTCCCTTTGTCTCGTCGGTATGTTACTTGCCCGAGATTCGATCGTCGGTATCTCTATACCTAGTTCAATCTCGTTACCGGCAAGTCTCTTTACTCGTTACCGTAATACATAATCCCGTGACTAACTACTTAGTCACTTTGAGCTCATTTAGATGACGTATTACCGAGTGGGCCCGGAGATACCTCTCCGTCACACGGAGTGACAAATCCCAGTCTCGATCCATGTCAACTCAACAGACACCTTCGGAGATACCTGTAGAGTACCTTTATAGTCACCCAGTTACGTTGCGACGTTTGGCACACACAAAGCACTCCTACGGTGTCAGTGAGTTACATGATCTCATGGTCATAGGAACTTATACTTGACATGCAGAAAACTATAGCGATAACTGATACGATCAAAAGCTATGTTTAACGTTTGGGTCTTGTCCATCACATCATTCTCCTAATGATGTGATCCCGTTATCAAACGACAACTCATGTCTATGACCTGGAAACCGCGGTCATCTTTGATCAACGAGCTAGTCCTGTAGAGGCTTACTAGGGACACAATGTTTGTCTATTTATCCACACATGTATATGAGTTTCCAATCAATACAATTATAGCATGGATAATAAACGATTATCATGAACAAGGAAATATAATAATAACTCTTTTATTATTGCCTCTAGGGCATATTTCCAACAGTCTCCTCCTGGAGCTTTTGTTTTGGCGTTGCACAGTGACATGTACCTATTGTTACTTGACAAAACTGATTGTGGTGATGAAGTCTAATCCTTGGCTTTAATCACTAGTTTTTAGTTGGCTTAATTCCTGGAGCTAATACTGAGTGGTCTTTGTTTTGGTATTTAACTTACTACAAATTATGTGGATTCTTGATTGGGTCCTTGGCTGGTTCTCTCCTTTGGCTCTTTGGTATTGGTTTACTCTACTTGGCTTTCTAATTAAGATCACTTTGAAAATCAGGATCTTAACTAAGATTGTCTTGATCTCAAGTGCTGGCTCCTACAACATTGTATTTCACCAAGTGAAATGCTACATTTCTACTCCTAACCCATTCTCTCTTTCTTAGTGTTTTTGTTATGCAGGTTGGAAGAAAAGAAGCAGATCCAGAGAAGATCTTAGTAATAAGATAGTTTTTAGGAAAATATATATTTAGTTTTAGGTCATTTCTTGTAATTTCAAATATGGAGTGCTTGTCTTTAGTTTTTGTTCTGACTTTGTGGAACTTGCTACTTATGGATGAAACTGTGTAATATTGATGAAACTGTGTATATGTATGGATGAAACTTGCTACTATTGGTAACATGTGTTTGATATGTGTTCATGGATATGTGTTGGATATATATGTGTTTATGACTATTGGTAATATGTGTTGGATATGCTATATTGGTCATATATATATATATATATATATATATATATATATATATATATATATATATATATATATATATATATATATATATATATATATATATATATATATATATATATTTGTGTTTGATTTTCTGTGAAAATGAATTGACATAAGAAAAAACAGAATTAATGCATATTTGGTCTCTTTGCCATCTGCCAGCAGATGGCAAAGAGCCTGCAGCCTTTGTCGTCTGCAAGCAGATGGCAAAGGGTCATGCCCTTTGCCGTCTACTGGAAGACGGCAAAGGCCTTTGCATGTTTGCCGTCCGCCAGCAAACGGCAAAGGCCTTTGCATCTTTGCCGTCCGCCAGCAAATGGCAAAGTCCCCTTTGTCGTAGCTCGTTCAGCCGGACGTTTTGCCGTCTGCTGGCTGACGGCAAAGGCCTTTGCCGTCAGCCATGGCGGACGGCAAAGTTCCTGATTCCTGTAGTGTAATTTAGCAAATATGGCTTGCATCATTTGATTTATATGGCGCTTTAGCCCAGCAAGTTTTTCAGTAATAGGTGCCAATTTGCCTTCGGCGGCTTCTGCACGTTGGACCAGGGCGGCTTTCTCAATTTCAAAGGATTTCCTTTCTGCCTCAAAGTCTGCCCTGATTTTCTCCAACTCTCCCAAACAAGATTGCAGGCTTGATTCAACCTTCACTCGTAGAGCCTACTCAGATTCAAGCTCTTTTCTCAAGCCGGACAGATTTTACTCGGCTGTGTTTAATGCTTCCTGCAAGACAAGGAAGAATATCAAACCTCAAGTTATTTTCTTAAGCCGACGACAATGATAAACCTGACATTTGGGGGCTATGATATACAAAATAAGGTTAATACAAGTCCCAAACAGTTGCAAGCAATCTACTTCGCACTTGGGGGCTAATGTATTCCGTTTTTCTCAACGTAATACAGAAGACTCGGCCCATCTCATGGAGATAAGCCGGCCCTTGGGGGCTACATGCAGCTTATTTTAAACTTATTGTTTTGGAAGACTCAACCAATCTCATGAAGATGAGCCGGCCCTTGGGGAGCATACATCACTTCTTTTCAAATAAGATTATATTTGAAGAACCGGCTTGTCATTTATATGATAACCCGGCCCTTGGGGGCTACATGCCAAGATTTTCATATTATATAGTCTCAAACATACTCAAGAATTCCTATGGTTAAGACTTGGAGGCTACTTGATGTTTTTTCAAATTTTCTTAATAGGAAGACTCGGTTCATCTCATGGAAATGAGACGGGCCTTGGAGGCTACCTCATGCTTCTATCTTAAAGATTTTCATTGAAGACCTAGTTTATCATTTGTCTGATAACCCGACCCTTGGGGGCTACATATGCATATATAACATAAGATGAGAAGGATCAAGTTTATCCATACCTCATATTGTTGCTTCATCGTGTTCACTAGGTCGGCTTCCATTTCACGTCTAGTATTAAGGCGGCTTAAATAGCCCGTGTGCAGTTCCTCTGCGCTGAATTCTTCATAACTTGGCAGTTCAAGTTTTGCTTCCCCCTTCTCATTTAAGGGAGTTTCAGACTTGGCGTCAAGCTTGGTCAGTACAGTGGAGGTTTCTGGAGTTTTATAACCCGCCCCGGTGATGGTAATATGCTTAGTGTTCATCTCTTCATAGGGAACGTCTTCAGTCGCCTTGACAGGGTTGGAAGCAAAAGTGGGACTTGGTGAGTTAAGTTCATCTGCCGGGTTAGCATTATCATCCATAGCTTCAGTACCCGCCGGTTTAGACTACGGGGGTAGGTCACCCTGGTCATCATGATGGCCTTTAGGTTTCTCAGTGTTAGCCTCAGGGCTACCAAGATTTGTTCCCCTGATTCAGGCATCTCGGGACATGTTGAAGACTCGCAAACCCTTCTTTTTTTGGCTTTGGCTTTAGCCCTGCAATTAAGATAAGCATGTCAAGTATATGTGGTAATGACTATGGTTCAGAAAGACTTAATCAAAAGAAGATAGCCCTGGCTTATAATCAAAGCTGACAATTGGGTCGCAGTCGATTCTCCGAAAGATGGTGACTCCTAAAAATTTGAATCAGAAGGGTTAAGAGGTTTCCTAATAAGGCCGTCCCGCGGAAGAGAAGAGGTTGGACTGTGAGGCACCTCGTTACGACGTTTTCGGGTGGTTGGTGTGTTGGTTAAGCCGGCCATTAAATCTCCAGAGCCGCCACTTCGAGTTTGCCGTCTTGACTCATGTCGAGTTTTATTCAAAATAAAGTTGGGGGTCCAAGTGAGCATTTGGGTGAGAAAAACTTACTTTTCGGATGACCGGCCGTGTTTTCTTTGGGGGCAAAGGTTTTGAGTCGAAGGAGATTGAAATTATCCCGGCGTCTTTAGCCCGGCTTGTATCAACCTCGTCCTGAGAGGAATTAGCATCTGCAAGTTGCATAAAAAGAAGGCCAAGGGAGTCAAGGTCTACCTCCGACTCATCCTCCCCGGGCATGTTATCCGCCGGCTTTTTCCTCCGAGTAGCCGGAGCGCGAGCATGTTTGCGTGCTTGGGTTTTCTTTGGTACTATTTTCTTATTCCAGAAGGAAGAGTCGGACTGCATAAATTTTGGCAAGGTTCATAGAAATCCAAGTCGTAGAAGAAAGAACAAACGAAGCAAAAAGATTGTACGAGTACTTACTGGAGGAGCCGGGTTAAGGGTATAAAATGGCTTCAGTCCTGTTTTATTACATGCTTCTTGAGGTTCACTGAGCAGCTTCTTTACAATGTCATTGATTTCTTTTTCAGTCAAATCTCCGAGGCCATAGCGTTGGGGATCCTTCAAATCGCTAGTATAGTTGCACATTAGACCATTGCGTCGGCTACAAGGCAAGATTCTCCAAGTGACCCAACACCATGTCAGATCGACTCCGATTAAACCATTGGCCATTAAGGCTCTCGGCTTCGGGTATACATTGGTGACTTGAGCGTGTTCTTCGGCAATTAATTGACCAGGAAGTTCGTCTGAGGTATTCAAATGTGAGGGTCTATAACCCGACAAGGGGGTCTCGCCTGCCAGAGCTGTGTTCTTGCAATAAAACCTAGTCCTGTTCCATCCTTTGGGATGACTTGGCAAGACAGCTGAAGGAAAAGTAATGTTCCTCCGCCTCTGAATAGATACTCCGCCAAGTTCTAAGCTGGGACCATCAGCGCACTTAGTTTAGCAATTGATATAGGAAAAATCTCTTAAGAGAAGAATAGGGGGTTCTGTTTGCATATATGCTTCGCAGAAAACTTGAAATTGGCATAAGTTGGATACATAATTGGGGCCGATGTCTTGAGGATCAAGGTTACAGAAATTCAAGGCATCCAATTTTTTTGACCTGGGTGGAGAGAAGCCCATGAGAAGACGATCAACAAATATTACCACTTTTCCTTCGTCGGGTTGAGAAATAGCCTCTGCCCCAGGGACCCACCATCCAACCACATCCTTAGCTGGCAGGATATCTTGATCAACATAGTCCTGGAATACGAGCTCAGAGACATGAGAGACTACCTAGTCACATGTAGTGAGGGCCTTTGCCATGGTCAGCCGACTTAAGCAGAATTAAGAGTTGCGAGTAAAATATATGGCGGGTTATTCTTTAAGTTGTGAGCCACCAAGGTGGATTTATATAATAAAGCAGCAAGCAATGAGGAGGTTATGGCTCTAAGAACAACAACATGTTTTGGTCAAATTCTAAAGGAAATCGCCTGAAAAGATAAGTCGCCTTAGTTATGTAAGCTAAGGCGACTTTACCAGGTAATCAGAGCTGTGAGCCGTGAGTGTGTGGGTGGGTCATCCTAAAGACAGAAGTTTTCTTTGGTTTTCAACTAAGTATGGAACATCAGGTTTCTACAGAAGTGCATGAAGTTTTGGATCAACAAAATGATGTGAAAGGAAAATATATCCTTAAGCTTAAAGGTGAGCAACAGAAGTGTCTACAGACCATTCATGGATTCTACGGGGGAACTAAGATGCATGATTACAAAAATGGTGTTGGAGCAACTTCCGCAACATGTTTATAATAAGTTCATGAGGGGACTAGATCAAAGATAGCCATGGTGGTAGAACTCCGAGGAACTCCGACGAACTGTGAAGAACGTAATGCAGATCTAAGAGTGAAGCATCAGTGTACTTGATTGTTATTGAAGATGGCAGAGGTGTGTAGCTGAGCTATGGTAAAGCTGGACGGCGCCGTGGTCTTGGATGAAGAGGCTAGCGAAGATTGATCCAGTGCGGTGGAGCTCTAGATGCGCAAGGGCTTCTGCGTGAGGAAGAATAAGAGGTGGGGACGAGGTAAAAGTAATACACCCCTTGCTTATTTATAAGGTAAAAAGAAGAAGGATAAAAGGCACGCACGAAGAACGAGACGACATAGTAAGTTTTCAGCATAATGGGTGCCTCGGTTTTCGGGATAAGCGGATATATTCAAAGATTCGTTGTGATGTCATTATGAATCTACTGGAATTACGGTTGATGACGTTAGCACGGTGGAAGGCATGGAAAATAACAAGTCTGCAAGAATTTTAAGCCGGCATTTTGTGGCTCGGAGAGATACACATTTTGACCAGGATGAAGACTCACCAAATCAGCAGGTTGAAGATTGACATGAATAAATTCAAATCAATCTGGGGCCTAATATTGGGGATATAACCCCAGGATATGACCCGCCATACTAGGCCGGGTCATCGAGGTGGCGAGTCAGGAACCAGAGTCCAAACATGGGCCGTGACGAGTTAAGCTGAAGACTTAACAGGCGTTTCACCAAGTGGGCCGGCTCAAGGCCCAGTACCGAGGACGACGGCTCATGGATCGGAAGATATAAGCCGCCCATTGTTTCCTTACTTGGGCGAGTTAGAAATATGTTCGGTCACGAATCTAACTACGACCCGGACTCTTGTAAGCCCAGGACCTTGACCTGCATATAAAGGCGAGTCCCCAGGGCAGATAGATGAAGTTACAATCAATCGATAGCTAGGTCAAACGAATCCGCTCCCTTGTAATTGATACTTAGACAATAAGCAGAGAAACAGGAGTAGACTTTTACCTTCATCATGAGGGGTCGAATCTGGGTAAATCCGTGTCTCTCGATTCCATTCAACCCCAACAAGCTAATCACCCGGTTGCGATGGCCTTACGTCTAAGTCCTCACACTAGAACATATGCCGTGACAAAACCACGACACCAGCTATTCAGGAAAATTGGGTCAAGGCGGCATGGGAGTGGTGATTCGAAACTACAATGTTGAGCTAATCCGAGCTCAGGCTATATGCATGGTACCGGTACTCACAAAATGTAAGGTTGATGGAAGCCATGGCGATCTGGGATGGTATCCGTTTAGCAATGGATCTTGGCTTCCGCGAGGTTATCATCGAGAGTGATGTGCAGGAGGTTGTTAGGATGATCAATGTTGTAAATTTTGAGAGGGCGGATATTGCTTCCATTTGTTATGAGATCCAGGAGGTGAGCTCTGGTTTTGAATCCTCCGTTCTCATGCATGTAGACCAGAAAGCAAGCATAGCTGCGCATAGATGCGCCAGGCAGGCTAGCGAGGATCGTAGAAGATTAATATGGGTTAACTATGCACCCTCTTTTCTTCTTGGTTGTATTCAACCTCTCTGTAACCCTCCTGTTTAAGCAGTAAAGCATGTGTTTCGCAAAAAAAAAACAATTTGCCATCTTTAACGGTTTTCTAGGATGAAAGATGCTCTTCTGCTATGAATTTCCAGATTCCGCGACCTGGAGAAGTTCAGGTCGTCACTGCGCCAGAACTCCGATCAGTCATGGAATCATCTGTTTTGTTTCTTTACATTCCTACCAGGTGTAGGGGTTCACACAAGCACGACGCTGCCAAGAGGACAACGAATGCTCCGCGTATGGAGCTTGTCATTCTTATAAAGTAATTTGGGAGAAACTTGGTAGTTAGCTGTGGGTGCTACACGTTGGAACGGATAATGGACGGAGGAGATCGCTTCATGCTCGTTGTCGGCACCAGATGCGCCTCGCGCTCCTCGGACAACGTGCTCTTCTGACCCACTCACGTATTCTTGCATGATTAAAAATAGCGTACATGTCCGGATTCCATGACAACAGGCCGACTAGATTCTAGACGTAGTACTCAAGGATGTGGCAATGGCCATGGAACATGAAAAGCACGTAAGTACCACCTTATTTATTTTGGATGAATGGTAATAAGATCGATCCAGACACGAACTCAGAATGATCAGCCTAGCAGCTACACGAGGAGGTTGAGCAGAGGAGGGTCTGATGCGGCGGAACAATCTTCTCGGTTATCACCGCCGCGATGATCCTCCAGCGGCGGCGGGCAGTTCAAGTCTAGCGCCTCCTCCTGCTGCTGGTGGTGCTCATCCTGCACGCGCGGCCCCTGTGCCCCGGCCTGCTTGTGCCAGCGCACGTGCCCGCCTAGCGCCTCCTCCTCCACACGCGCCCGAGGCGCCTGTGCGTCGGCCTGCTTGTGCCCGCCCAGCGCCACCTCTTCCTCCACAGGCGCCCGTGCGTCGGCCTCCTTCTGCCGGCGCATGTGCACTGCGCCCGGCGCCTCCTCCTCCTCCTCCTCCATGCGTGCACGAGACGCCTGTGGCTCAACCTGCTTGTGCCGGCGCATGTGGCCGCCGAGCGCCTGCCCCATGGCGAACTCGAGCCCGCAGACGGCGCACTCGTGGTGCGGCCGAGGCTTGCGAGGAACCGGCCTCTGCTGGCGCGCCTGCAGCCGCGTGTGGCCCGTCCGGTGCCCGCCCAGCGCCTGGAACGTCGGGAACCGCCTGCTGCACGTCCTGCACACGAACGCGCCCCCGGTGTCGTCGTCTCCGCCTGCGGGTGGTCGCCTGCGAGAGCCGGTCGCCGCCCGATCGTCCGCGCCGGGCGTGGCGGGCGGCGTGAGCTGCTGCGCGTCGGCGTGCGCGCTCTCGGCCCCGGCGGCGGCCACGTCCCACCGCGGCAGCTTCATGGTGTCCCGCGGGAAAGGTTCCTCCCGGACGATCTTTTTAACGTCGCGGCTTCTCCTCTCTCTCTCTCTCTCTCTCTCTCGGTGGGTACGTGCGTGCGTGCCCGGCCCGCACCAGCACACACGCGCTGCCTTCCGATTAGCTAGGAGTAGCACGTAGTAGTAGCAGCAGCACTGTGCTAAGTAGCGGACGAAAAGCGATCCGGGCGGGGGAAGTCGGCTGGGGAGATATGCGTCCGATCCGATCCCGACCGGACGACTGGGCGCCGCGCATGTAGGGGATGGGATCTTTGGTGGCGCGCGGGGCGATCGGCGTCGTCGGTTCGATCCTGGGGGTGGTGGAGACTGTGGCCCGGGCGAGCGATCGACAAGGCGTCGCTGTCGCGCAACAGCGCGCCTTCTCGCGTGTCGCCCGGCCCTTCGTCGCCGCACGTATGCAGCCGGGTGGTTTGGTGACGACGCCAGATATTAGCAAGCGTGTGCTGGGAGTGACTTTTCGCTGCTTTCCCATGGGTTCCTTAAGACGGAGGAGCTGGCTAGCGTGGCATCGTCCTTTGGCGATGGTTAACGAACAAGCCATGCCGTGACTGTCGCGGTGAGGGGTGTCGGACGGTGCTCGTTGGTGCCCAAGTCGTGGTTGCTTGCCTGCTCATGGAGAAGCGATGAGGCCATGATGTTTGTGTGCTACCTCGGAAGTATGTGTGGTTATGTGTTGTATGTCAGGTCGGCCGATTGTACCTTCCATGCTACCATCATGGAATAAGATGTCCCATGACAGCTCGTGTGGGCAGTTGTATAGGTTTTAAACTGTATACTACTTGTCTAGTACTTATGAAATTAACTGGACAATTCTCTTCTTAATTAAATCTTTTTAACCATTTTATCCAAAGGAAAACGTTTCCCTACAGCAGGCCTGCCGAAGTGCTAGCCGGACGCGCGCTGATCATGGGATCTTTCCTGATCCAATGGACCACCCGCGTCGCTTTTTTTCTGGCCACGCACATGTGGGGGCCCGCCCACCACTTTTCCAGCGCTCCTTATCTTCTTCCTCGGCATGATAATCTTTTTCTCTCGCCCGACGAATGCACTCTCTCGATGCCGGCGAAGTCCCTATTCTTCTCGCTCGCCCCTCTCCGTCATCTCTCTCCCTCTCTCCTACCAACGTGGCAGCACGTCCGCGAGGTGTTTTTGTGCAAGCAGACACCCGGGGCAATCGGCTCCCATGAGGGGAAGCAATGTTCTCCGATTTTGCTTCAACCAATTTTTTTTTACTATGATTAGCTGTGTTTTTAGGTGAAAACGGCTACTGCTTTTGCTGGGGATTCCGCGCGTTGGTGCTTTCTGCTGCAATCGGCTATGATTTTTGCTACCACCGAAGAGAATTTCTGCTGGAAACGGCAATGATTTTAGCTGTAGGTGGAGCTGCAACTGTGGAATATGGAGTTGCAACCTGCAATGAAGAAGCTGGAACCAGTTGTTGGAAATATGCCCTAGAGGCAATAATAAATTGGTTATTATCATATTTCCTTGTTCATGATAATTGTTTATTATCCATGCTAGAATTGTATTGATCAAAAACTAAAATACACCTGTGGATACATAGACAACACGATGTCCCTAGTCAACCTCTACAGGATTAGCTCGTTGATCAAAGATGGATATGGTTTCCTAGCCATAGACATGAGTTGTCATTTGATAGCGGGATCATATCATTAGGAGAATGATGTGATGGACGAGACCCAAACTATGAACGAAGCATATGATCGTGTCAAGTTTATTGTTATCCTTTTCTGCATGTCAAGTATATGTTCCTATGACCATGAGATCATGCAACTCACTGACACCAGAGGAGTACCTACCAAACGCCGCAACGTAACTGGGTGACCATAAAAGTGCTCTATAGGTATCTCTGAGGGTGTCTGTTGAGTTGGCATGGATCAAGACTGGGATTTGTCACTCCGTATGATGGAGAGGTATCTCACGGCCCACTTGGTAATACATCGTCACAATAAGCTTGCAAGCAATGTGACTAATGAGTTAGCCACGGGATCTTGTATTATAGAACGAGTAAAGAGACTTGCCGATAACAAGATTGAACTAGGTATGGATATACCGATGATCGAATCTCGGGCAAATAACATACCGATAGACAAAGGGAACTACATACGGGATTGACTGAATCCTTGACATCGAGGTTCGACTGATAAAATTTTTGTAGAATATGTGGGAACGAATATGGGCATCCAGCTCCCGTTATAGGTTATTGACCGTAGAGGTGTCTCGGTCATGTCTGCATAGTTCTCGAACCCGCAGGGTCTACACATTTAACGTTTGGTGACGATATAATTATAGTTGAGTCATTATTGTGGTTACCGAAAGCTGTTAAGAGTCCCGGACGTGATGAGGAACTCCAAAATGGTCCGGAGGTGAACATCGATATATTGGACGAAGGATATTGGAGTCTGGAATTGTTCTGGAGGTACCGAGTGATGACCAGCATGACCGAAAGGTGTTTCGGGAGGGCCCAGCGAGTGTTGGGGGGCCTCATGGGCCAAGGGGAGGGGGCAAACCAGTCCACTAAGGGGTTGTGCGCCCCCCCTCACCCCTTCCCACGTTGCCAGAGGAGGTGGAGGCGCCACCCTAGGGTTCCCACACCTTTGGCTTGGGGGCCAAGTCTCCTAAGGGGGAAAACCCATCTAGGCTTTCCCTCTAGTGGCCGCCAGCCCTAGATGGGATCCTCTAGGGGCGCTCCCCTCTCTCCCTTCCCCCTATATATAAAGAGGAAGAGAGAGGGCAGGCACAATTTTCTAGATACAGATCTACGCCACAGTGCTGCCTTTCCTCTCCTAATGAGATTTCTCCACCACCACTGCCACCACGCCGTCGTGCTGTCGGAGGAGTCAAGCTACTACTTCACCATCACTCGCTTGATCGAGGAGGTGAAGGCGTCATCAAGCCATATGTGTGTTGAACACGGAGGTGCCGTCTGTTCGCCGCAAGATCGAAGTTCGCGGGACAGATCGTGATTGGACCGCGAAGAAGTTCGACTACATCAACTGCGTTTCTTAACGCTTCCGCTTAGTGATCTACAAGGCTATGTAGATCGAATCTCTCCTCTCGTAGATTGGATATTGGTGAGCGTAGGAAATTGTTTTGTTTCCCTTGCAACGTTCCCCAACAGTGGCAATGAGCTAGGTCTATGCGTAGATGACATCACAAGTAGAACACAAAGGAGTTTGTGGACGTTGATATTCACATTGCTTCCTTCTCTATTCTTATTTTGATTCGACGGTATTGTGGGATGAAGCGGCTCGAACCAACTTTACATGTCCACGTACATGAGACTGATTTCATCGACAGACATGCAACTTGTTGCATAAAGATGGCTGGCGGGTGTTTGTCGCTCCCACCTTAGTTGAATTGGATTTAACAAAGACGGTCCTTGTAGAAGGTTGAATAGCAATTTGCATATCACCGTTATGGCTTTGCGTAGGTAAGAATTGTTCTTGCTAGATACACATAGCATCCACGTAAAACATGCAACAACAATTAGAGGACGTGTAACTTGTTTTTGCAGGGTATGGTGTGATATGGATAAATACCAATTTGTATGCATTTCTGATCTTTCTAGCTATTTTTAATCATTTTCCGAGTGCCCAAAATGATATTTTTTGTGAAGGACCTACCAAATATTTGTTGCAAAATTGGACCAAATCATTTTTATAAAATACTAGGTCATATTTAATGCACAATTGACCAAATGATTGGGTGTAAAAAGTTTTGATGCACCTCTCGTGAAAAAGACAAACTTCCACCGATTCAGCTGGAAGCGGGTCAAATTTGAACTGTAGCTACCTCGTAGTTTGCTCTTTATTTTTTCCAAAAATCATTTGTAAGTACATAAGTATCTATTTAATCAGAGAAACACCAAAAAAATTCCAAGATTCAACCACTAGCTAGGAACGGTCATTCCCGCCGTTTTGACCGCATTTTGAAACGGGCATAAAAAATACAAAAAAAATCAAAAAATTGGAACACCTTCGCATGGTGTCATTATATATGACCAAGTTACCAGGAAAAATAATAAACTTGTAATACGGCAATTCTTTTAAAAAAGTGTTCTCATAAATGAGCTATCATGCATGAAGATTCATAGCTTTCAAGCCAAATGATCAATCCTATGGCCACATTCATGGCATAGTTTGTTCAAATGATCTCATATTGTGCACAAGGGTGAATCTTGGAATGGCAAACAATATTTCTTAAGGAAGTTTTCATTTTCTTTGGACGAAAAATTCATTTTCCATTTTTTGAGTGCCCAAAAGGAGGTTTTTTTGTGAAGAACCTCCCAAATAATTGTTGCAAAATTTGACCAAATCATTTTTATAAAATACTAGGCCATATTTAATGCACAATTGACCAAATGTTTGGGTGTAAAAAGTTTTGATCCACCTCTCGTGAAAAAGACAAATTTCCGCCGATTCAGCTGGAAGCGGGTCAAATTTGAACTGTAGCTACCTCGTAGTTTGCTTTTTATTTTTTCCAAAAATCATTTGTAGGTACATAAGTATCTATTTTATCAGAGAAACACCAAAAAAATTCCAAGATTCAACCACTAGCTAGGAACGGTCATTCCCGCCGTTTTGACCGCATTTTGAAACGGGCATAAAAAATTCAAAAAAAATCAAAATATTGGAACACCTTCGCATTGTGTCATTATATATGACCAAGTTACCAGGAAAAATAATAAACTTGTAATACAGCAATTCTATTAAAAAAGTGTTCTCAGAAATGAGCTATCATGCGTGAAGATTCATGGCTTTCAAGCCAAATGATCAATCCTATGGCCACATTCATGGCATAGTTTGTTCAAATGATCTCATATTGTGCACAAGGATGAATCTTGGAATGGCAAACAATGTTGCCTAAGGAAGTTTTCATTTTCTTTGGACGAAAAATTCATTTTCCATTTTTCGAGTGTCCCGAAGGAGGTTTTTTTGTGAAGGACCTCCCAAATAATTGTTGCAAAATTTGACCAAATCAATTTTATAAAATACTAGGACATATTTAATGCACAATTGACAAAATGGTTGGGTGTAAAAAGTTTTGATCCACCTCTCGTGAAAAAGACAAATTTCTGCCGATTCAGTTGGAAGCGGGTCAAATTTGAACTGCGGCTGCCTCATAGTTTGCTATTTATTTTTTCCAAAAATCATTTCTAGGTACATAAGTACCTATTTAATCATAAATACATGGTTTGGTGGCGATACGTCGAGGTTTGGGCGGTGGTCGAGGGCCCCAACTCTAGAGCGCGTAAACTCGCATGCCCGCTGCGTGGTCACCGCGTGACTGTGGCGTTGCCATGTGTTCTGGGCGGCCTAGGCATGTCTAGTGGGTTGTCCACTCCCCAGGTAGGTGCTAGGAAGAAAATTACAACATAAGATTCTCACGAGGAGACCGATCGATGCTCAAACATGAATTAGCAGCCAAGTGTTTGATTAGCGGTACGGAAAATGCACATGGCTAATGGGCGTGAATTTTGTTTGAGGATGATCAGTTACTAAGAAGACCGTCTTCACAAATTTTCAGCTCAAAAGGAGGAGTCTAGGTGGTACTTTCTTTGCAAAGTACCACACTGGACATAAATACGAATGTTGAAGATGGGCTCAAAATAATGAATGGATTGAGCTGGCATTTGGTGGAGGATAGTTATTTGGGCATAGGAATGCACTGTAGAAAATGGATACCATTTGGACATGCCAAAGTGGTACTTCCTTCACAAAGTGTTTTTTGAACATAATAGGAAAATGAATATTTTTGAATTATTTTTGAACTAGGCAAGGAAGGTTTTTTACATATTTGACGAAGATATGACCCAAAGAATTTATGAGATTTTTTGGGGAATTTTGGGAATGACAGAAATATAGGTTGCTTCACAACCTAGGGCAAAAACTGCCACATGGACATGACACATAGGCAAAACTGATGAGGTGGCGCCTAGTCGTAGCAACCCACCACAATTTTCAAGGTTATGACCATCTATATTGGTCATGAACAGCTAGAAATAAGGCAGCGAACCAGTGCTATCTGCTTTGTGACCATTTCGTGTAAGGAAATTATGACCTTTCTGATCAAAATGGTCGTTATAGTTTAGGGTTTGGAGCCCCCTGAACAGCTTTTGACCAATTGGTCTGAAATGGTCATAGGTCTATGACCAATTCTTCCAGGGTCACTAACAAAAGGTCATAAGTTGACATATTTCTTGTAGTGTTGATGTATGAGATGATCATGTTTTGTATAGATTATCATGACTTGCATGTCAATGAATACGGCAACCGACAGGAGCCATAGGGTTGTCTTTAATTATTGTATGACCTGCGTGTCAATCATTAAGAGCCATGTAATGCTTTACTTTATCGCTAAACGGTAGCAATAATTGTAGAAGCATGGTTGGCGTGACAACCCCTATGGCGACACGATGATGGAGATCATGGTGTCATGCCGGTGACGATGGAGATCACGCCGGTGCTTTGGAGATGGAGATCAAAAGCACAAGATAATGGTCGTACCATGTCACTTATGATTTGCATGTGATGTTAATCCTTTTATGCATCTTGTTTTGCTTAGGACGATGGTAGCATTATAAGGTGATCCCTCACTAAAATTTCAAGATAAAATTGTGTTCTCCCCAAGTGTGCGCCGTTGCGAAAGTTCATCGTTTCGAAGCAACACGTGATGATCGGGTGTGATAGACTCTGCGTTCACATACAACGGGTGCAAGCCAGTTATGCACATGCGGAACACGGGTTAAACTTGACGAGCCTAGCATGTACAGACATGGCCTCGAAACACAAGAGACTGAAAGCTTGAACATGAGTCATATAGTAGATATGATCAACATGGAGATGTTCACCATTGAAACCACCTCATCTCATGTGATGATCGTACTTGGGTTGGTGAATTTGGATCATGTTACACTCGAACAACCGGAGGGATGTTGATTTTAGTGGGAGTTCTTATGTAATATGATTAATTGAACTCGTTTTCATGAACAATAGTCTGAACAATCTTTGCAAATTATGTTGTAGATCGAAAGCTCGCGTTGTAGCTCCATGTTTTAATACGTTCCTAGAGAAAGACTAAGTTGGAAGATATTGTAAGCAATCATGCGGACTAGGTCCGTAATCTGAGGATTGTCCTCACTGGTGCACACAAGGATTATGTCCTTAATGCAGTGCTCGGTGTGCCAACCCCTCTAGCATCGTATGTGGATGTTGTGAACATCTGGCAGACATGTTCTGATGACTACTTGATGGTTTAGTGCGCCATGCTTTACGGCTTAGAATCGGGGCTCCAAAGTCGTTTTGAATGCCATGGAACATATGAGATATTCTGAGAGCTGAAATTGGTATTTTAGGATCATGCCCATGTTGAGAGGTATGAAACCTCTAAAAATTTCTTTGCCTACAAGATGGAGGAGAATAGCTCAGCCAGTGAGCAAGTGCTCACAATGTCTGGGTGCTACAATCGCTTGAATCAAGTGGGAGTTAATCCTCCAGATAAGATAGTGATTGACAGAGTTCTCCAGTCACTATCACCAAGATGCTAGAACTTCGTGATGAACTATAAAATGAAAGGGATGAAGATGATCCCAGAGTTGTTCATGGTAGGCTGTGAAGGTAGAAATCAAGAAGGAGCATCAAGTGTTGATGGTTAACAAGACCACTGGTCTCAAGAAGGGTAAGGGCAAGAAGGGAAACCTCATGAATGGCAAGCCAGTTGCCGCTCCAGTGAAGGAACCCAAGGTTGAACCCAAACCCGAGACTAAGTGCTTCTATTGTAAGGGGGGGGGGCGGTCACTGGTAGAGGAAACTACCCCAAATACTTGGTAGATAACAAGACTGGCGACTTCAACAAAAGTATATTTGATATATGTGTTATTGATGTGTACCTTACTAGTACTCCTAGTAGCACCTGGGTATGAGATACCGGTTCAGTTGCTAATATTGGTAACTTGGAAAAAAAGCTGCGGAATAAACGGAGACTAGCTAAGGGCGAGGTGACGATGTGTGTTGGAAGTGTTTCCAAGGTTGATGTGATCACCATCGCACGCTCCCTCTACCTTCAAGATTAGTGTTGAACCTAGATAAATGTTATCTGGTGTCTGTGTTGAGGCATGAACATGATTAGATTGTGTTTATTGCAATACGGTTATTCATTTAACTCGGAGAATAATGGTTATTTTGTTTACATGAATAATACCTTCCGTGGTCATGCACCCAATGTGAATGGTTTATTGAATCTCGATCGTAGTGATACACATGTTCTTAAAATTGATGCCAAAAGATGTAGAGTTGATAATGATAGTACCACTTTTTGTGGCACTGTCGCTTAGGTCATATTGGTGTAAAGCGCATGAAGAAACTCCATGCTGATGGACTTTTGGAGTCACTTGATCTTGAATCACTTGACACATGTGTTGTGAACCATGCCTCATGGGCAAGATGACTAAAACCCCATTTACTGGTACAATGGAACATGCAAGTGACTTGTTGGAAATCATACATACTGATGTGTGCGGTCCAATAAGCGTTCACGCGCGCGGTGGATATCATTACTTTCTCACCTTCACAGATGAATTGAGTAGATATGGGTATTTTTACTTAATGAAGCGTAAGTCTAAAACGTTTGAAAAGTTCAAGCAATTTCATAGTGAAGTTGAGAATCATCATAACAAAAAGATTAAAATCCTACGATTCAATCGAGGGGGAGAATATCCGAGTTATGAATTTGGCAATCACTTAAAACAATGTGGAATTGTTTCACAGTTGACGCCACCTCGAACAGCACAGCTTAATGGTGTGTCCGAACACCGTAATCGTACCTTATTGGATATGGTGCGTTCTATTATGTCTCTTGCCGATCTGCGACTACCATTTGTGGGGTTATGCGTTAGAGACAGTTGCATTCACTTTAAATAGGGCACCATCTAAGTCCATGGATACGACACCGTATGAACTATGGTTTGGCAAGAAACCTAAGTTGTCGTTTCTTAAGGTTTGGGGTTGCGATGCTTATGTCAAAAGGCTTCAGCCAGAAAAGCTCGAACCCAAAGAGGACGAATGCATCTTCGTAGGGTACCCAAAGGAGATGTTTGGGTATCCCTTATATCTCATATCCGAGGGCAAAATGTTCGTCGCTAAGAACGGGTCATTTCTCGAGAAAGAGTTTCTCTTAGAAGAATTGGGTGGGAGGAAGATAGAACTTGATGAGGTTGTTGAACCTTTACTTCAACCAGAGAGTAGCATCGCTTAGAAATATGTTTCTGTGGCACCTACGACAGTTGAAGAGAAATCTGATGATAGTGATCATGAAGTTTTGGATCAAGTTACTATCGAACCTCATAGGTCGACAAGGATACGTACTACTCCTGAGTGGTACGGTAACCCTGTCTTGGAGGTCATGTTGTTGGACAACAATGAATCGGTGAGCTATGGACAAGCGATGGTGGGACCGGATTCCGACAAATGGTTAGAGGACATGAAATCTGAGATGGGATCCATGTATGAAAACAAAGTATGGACTTTGGAAGTATTACCTGAAGGGCGAAAGGCCATTCTGAATAAATGGATCTTCAAGAAGAAGACGGATGCGAACGGTAATGTCACTGTCTATAAAGCTCTACTTGTGGCAAAGGTTTTTTCACAAGTTCAAGGAGTTGACTACGATGAGACTTTCTTACCCGTAGCGATGCTTGAGTCTATCAAAATTATGTTAGCAGTTGCTGCATTTTTTTTATTACTAAATCTGGTAGATGGATGTCAAACAGAGTTTCCTTAATGGTTTCTGTGAGGAAAGGTTGTATGTGATACAACCGGAAGGTTTTGTCGATCCTAAGGATGCTAAAAGGTATGCAAGCTCCAGTGATCCTTATATGGACTGGAGCAAGCGTCTCGGAGTTGCAATATACGCTTTAGTGAGGTGATCAAAGGTTTTGGGTTTGTACAAAGTTTGCAAGAAACTTGTATTTACAAGAAAGTGTGTGGGGTCACTACAACATTTCTGAACTATATGTGGATGACATATTGTTGATCGGAAATGATGTAGAATTTCTGGAAAGCATGAACGGTTGTTTGAAAGGAGTTTTTCAAGGAAAGACCTGGGTAAAGCTACTTACATATTGGGTATCAAGATCTATAGAGATAGATCAAGACGCCTGATAAGACTTTCACGGAGCACATACATTGACATAATTTTTAAGGAGATCAAAATAGATCAGTCAAAGAAGGAGTAGTTGCGTGAGTTGTAAGGTGTGAAGTTGAGTGAGACCCAAAGCTCGACCACGATAGAAGAAAGAGAAAGGACGAAGGTCGTCCCATTGAAAGCACATTTGCTCCCCGGGTGGTTTTGGTAATTAATGACAACATACTTTTTGGTTGGACTAATGCTTTTATCAAGTATGTTTCAGGAAATTCAATCACATTGGCATGGCAAAAGGACTAAAGAAGTGGACCCCTCAAAATGCTAAGGCAAGCATTGGCAAAAGCTCAAGACTCCATTTTTGGTTTAGTGATCCAAGATCACATTGAGTCCATAGGAAAAGCCAATACTATTAAAAGGGGATGAGGTTATGATGATGATCTGGTTGCTCAAGTGCTTAGTGATACATCTCCTAAACTATCAGTAACTTTCACTGCCATATACACTCATAAGTAGTCTCGGTCCCACCGATATTCCAAACTCAGTCACACCGAGATGAACCACCTCAGCCATAAGCCAAACCCTAGTAAACTCGGATTTTCCGATTCTGAACTCGGTCTCACCGAAACATGAGTTGCCAAGTTTCTATAACCTTCTGTCATCAAATCGGTGTCACCGAGATGATGAAGTCGGTCCCACCGAAACTGGCATGCTCTTGTCATTGCACGAATCGGACTAACCGAGATTGTATATTCGGTCCCACCGAAAATCCCAATGTTCACATTATTTGAACTATCGGTCTCACCGAGTTGTCCACTTTGGTCCCACCGAGATTGCTCAAATGTGTGTAACGGTTGGATTTTGTGTGGAGGCTATTTATACCCCTCCACCCCCTCTTCATTCGTGGAGAGAGCCATCAGAAAGAACTACCACTCCTACCTTACATTTCTGAGAAAGAACTACCTACCCTTGTGTTGAGATCAAGTTGCTCCACTCCCACCATATGAAGCTTGATCTCTAGCCTTCCCAAGTTGCTTTCCACTCAATCCTTTCTTCCACCACAGCCAAATCAGTGAGGAGAGTTGAGTGTTGGGGAGATTATCATTTGACGCACAAGAGCAAGGAGTTCATCATCATCTACAACATCTATTACCTTTTGGAGGGTGGTGCCTCCTAGATTGGTTAGGTGTCGCTTGGGAGCCTCCGTCGTCGAGATGTGGAGTTGAACCAAGAAGTTTGTAAGGGCAAGGAGATCGCCTACTTCGTGAAGATCTACCCCGAGTAAGGCTAGCCCTCCGTGGGCGTAGGCCATGATGGAATAGACAAGGTTGCTTCTTCGTGGACCCTTCGTGGGTGGAGCCCTCCGTGGACTCTCGCAGCCGTTACCCTCCGTGGGTTGAAGTCTCCATCAACGTGGATGTACGATAGCGCCACCTATCGGAACCACGGGAAAAAGCATTGCGTCTCCAAATTGCGTTTGATATTCTCCACTTCTCTTTACTACTTGTGCAATTTATTTTCCGCTGCCCATACTCTAGAATTGCATGTGTAGTGTGCTACTTGACTTGTGTGTTATGCAAAATCTGCCAAAATCTGTCCTTGATAAAAGACAGAATTTTTATCTTGTCGAGTAGTCTAATCACCCCCCCCCCCTCTAGACACTCTCACCTTCTTCGATCCCTCAATTGGTATCAGAGCTTTGGTCTCCATTGCTTTGGTTTACACACCATTGGAGGAAGATGGACGTGTCTACGTTTGGGAGTGTTAGCCATAGAGTGCCTATTCTTAATGGAGTGTCCTATAACTCGTGGAGGATTGAAATGCTTATTATCTTTAAGACGTACAATTTGCGCAAATATGTTGAGACCCCCTATGTGCCTCCATTTGACCCCTTGCACCCTACCATGGATGAAGAGCTTGATTTTCTTCGTAACCTTAGGACTGTAAATCTTATCATTAGAGGGTTACCCGATAACTTGCTTGAGCTCGTTACAAACTTTGAGTGCGCCTATGCTATGTGGAAGTTCTTGGAAGAACTTTATCCGGACTACTCTTTGAGAGGTCTTGATGAAATTCTATACAAGACTATTGAATTTGATATGATGCGCCCCAATGATCCCAACTTTGATAAATGCTTCTTTGAGCTTCGTGATCTTATGAAAAAGAAGGGTGATCCCGGTCTTATCAATGTTTTAATTAGAAATGCTCTTGTATTGCATTCCGATGATTATTGTCACATTGACAAAACTAATGCAAGTAGTTATCAAATTGACCTAGGTGTTGATGATGAACAATCTATGGGTCAATATGATGATGGGCATGAGCATGATGATGATTACTCCGATTCGGACACCGAGCTAGACAAGATCATGAAGAGTCTCAATCTTATGGCAAATCTGAGAGACTACATGTCCGGCGGAAAAGAGTGGATTCTTGATAGTGGATGCACCGACCACATGACCGGAGACAAAGACATGTTTCGAGAGCTTGCAAAGAACGATGGTCCACGCAAGTATGTGACTTTTGGAGACAACTCCAAGGGTAAGGTACTTGGCCTTGGTAAGGTGGCCATATCTCATGATAGCTCTATTCAAAATGTCATGCTTGTAGAATCTCTTGGATACAATTTACTTTCCGTGTCTAGATTAGCTGACTTTGGATTCAATGTGCTATTCACCGAAGTAGATTGCCAAGTCTTTCGTCGTGACAATCATAACATGGCGTTTACCGGTATCCGTAGAGGTGATCTATATATTGTTGATTTCACTAAGAAAGCCCAACCTAGAGCTTGCTTCATTGCTAAATCCTCTAAAGGTTGGTTATGGCATAGAAGGCTTGGACATGTTGGTATGCGTAATCTAGACAAGCTGATCAAAGGTGATCATATTCTTGGCGTTAAAGATGTTTTCTTTGACAAAGATAGACTTTGTAGTGCTTGTCAAGCAGGAAAACAAGTAGGTGGAAGTCATCTCGTGAAGAACATCATGACCACAAGGAGACCACTTGAGCTTCTTCATATGGATCTCTTCGGTCCCAATGCTTACAAAAGCCTTGGTGGTAACTCCTTTGGTCTAGTTATAGTTGATGATTATTCCAGATTTACGTGGGTATTTTTCCTTGATGACAAATCGCAGGTTCAGAGAATCTTCAAAACCTTTGCCAAAAAGGCCCAAAATCAATTTGAGGTGAAGATCAAGAAAGTTCGGAGTGACAATGAAACGGAGTTCAAGAACGCCAATGTAGACTCTTTTCTCGATGAGGAAGGGATTCTACATGAGTTCTCGGCTACGTACACTCCTCAACAAAATGGAGTTGTTGAGAGGAAGAACCGAACACTCATAGAGATGGCGAGAACGATGCTTGATGAATACAAGACACCGAAGCATTTTTGGGGGGAAGCGGTCGAGACAGCTTGTCATGCTATCAACAGGCTTTATCTTCATAAGCTCCTCGGCAAGACATCATACGAGCTCCTCACCGGTAACAAACCCCAAGTGGGATACTTTCGTGTCTTTGGTTAGAAATGCTATATCCTTGATAAGCATCGTCGGTCTAAATTTGCTCCTAAATCTCATGAAGGCTTTTTTCTTGGTTATGGATCAAACTCCCACACCTACCGTGTCTACAATAATTTCACCCGAAAGGTTGAAGAGACGGTAGACGTGAAGTTTGATGAATCTAATGGCTCGCAAGTAGAGCAAATGCCTATTGATGTAGGAGACAAGGACCCATCGGAAGCTATCCAAGATTTATCTATTGGAAAGATCCGTCCCATGGAAGTGAAGGAGAGTACCTCATCTACATATGTGGAGCCCCCTACCTCACGGCGAGATGAACCTCAAGGCAACATGGAGGCCTCCACAAGTGGAACTCACCAAGATGAGGAAGTGCAACAAGAAGATCCACCACAACCTCCTTCTCCACCGCCTCAAGACAACACCAACAACAATGAAGAAGAAGAAGAGGAAGATGAAGATGATGAGGAAGCTCAGCCACAACCTCAACAAAAGCTATCCCGAGTCCGAGCAAGAGTCAAGAAAAATCATCCCGTGGAACAAATGATGAACGACATCAACTCCGGGAGAATTACTCGCTCTAAAACTCTCTTAGCTAACTTTTGTGAGCATTACTCATTTATCTCTAGTATTGAACCTATGAAGGTAGAAGAAGCACTTGAAGACCCGGATTGGGTGAACGCTATGCACGAAGAACTACACAACTTCGAGAGGAACAAGGTATGGACTTTGGTAGAGAAGCCCAAGGATGATCAAAACATCATTGGAACCAAATGGGTGTTTCGGAACAAGCAAGATGAAGATGGACAAGTCATCCGCAACAAGGCTCGTCTCGTAGCTCAAGGTTACACACAAGTCGAAGGTATGGACTATGGTGAGACCTATGCCCCCGTTGCTAGACTTGAGTCCATTCGCATTCTTCTTGCTTATGCCAATCACCATGATATTACTCTCTATCAAATGGATATCAAAAGTGCTTTCCTAAATGGTGAAATTGAGGAGGAAGTATTTGTGAAACAACCTCCCGGATTTGTGAATCCCAAAAAGCCTAATCATGTTTACAAGTTGCACAAAGCTCTTTATGGTCTTAAACAAGCTCCTAGAGCTTGGTACAAATGCTTGACTAGCTTTCTTCTTGAAAAAGGCTTTGAGATTGGAAAGATAGACTCAACGTTGTTCACGAAAAGGGTTAATGGTGAACTATTTGTGTGCCAAATATATGTTGATGATATTATCTTTGGTTCAACTAACCCTCATTTTAGCAAGAAGTTTGGAAAGCTCATGTCGGAGAAGTATGAGATGTCCATGATGAGTGAACTCAAATTCTTCCTTGGGTTGCAAATCAAGCAATCTAAGGAGGGTACCTTTGTCTCACAAACAAAGTACACCAAGGATCTCTTCAAGAAGTCCAACATGCAAGAAAGCAAAGGTATGAGAACCCCCATGCCTACAAGTGGACATAATGACTTGACAAAAGATGGAGAACCCGTTGATCAAAGGGTTTACCGATCTATGATTGGTTCTCTACTATATCTTTGTGCTTCTCGTCCTGACATAATGTTGAGTGTATGCATGTGTGCTCGATATCAAGCAGCCCCTAAAGAATGTCATCTTAAAGCTGTTAAAAGGATTGTGAGATATTTGATACACACACCAAACTTTGGCATTTGGTATCCTAAGAGGGCCTCTTTCGACCTTGTTGGCTATTCCGACTCGGACTATGCCGGTGACAGGGTTGATAGAAAGTCAACTTCGGGTACGTGTCAATTCCTTGGTCGATCTCTTGTATCTTGGTCCTCCAAGAAACAAAATTCGGTATCATTATCCACTGCCGAAGCGGAATATATTGCTGCTGGTTCGTGTTGTGCTCAATTGCTATGGATGACACAAACGCTTAAGGATTATGGGATACATGTGAGACATGTTCCCTTGCTTTGTGACAATGAGAGTGCGATTAAAATTGGACACAATCCCGTGCAACACTCTCGAACGAAGCATATTGAAGTTCGTCACCATTTCATTCGTGATCATATTGCCAAGGGTGACATCAATCTTAAGCATGTTCGTACTGACAAACAACTCGCTGATATCTTTACAAAACCTCTTGATGAGAAGGTGTTTTGTCGCTTAAGGAGTGAGTTGAACATCATTGATGCTTCAAACTTGGAGTGAGAACTCCATTGATGCATGCAAGGCATGAGCCCACTTGACTAATCCTTGATATTTCTCTTATGATGGTGATCATATGTCTTGGACACATTTGCCTCATTGTATTGCATCTAACTCCTTGCAGGTACTTGGATGATCTACATTCCACAAGATTACCACACACTCAAATCATGAGTAATATTGTCATTGACCAAGTATCTAGCCCTTTGGGATGTTGAGTTCAAGGAACAAAATTCCACATATCCTTTTTGACATCTTATACATCTAGTATTTCACTCTTGTCATCTTGGATATCCTTGAGTATTTCCTTGCTTGCCTAACCCATGTAGGAAGATGAACTACACAAGTGGAAATGGCGCTCCAACTTCACATTCAATGAGCACCTACATCAAGTTTACCTACATGAGCAAAGCAACAACAAGCCCAAGGTATGTTCTTCACATCTTTAAGGAGCTTTGCTCAAAGTCATGAGTACAAGCAGCTTCATAAGATGTGATCACATCGAATGCTTAATCGAAAAATGGCAACCCCATTTTGAGCTTAAATGATGAGTATGACCTATGATCAAATGTCCTCATTCGACTCCTAAGTCAATATACTCAAACATAGGTGACCTTGTCGCCAACCTTTATCTAGATGAAGTACATATGTTTTGGAGTCTTTCTATTTTCTCTTATGTTCTCTCATTGAGTTTTCATTAAAAAAAACTTCATCTAGGAATCTTTTTCATTTCTATTCTTCTGTCTTTGTGAATATCCTTCTGGCTCTGATCAATTCCTCGAAAATCATTCACAAATTCATTGCAAATCCTTTGAAACATTCCTCGCAAAGTGAGCTGAATTATTTCTGTATTTCCTTGGAATTAAACTCGGCGTCACCGATTTAAATATTTCGGTCTAACCGAAAAGGATCTACCCTAAGTCCCTGACTTTCGGACCCACCGATCCATCTTAATTCGGTGTCACCGATTTATTTCTTCCAGGATATCATCTTCTGCAGCTCCACTCAATGATTCTCTATGCATGTTCCTTTTTGCCCTGTTGTGATTCTTAAGGATCCCACTCCTTTCTTTCCATCTTCCCTGACCTTCCTAGTTTGCTGTCCTTTTCGGCACTTGATGTCAAAGGGGGAGAAGACTTAGGGGGAGAAGAGAAGATTTAGGGGGAGAAGAAGAGCAATCTTACCTTAAGGGGGAGAGAATCACATCAAAGCTTTGCCGTGTTTTTCCTTAGAAGAGAATTTCTTGCCGTGTTTCACATTGGACATTACAATTGGCGTCATTCTCATTTGGCATCATTCTTTTGATTTTGCTCTTTCCATCAAACCCCTTGATCTGAGAGAACTCAAAGGGAGAGGAATCTTCACAATTGATATCTTATGGAAAGCAAAATCTCTCAGAGTTCATTGAAAATCTTTTAGTTTCGGAGACATGTTTGCTGATTCAAGCTTGTGCTCAATATGAGACACTCTTTATACATGTCATCCCTGGCTTGGTACTCTTGATGTTCTTGCAGTTGGTTGAAGAAATACTCTTGTGTTATCTAACCTTGTTTTCCCAAGTTTATCTCTTCAGGTACAATGCCAAGGAACCTCAAGGTAAGTATATGCACTTTGCAGAATGTGCATGATGGTGACTTGCTTGTGAATACTTGTTTGCAAGAAATCACCGTGCACATATGCATTATCACACACTTCTTTTCATCTGCTCTGATGCATATAGCCAAGCTGCATGTAGCACATCTTGCTTATCTCTCTTGTGTGCTTGTGGTAGTTCAAAACCATAATTTATGAAAATCTTGCACACTTGTAGGGGGAGCCTATGTACTACATGTTTGGCAAAGCTTTCGTGATAATTCTGTCTTTCTTTCAATAAGCTTTGATGTCTTGTTTAGTGTGTTGCCATCAATTACCAAAAAGGGGGAGATTGAAAGCACATTTGCTCCCCGGGTGGTTTTGGTAATTAATGACAACATACTTTGTGGTTGGACTAATGCTTTTATCAAGTATGTTTCAGGAAATTCAATCACATTGGCATGGCAAAAGGACTAAAGAAGTGGACCCCTCAAAATGCTAAGGCAAGCATTGGCAAAAGCTCAAGACTCCATTTTTGGTTTAGTGATCCAAGATCACATTGAGTCCATAGGAAAAGCCAATACTATTAAAAGGGGATGAGGTTATGATGATGGTCTGGTTGCTCAAGTGCTTAGTGATACATCTCCTAAACTATCAGCAACTTTCACTGCCATATACACTCATAAGTAGTCTCGGTCCCACCGATATTCCAAACTCAGTCACACCGAGATGAACCACCTCAGCCATAAGCCAAACCCTAGTAAACTCGGATTTTCCGATTCTGAACTCGGTCTCACCGAAACATGAGTTGCCAAGTTTCTGTAACCTTTTGTCATCAAATCGGTGTCACCGAGATGATGAAGTCGGTCCCACCGAAACTGGCATGCTCTTGTCATTGCACGAATCGGACTAACCGAGATTGTATATTCGGTCCCACCGAAAATCCCAACGTTCACATTATTTGAACTATCGGTCTCACCGAGTTGTCCACTTCGGTCCCACCGAGATTGCTCAAATGTGTGTAACGGTAGGATTTTGTGTGGAGGCTATTTATACCCCTCCACCCCTCTTCATTCGTGGAGAGAGCCATCAGAAAGAACTACCACTCCTACCTTACATTTCTGAGAAGAGAACTACCTACCCTTGTGTTGAGATCAAGTTGCTCCACTCCCACCATATGAAGCTTGATCTCTAGCCTTCCCAAGTTGCTTTCCACTCAATCCTTTCTTCCACCACAGCCAAATCAGTGAGGAGAGTTGAGTGTTGGGGAGATTATCATTTGAAGCACAAGAGCAAGGAGTTCATCATCATCTACAACATCTATTACCTTTTGGAGGGTGGTGCCTCCTAGATTGGTTAGGTGTCGCTTGGGAGCCTCCGTCGTCGAGATGTGGAGTTGAACCAAGAAGTTTGTAAGGGCAAGGAGATTGCCTACTTCGTGAAGATCTACCCCGAGTAAGGCTAGCCCTCCGTGGGCCTAGGCCATGATGGAATAGACATGGTTGCTTCTTCGTGGACCCTTCGTGGATGGAGCCCTCCGTGGACTCTCGCAGCCGTTACCCTCCGTGGGTTGAAGTCTCCATCAACGTGGATGTACGATAGCGCCACCTATTGGAACCACGGGAAAAATCATTGCGTCTCCAAATTGCGTTTGATCTTCTCCACTTCTCTTTACTACTTGTGCAATTTACTTTCCGCTGCCCATACTCTAGAATTGCATGTGTAGTGTGCTACTTGACTTGTGTGTTATGCAAAATCTGCCAAAATCTGTCCTTGATAAAAGACAGAATTTTTATCTTGTCGAGTAGTCTAATCACCCCCCCTCTAGACACTCTCACCTTCTTCGATCCCTCACCCATATGCCTTAGCCATGGGCTCTGTATGGTATGCCATGATGTGTACCACACCTGATGTGTGCCTTGCCACGTGTCTGCCGAGGGAGTACAAGTGTGATCCGAGAGTAGATCATTGGACAGCGGTCAAAAATTATCCTTAGTGGAATAAGGAAATGTTTCTCGGTTGTGGAGGTGATAAAGAGTTCGGCGTAAAGGGTTACGTCAAGGCAAGCTTTAACACCTATCCGGATGACTCTGTGTAGCAAACCGGATACGTATATTGGAGCAACCATTTGGAATAGCAACAAGTGGAGCGTGGTAGCAGCATCTACAATATGACATAGAGATTTGCGAAGTACATGAAGATATGAATGTTGCAGACCTGTTGGCTAAAACCAGTCTCACAAGCATAACATGATCAAACCCCAGAACTCATTGAGTGTTAATCAAATGGTGATGTGAACTAAATTATTGAATCCAGTAAACTATTTGGGTGTTAGTCACATGGCGATATGAACTATGAGTGTTAATCACATGGCGATGTGAACTAGATTATTGACTCTGGTGCAAGTGGGAGACTGCTGGAAATATGCCCTAGAGGCAATAATAAATTGGTTATTATCATATTTCCTTGTTCACGATAATCTTTTATTATCCATGCTAGAATTTTATTGATCGGAAACCCAAATACATGTGTAGATACATAGACAACAAGATGTCCCTAGTCAGCCTCTATAGGACTAGCTCGTTGATCAAAGATGGCTATGGTTTCCTAGCCATAGACATGAGTTGTCATTTGATAACATGATCACATCATTAGAAGAATGATGTGATGGTTGAGACCCAAACTTTGAATGTAGCATATGATCATGTCAAGTTTATTGCTATTGTTTTCTTCATGTCAAGTATATGTTCCTATGACCATGAGATCATGCAACTCACTGACACCAGAGGAGTACCTTGTGTGTACCAAACGTCGCAACGTAACTGGGTGACTATAAAGGTGCTCTACAGGTATCTCTGAGGGTGTCTGTTGAGTTGGGATGGATCAAGATTAGGATTTTTCGGTCCGTATGACGGAAAGGTATCTTAAGGCCTACTCGGTAATACATCATCATAATAAGCTTGCAAGCAATGTGACTAATGAGTTAGAACGGGATCTTGTATTACGGAACGAGTAAAGAGACTTGACGGTAACGAGATTGAACTAGGTATGGAGATACCGACGACTGAATCTCGGGCAAGTAACATACCAATAGACAAAGGGAACTACATACGGGATTGACTGAATCCTTGACATCGAGGTTCGACTGATAAGATCTTCGTAGAATATGTGGGAACCAATATGGGCATCCAGGTCATGCTATTGGTTATTGACCGTAGAGGTGTCTCCGTCATGTCTGCATAGTTCTCGAACCCGCAGGGTCTACATACTTAACATTTGGTGACGATATAAGTATAGTTGAGTCATTATGGTGGTTACCAAAAGTTGTTTGGAGTCATGGATGAGACCCCGGACGTGATGAGGAACTCTGGATTTGTCCGGAGGTGAAGATCGATATATTGGACGAAGGGTATTGGAGTGCGGAATTGTTCTGGGGGTACCGGGTGATGACCAGCATGACCGAAAGGTGTTTCGGGGGGCCCGACAAGTGTTGGGGGCCTCATGGGCCAAGGGGAGGGGGAAAACTAGCCCACTAAGGGGTTGTGCGCCCCTCACCCCTTCCCACATTGCGAGAGGAGGTGGGGGCGCCACCCTAGGGTTCCCACACCTTTGGCTTGGGGGTCAAGTCTCCTAAGGGGGAAAACCCGTCTAGGGTTTCCCTCTAGTGGCGGCCGGCCCTTGATGGGATCCTCTAGGGGCGACCCCTATCCCCCTTCCCCCTATATATAGAGAGGTAGAGAGAGGGCAGCCACAACTTTTAGATACAGATCTACACCACGGTGCTGCCCTTCCTCTCTCTCTCCTAGTCCTCCTTCTCCACTTGGCTTGGCGAAGCCCTGCTCAGATTTCTCCACCACCACCACCACAACGTCGCCGTGCTGCCGGAGGGCTCCAGCTACTACTTCACCATCGCTCGCTGGATCGAGGAGGTGAAGGCGTCATCAAGCCGTACGTGTGTTGAACGCGGAGGTGTCGTCTGTTCAGCGCAAGATCGAAGTTCGCGGGGCGGATCGTGAAGACGTTCGACTACATCAATCGTGTTCCTTAACGCTTCCGCTTAGCGATCTACAAGGGTATGTAGATCCAATATCTCCTCTCGTATATGGTCATCTACTAGATTGGATCTTGGTGAGCGTAGAAAAAAAATTGTTTCCCTTGCAACGTTCCCCAACACCTCCTAGGAGCGGGCGTGTGCTGGTGCTTGCGGCATGCGGTGGACTGATTCGTCTATTTTGCATCATGCTTATATATTTGATATTTATTGCATTAAGGGCTGTTATTACATGTTTTGTCACAATACTTATGCCTTTTCTCTCGTATTTTACAAGGTTTACATGAAGAGGGAGAATGCCGGCAGCTGGAATTCTGGGCTGGAAAAGGAGCAAACTCTGGAAACCTATTCTGCACAACTCCAAAAGCCCCGAAACTCAATAGAACTCCGTTTCAGAATATATAAAAAATATCTGGCGAAAGAAGTCCACGAGGTGGGCCACCGGCTGTCAACGAGGGTGGGGGCACGCCCCCTGCCCAGGGTGTGCCCCTGTCTCTTGGGCCCACCGAAGGTCCCCTGATGCCCATCTTCTCCTATATGAGGTGTTTTGACCTGGAAAAAATCAGAAGGAGGCTTTCAGGACCAGAGCCGCCGTCTCGAGGCGGAACCGAGGCGGAAACCAATCTAGGGCTCCGGCAGAGCTGTTCTGCCGGGGATACTTCCCTCCGGGAGGGGGAAATCGTCACCGCCGTCATCACCAACAACTCTCCCATCTTGGTGAGGGCTATCTTCATCAACATCTTCACCAGCACCATCTCCTCTCAAACCCTAGTTCATCTCTTGTATCCAATCTTTGTACCCAAACCTCAGATTGGTACCTGTGGGTTGCTAGTAGTGTTGATTACTCCTTGTAGTTGATGCTAGTTGGTTTATTTGGTGGAAGATCATATGTTCAGATCCATTATGCATATTAATACCCCTCTGATCATGAACAATATTATGTCTTCTGAGTAGTTACTTTTGTTCCTGAGGACATGGGAGAAGTCTTGCTATTAGTAGTCATGTGAATTTGGTCTTCGTTCGATATTTTGATGAGATGTATGTTTTCTCTCCTCTAGTGGTGTCATGTGAATGTCGACTACATGACACTTCACCATTATTTGGGCCTAGAGGAAGGCATTGGGAAGTAATAAGTAGATGATGGGTTGCTAGAGTGACAGAAGCTTAAACCCTAGTTTATGCGTTGCTTCGTAAGGGGCTGATTTGGATCCATATGTTTCAGGCTATGGTTAGGTTTACCTTAATACTTCTTTTGTATTTGCGGATGCTTGCATTAGAGGTTAATCATAAGTGGGAGGCTTGTCCAAGTAAGGACAGCACCCAAGCACCGGTCCACCCACATACCAAATTATCGAAGTACCGAACGCGAATCAGATGATCGTGGTGAAAACTAGCTTGACGACAATTCCCATGTGTCCTTGGGAGCGCTTTCCTTTTATATAAGAGTTTGTCCAGGCTTGTCCTTTGCTACAAAAAGGATTGGGCCACCTTGCTGCACCTTATTTCCTTTTACCTTTTGTCACTTGCTACCAATTACTTTATCACAAAACTATCGGTTACCTATAATTTCAGTGCTTGCAGAAAATACCTTACTGAAAACTGCCTATTATTTCCTTCTGCTCCTCGTTGGGTTCGACACTCTTACTTATCGAAAGGACTACGATAGATCTCCTACACTTGTGGGTGATCAAGACTCTTTTCTGGCGCTGTTGCCGAGGAGTGAAGCGCCTTTGGTAAGTGGAATTTGGTAAGGGAAAATTTATATAGTGTGCTAAAATTTATTGTCGCTTAGTACTATGGCTTAAAATCCTTTGAGGGGCTTGTTCGGGGTATCTTCACCCCGAACAGAAGAGCAAAGAGTTTCTCCTCAACCTACTGCATCTACTGAAAATGTTTGCTTTGAAATTCCTTCGGGTATGATAGAGAAAGTGCTTGAAATCCTTTTACAGGAGACGGAACACTGCATCCCGATTTACATCTAATCTATGTGGATGAAGTTTGTGGATTATTTAAGCTTGCAGGTATGCCCAAGGATGTTATCAATAAGAAGGTCTTCCCTTTATCTTTGAAGGGAGATTCATTGACATGGTTTAGGCTATGTGATGATATGGGATCATGGAACTATAGTCGTCTGAAGTTGGAATTTCATCAGAAGTTCTACCCTATGCACCAGGTTCATCGTGATCGTAATTATATTTATAATTTCTGGCCTCGCGAAGGAGAAAGCATCGCCCAAGCTTGGGGGAGGCTTAAGTCAATGTTATATTCATTCCCCAATCATGAGCTCTCAAGAAAAATAATCATTCAAAAATTTTATGCTCGGCTTTCTCTCAATAATCGCACCATGCTCGATAATTCTTGTTCTCGCTCTTTTATGATGAAGACTGTTGAATTCAAATGGGATTTATTGGAAAGAATTAAATGCAACTCCGAAGATTGGGATCTCGACGAAGGTAAGGAGTCAGGTATGACCCCTAAGTTTGATTGTGTTAAAGCTTTTATGGATACCGATGTTTTCCGTAAGTTTAGCAAAAAATATGGACTTGACTCTTAGATAGTAGCTTCTTTCTGTGAATATTTTGCTACTCATGTTGATCTCCCCAAGGAGAAGTGGTTTAAATATCATCCCCCTATTGAAGTAAAAGTAGTTGAACCTGTTAAAGTTGAAGAAAAGACTATTACTTATAATGTTGATCCTGTTATTCCTACTACTTATATTGAGAAACCACCTTTCCCTGTTAGGATAAAGGATCATGCTCAAGCTTCAACTGTAGTTCGTAAGAGTAATACTAGAACACCTACACCCTCTGAGCAAATTAACGTTGAACCTAGTGTTGCTATGGTTAAAGATCTCTTGGTAGAAGATTTAGATGGACATGTTATTTACCTCCAAGAAGAGTCTGCTAGAATAGCCAAACCCAATGCTAGGAATAAACATAGACCCGTTGTAGGCTTGCATGTTATCTCTGTTAAGATAGGAGATCATTGCTATCATGGTTTATGTGATGTAGGTGCTAGTGTGAGTATTATCCCTCTTGATTTATATCGAGAAATTATGCATGATATTGCACCTGTTGAATTAGAAGGGATTGATGTTACTATTAAGCTAGCTAATAGAGACACCATTTCACCAGTTGGGATTGCTAGAGATGTTGAAGTCTTGTGTGGAAAGGTTAAATACCCTGCTGATTTTCTTGTTCTTAGTTCCCCACAAGATGAATTATGTCCCATTATTTTTGGTAGACCCTTCTTGAATACTGTTAATGCTAAGATAGACAGCATGAAAGATATTATTACTGTGGGATTAGGGGATATGTCTCATGATTTTAACTTTGCTAAATTCCGTAGACAACCCCTTGAAAAGGAACCACCTAGTAAGGATGAAATTATTGGTCTTGCTTCTATTGTCGTGCCTCCTAATGATCCTTTAGAACAATACTTGCTAGACCATGAAAATGATATGCATATGAATGAAAGAAGGGAAATAGATGAAATATTCTTTAAACAGGGACCCGTATTGAAAAACAACTTGCCTGTTGAAATCCTAGGGGATCCTCCTCCACCCAAGGGTGATCCCGTGTTTGAACTTAAACCTTTACCTGATAATCTTAACTATGTTTATCTTGATGAAAAGAAGATATATCCTGTTATTATTAGTGCTAACCTTTCAGAGGAGGAAGAAGAAAAATTATTGAAAACTTTGAAGAAGCATCGTGCTGCTATTGGATATACTCTGGATGATCTTAAGGGCATTAGTCCCACTATATGCCAACACAAGATAAATTTGGAAGAAAATGCTAAACCGATTATTGATCATGAGCGACGGTTGAATCCTAAGATGAAATAAGTGGTAAGGAAGGAAATACTAAAGCTGCTAGAGGCAGGTATTATCTATCCAGTTGCTGATAGCCAATGGGTAAGTCCTGTCCATTGTGTACCTCAGAAGGGAGGTATGACTGCCATTCCTAATGATAAAGATGAATTGATCCCGCAAAGAATAGTTACAGGTTATAGGATGGTAATTGATTTCCATAAGTTAAATAAACCTACTAAGAAAGATCATTACCCCTTGCCATTTATTGATCAAATGCTAGAAAGGTTATCAAAACATACTCATTTCTTCTTTCTAGATGGTTATTCTGGTTTCTCTCAAATACCTATGTCAAAAGGGGATCAAGAAAAGACCACTTTTACTTGTCCTTTCGGTACCTTTGCTTATAGACGTATGCCTTTCGGTTTATGTAATGCACCAGCTACCTTTCAAAGATGCATGATGGCTATATTCTCTGATTTTTTGTGAAAAGATTGTTGAGGTTTTCATGGATGATTCCTCCGTTTACGGAATTCCTTTTGATGATTTCTTAAGCAACCTTGATCGAGTTTTGCAGAGATGTGAAGACACTAACCTTGTCTTGAATTGGGAGAAGTGCCACTTTATGGTTAATGAAGGCATTGTCTTGGGACATAAAATTTCTGAGAGAGCTATTGAAGTTGACAAAGCTAAAGTTGATGCTATTGAAAAGATGCTATGCCCTAAGGACATCAAAGGTATATGAAGTTTCCTTGGTCATGTCGGGTTTTATAGGAGCACTACAAGAGGAACCCCCCTTTAGCAACGAATTTATGTGTTGTCGTATGTCCATATAAACGTTGCTAAGGCCTACACCAACGGATTTTTATGTGTTGTCGTAGGTGGCAATGCAAGGGTCTACAACAATGTATATTCATGCGTTGGTAAACGGCGTAAATAAGCGTTGTAAGATAGCAACGTGTATGGTTAGAGGCTAACAACACTTCATATGCATTGGTGGCTATACTATCCACAAAAAGGATTTCCAAATGGCCATAGCATATTATTTCAGTGCATACAACCCTTGCCACGCTACTTGAATAATTAATGGTATTTTTACATCACCATAGGAATTATTAGGTCAATGTTGATAGTGCATAGGAGAAACGATATAACTAGAAATGCCGCATATATTAACTCATATATTAAATAGACTCAGTTGCATTACAAATAATGAGATACAAAGATTACAAGATGTGAAACTATATGTGGTAGACTGATTCTCAACCTTAAAATCAGCCTCACAACCATTCTAAAACTTTATGTTTGAAACATTGAACCTGAAAATGACAAACTAAAATATATTACAAAACTATCCGGTTGTAGCGCCATTCCGGATCTTGCAATCAACATCTGAGTGATGCATCATCAGTTTATCCTGACAATCTACAACAACAAAGAAATGAGATCATTAATACAATGAGATAAACACATGTTAATATGGTAGTAAAATTTAAAGGGCAACATACAAGGTTAGGGCATCCAATAATTAATCTTGCTACATGAGGAAAAAAATCTTTTTGAGTGGTCGTATCAGCTCACACTACAATGAATTTATACTCAGTATTAACACCATGCCGTTTAATATTATACTATGGTCAGTAATTTGGAGTGTAGCATGAGCAACATCATCGTGTTGTTTGAATTTTTCAAGCTTGGCAAAAACTATAATAAACATTCACATTGCAAAAAGTAAAAGCAATAATAAACATTGCTTAGTTATGTTGGAATCCAAACAATATAAAATGATCATAACTTATCTGTAGAAGCACATTTGTTTGATTCTTGGACTTGCATCACCATACAGTAGAGAAAGTTTCACTTCATATATAATACAATGCTTTTGTGAACACATCACTAGAAGTTTCACTTCTCTGGATACCCAAGTTGAAGCAAGCAACACCAAAGTTGAAGCAAGCACTGTAAGACAATAATAGTTTCATCATCTAAAATATGTGGTCATGTCTGAAGGCTTGGATATGTCATAATTTGTTCGAAACAAGTTCTACAGCCCCAACGGTATCACTCAACCCTAGAGAAAACAGAGCACTAGCTTACATATAATAACCACCTTTGATCTTTGTTTTCTTATGAACAAATTATCCATATGTTAATTGAGTTAAACACCTTAAAAAGAAAATACTGAAGTAACATACACCGAGGTACCTAACCAAAAATTATTTGCATTGACAAGTAGCACATCTTTCTTTGCATCTGTGGTTCTCTAGTTCTCTAGAAAAATTAATATAAATGCAGAGATTCCAAAATTATAGAAGTACTTGAAGTTGAGAGAAAATAATTTGCATGAATCTACAAATCAGATACCGTATTGAATGTTAACAAGTGCGTTTTCTTGACACTCTGATTCATATAGATGCATATCAACTATAATAGTCTGAATAATGAATAGTGAATACACAAAAATTTCAACATGAGTTTTTTTAATAGCATTGCAGATTATTTCACGTAAATCAGCCTTAACTTTTTCAAGCCTTGGGAAATCATGCAGTCGACGTAGCTCTCTCTACAGAAGTAGTATCCCCCTGATTTTTCCCAAAAGCTGAATAACGTTGACATAAGCAGCCACACTAGAACAAGGAAAAAAATTTAATTTGATCAATACATCCATTTGCACATCTATAGTCAAGACCAGAATGGATATGTAGTAAAATTCGGTACTACAAAAAATGATGAACTTAGTTCGTAAGAGAGTGCAAGGACATTTTTAAGTTCTGCAAATCCAAATCAGAGGAACATAAGCCATACCATGAGCACTAGCTAGTATTGTCATTCAGAATTTCGAGATCACCTAAAAGACAAAAAAGTGTACACTAATAAATGATACATGTTGGTTAGTTAATATTTCTGAATGTGGCACAAGTTCAGTTATATATGCATTACATCACAGGACGACCAAACTGTCAGGACCGCACACAAATAAATTACAATGGACAGAAGTAGAATCATACAATACGATTTAGGGGGCAGGGAGAGTACATGGCCAACGCTCTCACCTTCTAGCAGCACCGTGTTGTCACCCATGTTATGTGAATATTCCGAATGAGTCAGGCACGAGAGCAACAAAGCAACCACAGACCCCCAACCCTGTAAAATTGAGAGTCCAAAACTGTAGATGAAATTGAAAGGGGCGAGAGATATTAGAAATTCTTGACAGCTAAGATGATTGCCGAACCACTCACAATTGAGGCAGCATAGTGGTGTTCGTGTGTGATTGGCAGCACAACGGTAGGTGACCATAGGCAAGTGATGATACAATCCTGGGAGCGGCAACTAAATCGAATAGTATGACAAACATGATGGTGGAGTTCACAACAACGACACAACAAATAGATCCTTAGAGTCACTGGCGGAGCTACAGCAAGGCCGATTGGGCCATGGCCCGCCCAGTGTTGAAGCTAAAAATAAATTTCTACTACTTCGACACAGAGCAGTACTACATCAAAGCAGCTGCCCATTGAAACTCATTTACGTCGCACCCATCAGTCACAGCCTCCGGCCACCGGCACAACGCACCCATCAATCGCCTCCCACATCATAGTTGATGTCGGCTGCTAGGTGGCTTCTCACCCCTCGTTGGTTACCCCAAGTGGAAGGTTTGAGATGCAGTGTAGCAGAAGTTTTCCCTTGGTATTACCAAGGATCGATTTCCTAGAGACTCCCAGTTTCAACAAGAAGGTGTCAACTGCTAACGGCGCCGGATATTAGCAATCAACGTGGACCTGCACACAAATACAAATAACTTTGCTCCCAACGAGTACAGAGAGGTTGTCAATCCCTCCGGCCTTGTAGTTTACAAAGGATCAAACGCAAGTGATAATAGTGATAGGTATAATTGCAATAGTAAGTAAATAGCGGAAAAGTAAATAGCGGATGTGATCAATGATGGTAATATGGACCGGAGTCTCATGATGTTCACTAGTGATGTCTCTCTCCCAAAAGACGATAAAACAACTATGTGAGGTAAACGAACTACAGCTGGGCAATTGACAGGACCATGTGCGCAAACCAATGCTGACTACATTGCAAGATAGGTAGAGGTTCAAAGCATGGGCGGTACGCCAAAGTAAGTAGACCAAAATCCATCAATATCTACTACTAATCATCCACCTTGAGATATCTATCCAGAACATCTCGCTGGTATTAAGTTGCGAGCCCCACCCATAGTGTAAACTCAAAGCAACAAACAACTGCATTGAAAGAACTTTGCGTAAAGTAAACAATCCTTGCACCCGCGGGCACAAGCACCGTTGGTTTCCCCCTTGTGGCAACAGCACATCCCCTAGACTCATGTTTCTGTCACTCAAACTAGTCATCGAGGGGCATGAACCCACAATCAAGCATAACGTTCCCTCTTGGAGTCACTACCTACTACTTGGCCAAAGCAATAAATAACAACGGAGAACATGCAAGAATTACTTACGAACATAAATATAAAAGAGGTAGATCAAATATATTACTCAAACACAATCTGAACATAATCTCATAATTCATCGGATCCCAGCAAACTCATCATAGCAACAGCATAAGGATTACATATGTGCCTCGATCATGTAGGGCAGCTCACAAGGACTAATTAGTGAAGCACAAGAACGGGAGGAGAACATCACATAGCTACTGGTCATGGACCCATGGTCCAAGGGAGACTACTCACAATTCATTCGGGAGGCGTCCATGGTGGTGGAGAAGCTCCCGGTGGTGATCCTCCCCTCCGGCAGGGTGCCGGGAAGGGTTCTCCTGGTGCTCCCGATCTTGGAAGCGGCGGCGGCGGCGGCGGAACAGAGATGAGATCGTGAAAAAGAGTTCCTGTTTCGAGGGTTTCGGGAGACGCTTTAAATATATGCCAAAGGGGGGCATCGGGGGAGCCTCGGGGGGCCCAGACGCCCCCCCGGCGCGGCCCGGGAGGGGGGGGGCGCCGCCAGGGCGCCTGGAGCCCTGGTGCCCCCCCCCGGCTGTCCTTTAGGCGCACGGTAGGTTCTGGAACGCTTATTTTTTATATATTTTTTCTGGATTTTTCCTGGCAGTTCTCGTAATGTGAAAACCTGAAATACAAAAACAGCCGAAAACAGAAACTGGCACTGGGGTGCACTGAGTTAATAGGTTAGTCCAAATATGATCAAAAGTGTATGGAAGTGTATAATATCATAGCAATATCACCCAATAGAGGCATGGAGCAAGCAGGAATTATAGATACGTTTTGGACGTATCAACATCCCCAAGCTTAATTCCTGCTCGTCCTCGAGTAGGTAAATGATAACAAGAATAATTTCAGTGGTGACATGCTATTAACCATATAGGACTTTTTCATAGTCATATGACAAAAGCTTACTGAGACAATGAATCTATAGTAATTAAGTTGCCTCATGAGAAAATCACAAAGAACTGAAAGTTTTACAATATGATACTGAAACATCAAATAGATTTGCAATGAACATGATGTGCAAATATGATAAAGTGATATCTAGCTTGCCCCCTTTAATGAAGCATAAATGCAGGGGAACCTTCAAGGTTTAAGTGATGACTAGATACAATGATTTCAGAATAAACGATATCACAATCATGCAAAAGACAATGCTACTTTGGGACAATGCACATTACACTTAGAATGACAATCATGCTCTCAGTAGTTGGTGCTTTTAAAAGAAGGTGGAGACTCAACATAAAAATAAAAGAATGGCCCTTCGCAGAGGGAAGCAGGGATTACTCATGTGCTAGAGCTTTTTATTTTGAAAACATAGAGACAATTTTGTCAACGGTAGTAGTACTTCATATGTGTTATGCATAAGACATCCTATAAGTTGCAAGCCTCATGCATCGAATACCAATAGTGCTCGCACCTTGTCCTAATTAGCTCGGATTTCCATGGATTGTCATTGCATTACATATGTTTCAACCAAGTGTCACAAAGGGGTACCTCTATGTCACCTGTACAAAGGTCCAAGGAGATAGATCGCATTTGATTTCTCGTTTTTGATAGATCTCAACTTGAGGACATCCATACCAGGACAACATAGAAAATAGATAATTGACTCCTCTTTAATGCTTAAGCATATTATCATAAGAGATTGAGGATTAATGTCCAAGCTAAAACTTCCACCATGATACATGGCTTTGGTTGGCGGCCCAATGTTCTTCTCTAACAATATGCATACTCAAACCATTCAACCCATGGCAAATCACCCTTACTTTAGACAAGACGAACATGCATAGCAACTCACATGATATTCAACAAAAGTGTAACAGTTGATGGCGTCCCCAGAAACATGGTTACCGCTCAGCAAGCAACTTATAAGAAAATAAGATACATAAGCAACATATTCTTTACCACAATAGTTTTTAAGCTACTTTCCCATGAGCTATGTATTGCAAAAACTGAAGGTTTTAAAGGTAGCACATGTAAATTTACTTGGAGTGGCGGTGAAATACCACATATTGGTAGGTATGGTGGACTCATATGTCATAACTGGTTTAAAAGGATGTGGATGCACAAGCAGTCAGTCCGCTTAGTACAGGTGGAGGTTAGCAAAAGACTGGGAGCGACCAACTAAGAGAGCAATGACGGTCATAATCATGCAGAGCGACAAAGCAACATTAAATCAGGCATGGAAGTTATATCGCTACTCAGAAACAAAAGATCATCAAGGCTTGACAGACTTTCTTTACAGTCTTAAATATGCGTGAGCATACGCCAAGTCAATCAAAATAAATTCTTGAGGGAAGATATTACTAAACCATACCACATCATTGGCAAACAAATCATGTTCGTACTCCAATAACACATTGGGAATCCCCCAGCTATTTGAGACTAACCATAAGAAAACCTGAACTACTAAGCGCCATTATGCACGTAGCATCTTTATCATAGACATATTAACCAATGCAACGGAAGCAAACTCTCTTAATAAGATAAGCATGATAATTAAAGAGAGTTCAAGCAACCAACTAAACACAAGCTCTTTAAAAAGATAAGCATGAATACTAAGAGCAGAGCATGATAGTAGCTATTTAAAAGACAAAGAACACACACAGCAAAGATAGACATGAAAATTCTATGTTATGTTCTAGGTAGAAGTGGAGCGTGTTTCTCTCCCACATAAAGAACGCTGAGTTCCGACTCGTTATGAAAAACTAAAAAGGAAACTAAAAGCAAGACGCTCCAAGTGTAGCACATAACACATGAAGTGATTAAAATATAGTGGAACGAAAGACGAACTGATAATGTTGATGGAGAAGGGGATGCACGGGGGCATCCCCAAGCTTAGACGCTTGAGTCTCCTTGAATATTTCTTGGGGGTGCGTGGGGGCATCCCCAAGCTTGAGCGCTTGACACTCCTGAATCTTTTTATCATCTTCCCTCGCACACTTGAAAACTCCCTTCATACATAACTTATCATAATCTGATTAGCGAGGTTAGTACCCATAATAAAATAATTATACCTTGCTGGAAATAAAGATATTCTTGAAGGTCTACTGTTTCTCAAGATTGCCAAAAGGTTTTTGCAAAGAAAAAGCAAGATCTTGGTTTGCAAAATGAAGGAAAAGCAAAACAGGACAGAATCTGTGAAAAACAGAACAGCAGGTAGTAAATGATTTGTTCGGGGCACTTCTGCAACTCAAATCAAAAAACTCAGAATAGACGCACGAAAGACAATTATATAGAGAACGCTGTCGAAAAATTTCAGACCAAAAAGATTACCTGGTGATTTTATACGAATTTTTCTATCCAAGGACAGAATCTGTTTCCTGGACAGCACCTCACAACTTTTGAACTTTCTAGCAATCAGAGGCTATACTTGGCACAAAATTGAAAAGTAAAGATACAATGATGATGCTACAGTAGTAACAACATCAAGACTCAACAAAAGCAAAATAAATTTATTCATTGGGCTGCCTCCCAAAAGCGTTTTCTTTTATGCCTTTAAGCTAGGCATAATGCATATAGATCAAGTTTTATCAAGAGTAAAAGAATAGCTAGCCCGTATAACGGACTCAAAAGGTAACTTGATCTTATTTAGAGGGAAGTGTTCCATCCCTTTCTTGAGAGGAAACTGAAATTTTATATTGCCCTCTTTCATGTCAATGATAGCACCAACGGTGCGTAGAAAAGGACGTCCCAAAATAATTGGACAAGAAGGATCACATTCAATATCCATAATAGTAAAATCAACGGGAACATAATTATCATTGACAACGATAAGAACATCGTCGATCCTCCCCAAAGGTTTCTTTATGGAAGAATCAACGAGACGAATACCAAAAGAACAAGAATCAAAAGGTTTCAATTTAAGCATCTCATATATTCTTTTGGGCATAACAGAGGTACTAGCTCCAACATCACATAATGCATAGCAAGAGAAGTCATTCAATTTAATTTTTATCATAGGATCCCAACCATCTTCTAGCTTTCTAGGTATGGAGGCTTCTACTCTAAGTTTCTCCTCCCTAGCTTTGATGAGAGCATTAGTGATATGCTCTGTGAAGGCAAGGTTAAGCGTGCTAGTGCGGGGGTCCCTAGACATCTTGTGAAGGAAATCAATAACTTCGGTAAGAGTGCAACTATCAAAATCAAGGTCACTAGCATCAAGTAAAGTGGTAGTGGCGTCCTTTAGGTTCACATGTTTGGTAGTTTCTATAGTCATAGCATCACCATTAATAGGTCCATCGGGACCAGGAGTACATTGGGTGCTAAGAGTTTGGATATCCTCAACAACTTGGATAGTAGCAACAGTGTGGTGGGTAGGAAGGCTCTTAATTCTATCTTCTTCCTCCCTTTCTCTAGCCCATCTCTCTTTAAGTTTAGCCATCATCCTAATATTTTCATTAATTTGCACTTGAATAGCATTCATAGGAGTGACCTTCCTCTCCTCAAGAGGAGAAGTTCTAATTTTAAGCAATTCTACCTCATTGGCTAAATTGTCTACCTTTGAAGAGAGATCACCTAGTTTGTTTAGTTTTTCTTCTACACTATTATTAAAAGCTTTTTGGGTAGTGATGAAATCTTTAAGCATAATCTCTAGTTCAGTAGTGGAGTTCCTGGTGCTAGGATAAGCATTGTTGTTCCCATAAGAATTAGAGGGGAACGGTCTAGGATTGCTACCAAAATTACTCCTATAAGCATTGTTGTTAAAATTGTTTCTAGAGATAAAGTTCACATCTACTTGTTCTTGAGCAATCAAAGAATTTAAAGGAACATCACGAGGATCAACAAAGGATTGCTTCGAAAGTAGAGACATGATCAAGTCAACTTTTTCATTTAAGGAGGAAATCTCCTCGACAGAGTTTACCTTCCTACCCGTTGGAGCGCGTTCGGTGTGCCATTGGGAATAGTTGGTCATCATCTCATCGAGAAGTTTTGTGGCAGCACCACGTGTAGTTGACATAAAAGTTCCTCCCGCGGCCGAATCTAACAAGTTCCGCGAGGTAAAGTTCAAGCCTGCATAAAAAGTTTTGATAACCATCCAAGTAGTCAAACCGTGAGTAGGGAAGTTCTTGATAAGAGATTTCATACGTTCCCAAGCTTGGGCAACGTGTTCATTATCCAATTGTTTAAAATTCATTATGTTACTTCTTAGTTGGATAATTTTAGAAGGTGGATAGTATTTTCCAATAAAAGCATCTTTGCACTTATCCCATGAATCTATGCTATTTCTAGGCAAAGACTGAAACCAAATTTTAGCTCCTCCTCTCAAGGAGAAAGGAAAAAGCTTAAGCTTAACAATATTATCATCTATTTCTTGGTACTTTTGCATATCACAAAGTTCAGCAAAGTTGTTCAAGTGTAAAGCAGCATCATCTCCAGCACCGGAGAATTGATCTTTCATGACTAAGTTCAGTAAAGCAGGTTTAATTTCATATTAAGGTGCTGAAGTGGCAGGTGTAGTGATAGGTGTGCTGATAAAGTCATCGTTGTTGTGACTAGTGAAGTCACACAACTTGGTGTTCTCGGTGGAACCCATTGTAGCAAGCAAGCAAGATAACTATTTTTGTGATTTTCGATAAAAGATACTAAAGCAAAACTGAAAGGTAAACTAACAAGACTAAAAGCAAAGGTAAAAGATAGCGTGCAACTCCCCTATCCTGAAGAGTGGAGTCCCCGGCAACGGCGCCAGAAATTGCTTTGCTAGGTGGCTTCTCACCCCTCGTTGGTTACCCCAAGTGGAAGGTTTGAGATGCAGTGTAGCAGAAGTTTTCCCTTGGTATTACCAAGGATCGATTTCCCAGAGACTCCTAGTTTCAACAAGAAGGTGTCAACTGCTAACGGCGCCGGATATTAGCAATCAACGTGGACCTGCACACAGATACAAATAACTTTGCTCCCAACGAGTACAGAGAGGTTGTCAATCCCTCCGGCCTTGTAGTTTACAAAGGATCAAACGCAAGTGATAATAGTGATAGGTACAATTGCAATAGTAAGTAAATAGCGGAAAAGTAAATAGTGGATGTGATCAATGATGGTAATATGGACCGGAGTCTCATGATGTTCACTAGTGATGTCTCTCTCCCAAAAGACGATAAAACAGCTATGTGAGGTAAACGAATTACAGCTGGGCAATTGACAGGACCATGTGCGTAAACCAATGCTGACTACATTGCAAGATAGGTAGAGGTTCAAAGCATGGGCGGTACGCCAAAGTAAGTAGACCGAAATCCATCAATATCTACTACTAATCATCCACCTTGAGATATCTATCCAGAACATCTCGCTGGTATTAAGTTGCGAGCCCCACCCATAGTGCAAACTCAAAGCAACAGACAGCTGCATTAAAAGAACTTTGCGTAAAGTAAACAATCCTTGCACCCGTGGGCACAAGCACCGTTGTTTTCCCCCTTGTGGCAACAGCACATCCCCTAGACTCATGTTTCTGTCACTCAAACTAGTCATCGAGGGGCATGAACCCACAATCAAGCATAACATCCCCTCTTGGAGTCACTACCTACTACTTGGCCAAAGCAATAAATAACAACGGAGAACATGCAAGAATTACTTACGAACATAAATATAAAAGAGGTAGATCAAATATATTACTCAAACACAATCTGAACATAATCTCATAATCCATTGGATCCCAGCAAACTCATCATAGCAACATCATAAGGATTACATATGTGCCTCGATCATGTAGGGCAGCTCACGAGGACTAATTAGTGAAGCACAAGAACGGGAGGAGAACATCACATAGCTACTGGTCATGGACCCATGGTCCAAGGGAGACTACTCACAACTCATCCGGGAGGCGTCCATGGTGGTGGAGAAGCTCCCGGTGGTGATCCTCCCCTCCGGCAGGGTGCCGGGAAGGGTTCTCCTCGTGCTCCCGCTCTTGGAAGCGGCGGCGGCGGCAGAACAGAGATGAGATCGCGAAAAAGAGTTCCTGTTTCGAGGGTTTCGGGAGACGCTTTAAATATATGCCAAAGGGGGCATCGGGGGAGCCTCGGGGGGCCCAGGCGCCCCCCCGGCGCAGCCCAGGGGGGGGCGGCGCCGCCAGGGCGCCTGGAGCCCTGGTGGCCCCCCCGGCTGTCCTTCGGGCGCACGGTAGGTTCTGGAACACTGATTGTTTATATAATTTTTCTGGATTTTTCCTGGCAGTTCTCGTAATGTGAAAACCTGAAATACAAAAACAGCCGAAAACAGAAACTGGCACTGGGGTGCACTGAGTTAATAGGTTAGTCCAAATATGATCAAAAGTGTATGGAAGTGTATAAATATCATAGCAATATCACCCAATAGAGGCATGGAGCAAGCAGAAATTATAGATACGTTTTGGACGTATCATCGGCTGAACGGCGAGACCGCGACCTACAGCTAGCAGCGGAAAGCCGGCGAGGCGCGACCTTGTTGGCTGGGTCCTCCTATTTCTCCGAGTCCCTGCAAGCTGCGTTCATCTCAAAATTTATTTTGTACTCCTATTCAAGCTGCACAAGCAGATTTCTTTGAATTATTCCCAAAAAAGTCTTGCTTAATTTTCTTAGCAACCCCCTTTTGATTTACCCTAAATTTCTTCTCCCTAGCATAAATTAATCAATGAAATCCTATGGTTTACACTTTATAGGGTAAAAAAGGGTTATCTTTTGGCTTGGCTCGCCCAGCCTTTTGTTTGTAGCTCCGCCACTTCTTAGAGTCTTGCCGATGGATGGGGTGTTGCTCATGCTGCTCCTTTGGAAGCGGCGGTAGTGGTAGGGGCGGTGTAGTGGTGTCAAGTAGATCAAAGTCGTGATCTACGGCAAAGAATGAAACATGGCCATGACATAAAGTACCATAGCAGGTAAGAACAGAGGACGGGAGTGCCTTACTGAAACTGAACCGCAGGTGTTGGAGTTGAGGTAGCCAAGGCGAAGGAGCAACGTCGAGCCCCAACTGGTAGCAGTGTGTGCAGAGATGCGGGGTAGTGGGCCTACAAACGTAAGCAGGCGTGGGAGCTGCACCGGCGACGCATGGCGCCTATGGTTGATAGAGGGGCGCGGAGCCGCAGAGGACGTCATGGCGGCGGTGGATCGAAGGACTGTACTGCGGGGAGCCAGCCGGTGAGCGACGCCGCGGTGGCGCGTCAGACCTAGCTGAACTTGGAGGTGGCGGCAGCGGGAGGGGCGGCATCGGAGGTCATCGATCTGCGGTGAGGGAGAGGAATCGGTAGGAGATAGAGAGATCGTGGATTAAAAAAATTGATTTTTTGGTGTGAGATATTAGGAGCGGAGGAGGTGGCCACGGGGGTTAAGTTAAAGGGGGAGGTTAGATCTAAGTGGGGGAGGTGGGAGCATAACCCAAACAACACATGCTATATCATCGTTGCTAGACATGTGTTGGTATAGGGGGTGTTTGTTGTAGTGGAGGTTCATTAAGGACTTCTCCAAAATCTCCAGGCCTCTGACTAATCTCTTACAAAAAGATATTCCATTCGTCTTTGATGACGATTGTCTAGAAGCATTTGAAATTCTTAAGAAAGCATTGATCTCTGCACCTATTGTCCAGCCTCCTGACTGGAATTTACCCTTTGAGATTATGTGTGATGCTAGCGATTATGCTGTAGGTGTTGTTTTAGGGCAAAGATTTGATAAGAACTTAAATGTTATCCAGTATGCTAGTAAACTCTAGATAGTGCCCAAAGAAATTATGCTACTACCGAGAAAGAATTTTTAGCAGTTGTATTTGCTTGTGATAAGTTTAGACCCTATATTGTTGATTCTAAAGTAACTATTCACACTGATCATGCTGCTATCAAATACCTTATGGAAAAGAAAGATGCTAAACCTAGACTTATTAGATGGGTTCTCTTGCTGCAAGAATTTGATTTGCATATTATTGATAGAAAGGGAGCTGAGAACCGCGTTGCAGATAACTTGTCTAGGTTAGAGAATATACTTGATGACCCACAACCTATTGATGATAGCTTTCTTGATGAACAACTAGCTGTCATAAATACTTCTCGCACTGCTCCATGGTATGCTGATTATGCTAATTATATTGTTGCTAAGTTTATACCTCCTAGCTTCACATACTAGCAAAAGAAAAAGTTCTTCTATGATTTGAGACATTACTTCTGGGATGACCCACATCTTTATAAAGAAGGAGTAGATGGTATTATTAGACGTTGTGTACCTGAGCATGAACAGGAACAGATCCTACGCAAGTGCCACTCCGAAGCTTATGGAGGACACCATGCGGGAGATAGAACTGCACACAAGGTATTGCAATCCGGTTTTTGTTGGCCTACTCTCTTCAAGGATGCCCGTAAGTTTGTCTTATCTTGTGATGAATGTCAAAGAATTGGTAATATCAGTAGACGTCAAGAAATTCCTATGCATTATTCACTTGTTATTGAACCATTTGATGTTTGGGGCTTTGATTATATGGGACCGTTTCCTGCCTCTAATGGGTACACACATATTCTAGTTGCTGTTGATTACGTTACTAAGTTGGTAGAAGCTATTCCAACTAGTAGTGCTGATCATAACACCTCTATTAATATGCTTAAAGAAGTTATTTTTCCGAGGTTTGGAGTCCCTAGATATTTAATGAATGATGGTGGTTCACACTTTATTCATGGTGCTTTCCGTAAGATGCTTGCAAAATACGATGTCAACCATAGAATTGCATCCCCATATCACCCACAGTCTAATGGTCAAGTAGAACTAAGTAATAGAGAGTTGAAATTAATTCTGCAAAAGACAGTTAATAGGTCTAGAAAGAATTGGTCCAAGAAACTTGATGATGCATTATGGGCCTATAGAACTGCATACAAAAATCCTATGGGTATGTCTCCATATAAGATTTTTACGGAAAAGCTTGTCACTTACCAATTGAGCTAGAACATAAGGCATATTGGGCTATCAAAGAGCTCAATTATGATTTCAAACTTGCCGGTGAAAAGAGGTTATTTGACATTAGCTGCCTTGATGAATGGAGAACCCAGGCCTATGAGAATGCCAAGCTGCTTAAAGAAAATGTTAAAAGATGGCATGACAAAAGGATACAAAAGCGTGAGTTTAACGTAGGTGACTATGTCTTGCTATACAACTCTCGTTGAAGATTTTTTGCAGGAAAACTTCTCTCCAAGTGGGAAGGACCTTACGTTATCGAGGAGGTCTATCGTTCCGGTGCCATAAAAATCAACAACTTCGAAGACACAAATCCGAAGGTGGTGAACGGTCAAAGAATCAAACATTATATCTCAGGTAATCCTATTAATGTTGAAACCAATGTTATTGAAACCGTAACCCCGGAGGTATGTGATACGGTAAGTAAACCGACTCCAAAACAGTTCTACAGGCAATTTTTCTCCGTTTTGGAATATTTAGAAAAAATAGAAAAATAAGAAGCAGTCCGAAAGAGACACGAGGCGTCCACAAGGGTGGAGGGCGCGCCCCCTGACTCGTGGGCACCCCGTGTGTCCCCCGGACTCCGTTTTCTTGTGGGTTACTCCTTTTGGTCGGTAAAAATTCATTATATATACTCCCGAAGGTTTTGACCTCTGTATCACGCAAAAATCCTCTGTTTTCGTTTTGAGCTGCTGTTTTTGACAGATCTAGATCATCATGGCGTCCTGCAACACCCCCAAGGACAAGTTCTTCGAGAAGGTCATCAACCCCTACCTTGCGGAGGTGCTGCACCACCCTAAAACCATGGAGTTGCACAAGAGGGTGCTGCACATCCGTGATGTTGAGGGGTCAAGGAGGACCGGAAGCATGGAGACAAGACTCGAAGGAATGGAGCAGCAAGTTTTCAAGTGCCAAGGTATGGTGGAACGAGGACTCAACGCCAACCACATGATGATCTCGGAGCTTGCCAACAACCTCAAGCTGGACTCAAGGATCTTTGGGGAAGCTATCTACAATCTTCAAGAGAACATCGAACACCTCCAAGCCCAGATCTATGACCTACAAAACCAAAACTGTGAGTATGAATATAGATTAAAGAAGATGAGTTTGGCTGCAGATTTGACTATCCCGAAGACTCGATCATCCTTCTACGATGGTGAACCCATGACATGGAAGGTGGACAACAGACCTACATCATCAACAACTCCATCATCACGACCACCGAAGAAGGAGACATAATCATATGGGTATGGGCATGTCACACCCTGCATTTTGTAACATGTTATTTGCATCATTGAAGCATGAAAATTTGGACCAACAAATTTTTTTTGGCATCATTTGGCTTTTATTTGGAATTGAGTCTTTCTTCATATGCTTTTCATGTGCTCATTAAAGTCAACTATTACCTCTTGTAGAATTCATCTCCATACCCAAAACTTCTGCCCAATGATCATGCCAAGTGTTATATAACAGGATAGTATTTTCTTACAAAATTAATTTGGCCAAAATGTATTTTATAAATTTAGTTTTCCAAAAACCCCTGAATTGAGATTTGCACTGCAAGTGCTTGATTTAGGGAGAGAAAATTATTTCAAAAGGTACATTTGAGACCTAGTAGTCATAGGACTCCCAGAAACCACAAAAGTATAATTTTAAAAGTTATTTTCCTATTTTATTTAAAAGCTTTTTCTTAAGGCCAGAAATGGTCTTTAATAGGGGAAAATTATTTAAATATTTCAAAAATATTTGCCAAAATTCAGGGAGACTCATATGACATATATTGTCCATATATAAGAGTTTCAACACTTGGTCATGTTCAAAATAATGGGCTAACCCCTCTAAAACCCTTTCTGGATATTTCAAGCTTTTGAAATATTTACAAAGGATATATTCTCCAAAAATTCCAGGAAAATTCTATAATGTCATATATGACATATTTGATGATCTTGCCAAGTCCCATGCCTTGGGAAGCAAGAAAACATCCTCAAAACCCTTCATAACCATTTTGTCCATATTTGAAGTTTGAGCAACTTTACATTGCCAAACTTGTCCAAATGCTCTCAAACTTGGTGCACATGCTAGAAATGTCTAATAAGGCATCTAGACCAAATGGCACAAGATTTGGAGTAGAGCAACTTGATCAGAATACCCCAAAACCCTTTCTGTTCGAATGCAAATTTGAACAACTTTACATTACCAACTTTTTACCTGGAGCGTCAAACTTTGTGGGCATGATCAATACCCCAAATGAGGAAACTACACCAAGTGGTGCATCAAGGGGAGATGATTAGCTTGACTCAAACAAGATGAAGCCATTTCTGTTGTTTTCTACGGTTCACCAAAGTTACATTGGCTAGTTTCTTCAAATGAGCCCAAATTTGGTGAAGCACCCTAATTTCACATGTCATTCAATCATGTTAAGTATCATGGCAAGTGGAGATCATTTGCTTGATCAAAACATGATCAAACACCTTCTGCCAAATTACTAAAACCCTCTTCTTGATCACTTTTACTATTTACCTTGGCCTCAACTTTCTACCACAGGTTCATCAAGTTACTATCTACCTCCAGTAACTCCCCCACGTCCCCAGCTCCATGATTGAGGGGTGAAAACCCTAGTTCACCTTGCTGGACAGCCTAGATTCACCAAGTTACCAACTCCTCTTTTCTCTCATAGCATCTCCAGAGCATCCAAAGCCTCATCCGTAGTGCTTGCATCACCCTGGACCCCCCAGACACGGTGGACGCGTCCAAAGGGCCAATGGCATGCCATGGCATGCAATAAGGGCGCTCCAGAGCACGCTACAGTGCGCCACCGCACTGTAGCTTCGCCCAATCCAGCGCAGCCGGCAGCCTCGAGCTCTCCCCTCGTGCCTCCCAACGCCCCTGACGTCCGCAACCTCCACCGGTGCTGTCCCCCTCCTCTCTCTCCCTCTAGTGGCCGCCTTAGCACGCGCACCGGCCGCCCGCAACGTCCACTCGTCGGCCTCACACGCGCGAACCCTCCGGCGCTGCCCTCGCTCCTCCTCTCTCCTCTACTAGGCGTAGGACTCGTCCAGCAATGCCACAGACACACTCCCGTCGCCTCCCGTGCACTGTGGCGTCTAGCAGAAGCTCACCGGCGCACATGTCCACGGGACCTCGCCGTTCCCCTATAAATAGGACCCCCCCCCGAGCCCTCTACTCTGCACCAGCAGCCTCTCCTCATCCCCAGCAACACTCCAGCACCACTTGTTCCTCCCCGAAGAGCTTCAGTGCTCAGGATCGACCGGAGCTCCGCCGCGTCGGGCAGCCGGCGATCTCGCAGTACGGGCCTCCTCCGCCCCTCCTTTTGCTCGATTTAGAACCGCCACACCTCGCTGATACTTTCCCCTCCATTTTCCCCTTCTGCAGCTGCCGGAAACAAGCTAGCCAGCAGCTTCCCGACGACCCTCCGCCGTCCCACCTCGCCGCCGGCGAACCAGACCTCCCCGGCGGGCCGCACCACCACCCCTGCATCCGCGACTCGTCGCTGAACCCGTCCCTGCCCTCCGTTGGCTTCGCCGTGGCCGGAATCGACGCCGGTGAGCTCGCCGTCGCCGTGGCCGAGAGGTTGGAGATGACAGGCGGGCCTCGCCTGTCATCCTCACCTCTCTCTCTCTCCCCTCGCAGCCGCTGACCGCTGGGCCCCGCCCGTCAGGTTTAAAACCCTGACGTGCGCGCGCTGGCGCCCGAGCGGCTGGGCTGGATGCCCTGGGCCGTGCACTGTGGCCGCCCTGGCCCAGTGGCACAGGGCCATTTTCTTTTTATTCTTTCTGTGATTAATTCAATTTATTTTACAGAAATGAATATTAGTCCAAATGAAATAATTCCAACTCCTAAAATCTTGTAATATTCCAACCTATTTAATGGTGTCACTTTCACACATATCCATGAAACTTTTCTGTTCTGTTCAAATTTAAATTCAAATTTGAGCATTAAAACTCCTGTTCAAAAATCCCTAGATTCCATTCTGTAACTCCAAAACTCCAACTAAGAAATTTCTCCATCTTAGTTTTCCCTCTAGTATTTAATAAAAATAAGTTGACATTTTTCTAAGCACTTTGAATTTTCTGTTTTCATTGTGGTCTTATTTTCCCGATGTTATTTTGCGACGATTAGATCCCGTATTTGACGAAGTTGCTGAAGAAGGAGAAGGAGAAGAATTTGAAGACTTTGAAGACCAAGCCAATCCATGCAAGCAGGCCGTTGACCATGATACACTTGTTCTTCGGAACCCGTTTGTTTCCGATAAATGATGATAGAGTTATGGTGGTGACCTAGTCGAAACCACCACATGATGCATGTTTAACTCATGACCTTGCTATGAGCTAGATGTCAAGAAAATAGTTAGTAGTGATGCTTAGTGATGCATGTGTGACATGAACCTACGTGGTTGAAATCTTTGCATAAAACCTCATCGGGTGCCATTTATGCCCGAGAGAGATGGTGAGATGGGTAACCACTTGATGACGAAGTGGTGTACCAAGACAAGTGTGTGTAAAGTTTTTCAAACGGATTGGTTTAAGTTGCGGCCGTTATTCCAACCATACATGTGCAACCACTCTACCCCTTATGGGACGGGGCTTTATTGATTACTTAGGCCGATACTAGCATGGTGCCCGCATTACTAGTGACGGGAAGACTCGAGGTCTTTCCCGGGACGGGGTCGTGCTTGGATAGACGACCATGACTGTTTTCACAGGGCACCGGACACACCGTTGGTCCCTTCGGGTATGCGTGACATTGAAATTAGGGCAAGTCCCATGATCTATTGTTTGTACTCGAGGTCCGTGTACCAACGAGTGGACTCTATGTAATTGTCGTCTAAGGAAAGATAATGACCGGGTGCTTCCCCCGAGTACTTGAGGTACCGCGGGATCGTGGGTGACACGAAAGCTTCCCGGATCTTGTGGGTAAAGTGCGCAACCTCTGCAGAGTGTAAAACTATTCGAATAGCCGTGTCCACAGTCAAGGACAGTTGGGTAACCGCACTTGGGCTACGTCCAATGATTGCAAAACCTTATGTGTGCGTATGTTGAGTCAAGGTGGTGACTTGACTCGATGAGATGAATCATATCCATGTTGATATCGGTAACCTGTCTTCGAGGTTACGTGAAGTTATTGGTGCATATACTTGATGGTAGAATTTTTATTCTAGCCCATAGCCAGATTGCTCATTATTGTTCAATTGCATTATTACTTTGAACCAAATCATAGGTTGCTTGCGAGTACATTCAAAGTACTCATTGGCTTGCCACTGGTTATTTAATTGGCCAGGCATGGAGGAACAGGAATATGAAGAAGAGTTCTTTGGAGACGAACATGCGAACTAGGACGCTATCCCAGTCAGAATGCCTGTAGTGTTAAGGCAGATGGCATGGGTTCTACCTATCATCAAAGACTTCCGCTATTTGTGTTATTTGCTATTCAGCCCGTGAGGCTTTATCTATGTAAGACTTGGCCATAATGGCCATAATTTGAGTAAGACGATATGTATGGATGTAAGACTCTTGTTATTCAGCTTATGTGTGTTCAGTGAGCATTGATCTCTGGGATCACTATACACGTGCATTCGGTGATCTCGACTTCTAAGTCGGGGTCCCCACAAAGCTGGTATCAGAGCCATCCTGACTGTAGGAAGCCTTAGTTAGCATGGGCGTTAGTTAGATGAGACCCCTTTTTCAAAAACCTTCTGAACCTCTCTTCTTTTCTAAACCTGAGATTTCATCAGCTTATTAACCCCTCCTATTCCACCTTTGTAGATGGCCGCTGTACCCGAAGAGCACCTGACCACTGGGTTTCCCTTGCTTCTCGAGGATAGCCTCCAGGAGTGTCAGTTCCACCGAGCGCCCATCCTCACCTACCTTGACCATTGGGTTAGCGACACCGAGGTGGAATACCACGTGGAACTGATCGTGAAGGCAAACGATCCTCCCACAAGTTGGTTCTTCGAGGGACCCCAGATGGCAACACTACCTCTTGCTGTCGAGGCTGCTGCACTCAAGGCACTAACCCGTCTCCGCGAGCTCCTTCCGGAGATGGCAGCCAAGATGACAACCCGCTTCTTACCTTACCGGAAGGAAGGTGAAGATGAAAGCAGCGCACTAGCCCCTCCACTGAAGGAAGGACTCTCGCTTCGGTTCCAGACCTACTTCAGTCTATGTGCCGACAGCTTGGCACTAGACTTGGCATCGGAATCAATGAAGCTTCGAGAAGAACTTCACAAGACCAAGGCACTTCTTCGCCGAGCTCAAGAGAAGACAAATAGGATCAAGAAGGAAGGAGCACCTTCTGGACAGTCCGCTATCGCATACCGAGGCGGAAGGCCCTCCGAGGATGTATCTTCCAAGAATGAAGAACCACCTCGGCGACGCCGGATGACGACAAGGGAATATCGCAAGCTTTTCCCTGCACCACCGACGAAGCACCATCGTATCCAACTCCTCCACTCCCCCACACCCTCAAGTGACAAGGGGGCCCAGACAGATGAAGACAAGGAGGAAGACCCAGAAGAGCCGGAATACGCGACCGAGCATTCCGCCGCTTAGGCATTATTCGCTACTCGGATATGCCAGTTGTGACCTCTACGGTAGGATAGGTCATGTAACCCCTATGCGCAGTCGAGTCCTTGTATGGTTCAGATGAAACCATCTAGTGTTCCTTTTGTTGTGTTTGGATGTATGTCGTATTCTTCCTTCGGGAATGTGTAAACGACTACATCACCCGTTTGGATTTTAATGAATGTGTTTTGGCCTTTCGGCCCTTGCATGTTTTGATTAGTGTCACACCCACCCCCTTACTAGGCACCCATCTATCTTGCTTTCCCTCTTCCAAGTCATGAGACCTTTTACCGCTCCAACAGGATGCCTGTTGTAACTCGTACTGGTACCTCTACCCAGCAGCCTGAAGCCGGAGCATCCGCTCAGTCAGAGGCAGGCCACGACCAAACCAACGACCAAGCTCCACCACCACCACCTCCTCCAAGCATGGACATGGCTCAGCTTCTCCAAGCTTTTCGAGAGGAACGCCAAGCCAACACCGCAGCCCTTCAGTTGATTGCTCAAGCTGTCACCAACAACCGCCAGCCGGCGGGGAATGGCAATGGACGTTCCACGTTGGCAGAGTTCAAGAAGCATGCACCGCCAACTTTCATCAAGACTGCTGAACCCCTGGATGCTGACGACTGGGTCCGCACCATTGAGGACTTACTAGAACTAGTCGGATGCACCGAAGACCGCGAGAAGGTGGCTTATGCAGCCCACTGCCTCGGGGGGACTGCTAGAGCTTGGTGGGATGGATTCAAGATCATGCATGCTAAACAAGACATCACTTGGGTCAACTTCAAGGCAGAATTCCGCAAGGCCCACATTCCTTCCGGAATCATGGCTATCAAAAAGCGTGAGTTCCGAGCCCTGAAGCAAGGAAGTGGCACTGTCAAGGAGTACATGCAGAAGTTCAGTGTTCTGTCAAGGTATGCCCCTGAAGATGTCAGCACTGATGCTGCAAAAAGGGAGCGCTTCATGGAAGGCCTCAATCAGACTCTGCAATATTCGCTTGTCGTGTGCGACTGCCCAACCTTCACTGACCTGGTGAACAAAGCACTTATGCTTGAAGACAAGCGGCATGCTTTGGAAGACACTCGCAAGCGCAAGATGGTCAGCAAGGGAAGTTCCAGCAACCAGAAGCCTCGTCCGTGGCAGTCAGCCCCGGCCAAGCCAACCTATCAGCAACCAAGAGCTCCTGCACCTCGCACCAACTTTCAGCCTCAGCAATATGCCAACCAAAGGCCAGCTTTCAACCCCAACACCAGTGGTGGCAACAAGATCAACAATCCAAACCAAGTCACTTGCTTTGGATGTGGTCAGTGTGGACACATCTCAAGGGTGTGCCCCAACAAGAAGCCAGATGCCCCGCGCCCCAATGCGCAGAACCAAGGACAAGGCCGCGGGATGCCACCAAGGAACCCAGATCCTCGCAACCCGCCTAACCATGGGAAGGGGCATGTGAATCACGTCACTGCTGAAGAAGCCCAGGAAGACCCGGACGTCGTGCTGGGTATGTTCCTTGTCAACTCAGCACCTGCAACTGTCTTGTTTGATTCTGGAGCAACGCATTCATTTGTCACTCAAAGATTTGCATTAAAAAGTGGCATGACCCCTACACCCCTGAATAACCCTATGGTGGTACAAACCCCCGGAGCAGAGATGAGAGCCAAGATAGGCTGTAAAGGAGTCAGTATTACCATTAACGGTGTAGACTTCCTAGCAGACCTTATCATCCTAAGATCGCAACGCTTGAATGTGATCTTAGGGATGGATTGGCTCAGTAAGCACCAAGGCTTGTTAGACTGTGCCAATCGGACAGTCACTGTGACCAATGACCAAGGAGTCGAAGTCAAGTTTGCTTCCAACTCCTCTTCCGCTCAAGCCTCTCAAGTCAACTGTCTGTCTGAAGTCGGGCTAGAGCAAGTACCGGTGGTATGCGAGTATCCTGATGTCTTTCCGGATGAACTACCGGGAATGCCCCCTGACCGTGACATTGAGTTCATCATCGAGCTCGTGCCCGGAGCAGGACCCATCTATAAGAAGCCTTATAGAATGGGGACGGAAGAATTAGCCGAGTTGAAGAAACAGCTGGAAGAGCAGCTGAGGAAGGGATTGATCCGCCCGAGTGCCTCCCCTTGGGGATCTCCTGTTCTGTTTGTGGCAAAGAGGGACGGTACCATCCGCTTATGCATTGACTATCGTTCCCTCAATGAAGTTACAATCAAGAACAAATACCCACTTCCCAAGATTGAAGACCTGTTTGATCAGCTCGGCGGAGCCAAGGTGTTCTCCAAGATCGACCTCAGATCTGGGTACTACCAGCTGAAGATCAGACCCCAAGATATTCCGAAGACAGCATTCATAACCAGATATGGCCTATACGAGTGCACGGTCATGTCCTTTGGGTTAACCAATGCCCCAGCTTACTTCATGTATCTCATGAATAAAGTCTTCATGGAATATTTGGAAAAGTTTGTTGTTGTCTTCATCGATGACATTCTTGTCTTTTCGAAGACGGAGGAAGAGCACGAGCAACATTTGAGGATGGTCCTAGATAAGCTTCGGGAGCACCAACTGTATGCCAAATTCAGCAAGTGTGAGTTCTGGCTGCATAAAGTTGGATTCTTAGGTCATGTCTTGACCGAGGAAGGATTATCAGTTGATCCCGCGAAGATCGAAGCAGTGACCCAATGGCAATCTCCAACGACCGTTAAGGAAGTCAGAAGCTTCCTCGGACTTGCGGGCTATTACCGCAAATTCGTGGAAGGATTCTCTAGCATTGCACGGCCTATGACTCAGCTCCTCAAGAAGGACAAAAAGTTCGAGTGGATGCCAAAATGCGAAGAGAGCTTCCAAGAACTCAAGAAGAGGTTGACCACCACCCCAGTTCTGGCAACACCTGATATTCACAAGGAATTCGTGATATATTGTGATGCCTCTCGAACCGGATTGGGAAGCGTTCTGATGCAAGAAGGCCGAGTTATGGCCTACCTCTCCAGGCAGCTATGACCTCATGAGGAGAACTACGCTACTCACGATCTTGAGTTAGCGGCAGTAGTTCATGCCTTGAAGACATGGCGGCATTACCTCCTAGGGAAACGGTGTGAGATATACACATACCACAAAAGTCTGAAGTACATTTTCACCCAAAAGGAATTGAACATGAGGCAGCGAAGATGGTTGGAACTCATCAAAGACTATGACCTCAGCGTTCAATATCACCCCGGGAAGGCTAACGTGGTGGCCGATGCCTTAAGCAGGAAGGCTTGCTCTTTGAATGCCATTATTCAAGAAAGGCAGCCAGCCTTGTTTAAGGAACTCGAACAATTCAGTTTGGAATTGGTCACCCCTGGATTTGTGGATCTTTTGGAAGTCAGACCAACCCTGATGGGCGAAGTCAAGAAGGCACAAGATGGACACGCAAGCATTGAAGGCATCAAGAAGAAGATTAAGCTAGGCAAGGCCCCAGGATTCTTCGAAGACGAGCACGGGATTGTTTGGTACAAAGGTCGCATCTGCGTACCAAACAAGATGGAGCTGAAGAACCTGATCCTGCAAGAAGCCCACGACACTCCGTATTCCATCCACCCCGGAGGAACCAAGATGTATCAATACCTGAAGGCAAGATTCTGGTGGCACGGGATGAAAAGAGAGATTGCAACCTATGTTGCAAAGTGTGATGTGTGCCAAAGGGTCAAGGCTGAATATCAGCGACCCACTGGATTGCTTCAACCACTCAAGGTTCCTGAGTGGAAGTGGGATAAAGTCGGAATGGACTTCATCACTGGATTACCAAGGTCGAATAGAGGACATGAGTCCATCTGGGTCATAATCGACCATTTGACCAAGGTGGCCCATTTCATTCCTGTCAAGACCACCTATTCCGGCAACCAGTTGGCAACTCTCTATATCAACCGAATCGTGAGCCTCCACGACGTTCCCAAGGAGATTGTGTCAGATCGAGGAACCCAGTTTACTTCAAGGTTCTGGAGAAGATTCCAAGAAGCCCTGGGAACCAAGTTATCCTTCAGCACAGCTTTCCACCCACAGACCGGAGGTCAGACAGAACGAGTAAATCAAATTCTCGAAGACATGCTCTGAGCCTGTGTCTTGGCATATGGAGCCAATTGCGAAGATTGTCTCCCTTTTGCCAAGTTCTCCTATAACAACAGTTATCAGTCGAGCCTTCAGATGGCACCATTTGAGGTGTTGTACGGACGCAGATGTCGCACACCCCTCAACTGGTCAGAGACTGGAGAAGGGCTAGTTTTTGGACCAGATATTCTCCGCGCAGCAGAAGAGCAAGTCCAACTAGTCAGAGAACGTTTGAAGGCAGCCAAGTCAAGACAGAAGAGTTATGCTGACACTCGACGCCGAGACATGAGTTTCCATGTCGGAGAGCATGTGTACCTGTGGGTAACCCCTCTAAAGGGAACCAACAATTTCCATGTTAAAGGGAAACTTGCACCAAGATTCATTGGCCCTTTCAAGATCATCGACCGACGAGGAGAAGTGGCTTACCAGTTGGAACTACCACCTGAGCCATCCGATGTGCACAATGTGTTCCATGTGTCACAACTCCGGAAATGTCTCCAAGTTCCGAACAAGCCTAATCTCTACAAGGATGTTGATCACCAAGCCATTGATCTGCAGCCTGATTTGACCTACCGCGAGAAGCCCATTCGCATTCTGGATGAAGCAGAACGGCGGACGCGAAGCCGCACCATCAAGTACTTCAAGGTCCAGTGGAGCAACCACACGGAAGCAGAAGCAACCTGGGAACGTGAAGACTATCTAAGATCCGAGTTTCCCGATCTCTTTTAAGACCTAGTTTAGGAATCTCGGGGACGAGATTCTTGTAAGGGGGGTAGGTCTGTCACACCCTGCATTTTGTAACATGTTATTTGCATCATTGAAGCATGAAAATTTGGACCAACAAATTTTTTTGGCATCATTTGGCTTTTATTTGGAATTGAGTCTTTCTTCATATGCTTTTCATGTGCTCATTAAAGTCAACTATTACCTCTTGTAGAATTCATCTCCATACCCAAAACTTCTGCCCAATGATCATGCCAAGTGTTATATAACAGTATAGTATTTTCTTACAAAATTAATTTGGCCAAAATGTATTTTATAAATTTAGTTTTCCAAAAAACCCTGAATTGAGATTTGCACTGCAAGTGCTTGATTTAGGGAGAGAAAATTATTTCAAAAGGTACATTTGAGACCTAGTAGTCATAGGACTCCCAGAAACCACAAAAGTATAATTTTTAAAGTTATTTCCTATTTTATTTAAAAGCTTTTTCTTAAGGCCAGAAATGGTCTTTAATAGGGGAAAAATATTTAAATATTTCAAAAATATTTGCCAAAATTCAGGGAGACTCATATGACATATATTGTCCATATATAAGAGTTTCAACACTTGGTCATGTTCAAAATAATGGGCTAACCCCTCTAAAACCCTTTCTGGATATTTCAAGCTTTTGACATATTTACAAAGGATATATTCTCCAAAAATTCCAGGAAAATTATATCATGTCATATATGACATATTTGATGATCTTGCCAAGTCCCATGCCTTGGGAAGCAAGAAAACATCCTCAAAACCCTTCATAACCATTATGTCCATATTTGAAGTTTGAGCAACTTTACATTGCCAAACTTGTCCAAATGCTCTCAAACTTGGTGCACATGCTAGAAATGCCTAATAAGGCATCTAGACCAAATGGCACAAGATTTGGAGTAGAGCAACTTGATCAGAATACCCCAAAACCCTTTCTGTTCGAATGCAAATTTGAACAACTTTACATTACCAACTTTTTACCTGGAGCTTCAAACTTTGTGGGCATGATCAATACCCCAAATGAGGAAACTACACCAAGTGGTGCATCAAGGGGAGATGATTAGCTTGACTCAAACAAGATGAAGCCATTTCTGTTGTTTTCTAGGGTTCACCAAAGTTACATTGGCTAGTTTCTTCAAATGAGCTCAAATTTGGTGAAGCACCCTATTTTCACATGTCATTCAATCCTGTTAAGTATCATGGCAAGTGGAGATCATTTGCTTGATCAAAACATGATCAAACACCTTCTGCCAAATTACTAAAACCCTCTTCTTGATCACTTTTACGATTTACCTTGGCCTCAACTTTCTACCACAGGTTCATCAAGTTACTATCTACCTCCAGTAACTCCCCCACGTCCCCAGCTCCATGATTGAGGGGTGAAAACCCTAGTTCACCTTGCTGGACAGCCTAGATTCACCAAGTTACCAGCTCCTCTTCTCTCTCACAGCATCTCCAGAGCATCCAAATCCTCATCCGTAGTGCTTGCATCACCCTGGACCCCCCAGACACGGTGGACGCGTCCAGAGGGCCAATGGCATGCCATGGCATGCGATAAGGGCGCTCCAGAGCGCGCTACAGTGCGCCACCGCACTGTAGCTTCGCCCAATCCAGCGCAGTCGGCAGCCTCGAGCTCATCCCTCGCGCCTCCCAACGCCCCTGACGTCCGCAGCCTCCACCGGTGCTGTCCCCCTCCTCTCTCTCCCTTCAGTGGCCGCCTTCGCACGTGCACCGGCCGCCCGCAACGTCCACTCGTCGGCCTCACACGCGCGAACCCTCCGGCGCTGCCCCCGCTCCTCCTCTCTCCTCTACTAGGCGTAGGACTCGTCCAGCAACGCCACAGACACACTCCCGTCGCCTCCCGTGCACTGTGGCGTCGAGCAGAAGCTCGGCGGCGCACAAGTCCACGGGACCTCGCCGTTCTCCTATAAATAGGACCCCCCTAAGCCCTCTACTCTGCACCAGCAGCCTCTCCTCATCCCCAGCAACACTCCAGCACCACTTGTTCCTCCCCGAAGAGCTTCAGTGCTCAGGATCGACCGGAGCTCCGCCGCGTCGGGCAGCCGGCGATCTCGCAGTACGGGCCTCCTCCGCCCCTCCTTTTGCTCGATTTAGAACCGCCACACCTCGCTGATACTTTCCCCTCCATTTTCGCCTTCTGCAGCTGCCGGAAACAAGCTAGCCAGCAGCTTCCCGACGACCCTCCGCCGTCCCACCTCGCCGCCGGCGAACCAGACCTCCCCGGCGGGCCGCACCACCACCCCTGCATCCCCGACTCGTCGCTGAACCCGTCCCTGCCCTCCGTTGGCTTCGCCGTGGCCGGAATCGACGCCGGTGAGCTCGCCGTCGCCGTGGCCGAGAGGTTGGAGATGACAGGCGGGCCCCGCCTGTCATCCACACCTCTCTCTCTCTCCCCTCGCAGCCGCTGACCGCTGGCCCCGCCCGTCAGGTTTAAAACCCTGACGTGCGCGCGCTGGCGCCCGAGCGGCTGGGCTGGAGGCCCTGGGCCGTGCACTGTGGCCGCCCTGGCACAGGGCCATTTCTTTTTATTCTTTATGTGATTAATTCAATTAATTTTACAGAAATGAATATTAGTCTAAATGAAATAATCCCAACTCCTAAAATCTTGTAATATTCCGACCTATTTAATGGTGTCACTTTCACACGTATCCATGAAACTTTTCTGTTCTGTTCAAATTTAAATTCAAATTTGAGCATTAAAACTCCTGTTCAAAAATCCCTAGATTCCATTCTGTAACTCCAAAACTCCAACTAAGAATTTTCTCCATCTTAGTTTTCCCTCTAGTATTTAACAAAAATAAGTTGACATTTTTCTGAGCACTTTGAATTTTCTGTTTTCATTGTGGTCTTATTTTCCCGTTGTTATTTTGCGACGATTAGATCCCGTATTTGACGAAGTTGCTGAAGAAGGAGAAGGAGAAGAATTTGAAGACTTTGAAGACCAAGCCAATCCAGGAAAGCAGCCCTTTGACCATGATACACTTGTTCTTCGGAACCCGTTTGTTTCCGATACATGATGATAGAGTTACTGTGGTGACCTAGTCGAAACCACCACATGATGCATGTTTAACTCATGACCTTTCTATGAGCTAGATGTCAAGAAAATAGTTAGTAGTGATGCTTAGTGATGCATGTGTGACATGAACCTACGTGGTTGAAATCTTTGCATAAAACCTCATCGGGTGCCATTTATGCCCGAGAGAGATGGTGAGATGGGTAACCACTTGATGACGAAGTGGTGTACCAAGACAAGTGTGTGTAAAGTTTTTCAAACGGATTGGTTTAAGTTGCGACCGTTATTCCAACCATACATGTGCAACCACTCTACCCCTTATGGGACGGGGCTTTATTGATTACTTAGGCCGATACTAGCATGGTGCCCGCATTACTAGTGACGGGAAGACTCGAGGTCTTTCCCGGGACGGGGTCGTGCTTGGATAGACGACCATGACTGTTTTCACAGGGCACCGGACACACCGTTGGTCCCTTCGGGTACGTGTGACATTGAAATTAGGGCAAGTCCCGTGATCTATTGTTTGTACTCGAGGGCCGTGTACCAACGAGTGGACTCTATGTTAGTGTCGTCTAAGGAAAGATAATGACCGGGTGCTTCCCCCGAGTACTTGAGGTACTGCGGGATCGCGGGTGACACGAAAGCTTCCCGGATCTTGTGGGTAAAGTGCGCAACCTCTGCAGAGTGTAAAACTATTCGAATAGCCGTGTCCACGGTCAAGGACAGTTGGGTAACCGCACTTGGGCTACGTCCAATGTTTGCAAAACCTTGTGTGTGCGTATGTTGAGTCAAGGTGGTGACTTGACTCGATGAGATGAATCATATCCATGTTGATATCGGTAACTTGTCTTCGAGGTTACGTGAAGTTATTGATGCATATACTTGATGGTAGAATATTTATTCTAGCCCATAGCCAGATTGCTCATTATTGTTCAATTGCATTGTTACTTTGAACCAAATCATGGGTTGCTTGCGAGTACATTCAAAGTACTCATTGGCTTGCCACTGGTTATTTAATTGGCCAGGCATGGAGGAACAGGAATATGAAGAAGAGTTCTTTGGAGACGAACATGCGAACTAGGACGCTATCCCAGTCAGAATGCCTGTAGGGTTAAGGCAGATGGCATGGGTTCTACCTATCATCGAAGACTTCCGCTATTTGTGTTATTTGCTATTCAGCCCGTGAGGCTTTATCTATGTAAGACTTGGCCATAATGGCCATAATTTGAGTAAGACGATATGTATGGATGTAAGACTCTTGTTATTCAGCTTTTGTGTGTTCAGTGAGCATTGATCTCTGGGATCACTGTACACGTGCATTCGGTGATCTCGACTTCTAAGTCGGGGTCCCCACAGGGCATTCCCCTTGGCAACTGCCAAGCTTGGGGGAGTGACCCCGGTATCGTATCACCATCACTCCTACCTTTACCGTTTTACTTAGTTCGATCCTTTTGGTAGTATCTTGATCTAGTAGAATAGAGTTAGCATGATCTAGTTGTGAGCTTTTGCCTTATGATCTTTACCCTTTGTAATCGAGTATGTGAGCTATATAATAAAGATTAGTGTTGAGTCAAGGGCTTGATTTCCTCACTTGGGTCATGATAAAAAGAACAAAAGAAAACATGAAAAGTATCAATGAGATCATATTGATCTTGTGGGAAGTAATAACTTCACATATAAGAGTGTGATAAATAAAAGTTGTTGGGAGTTGACAAACATAGTTTTGGTCATCGTTGCAATTAATAGGAAGTAATAAAAGAAGAGAAGCTTCACATACAAGTATACTATCTTGGACATCTTTTATGATTGTGAGCACTCATTAAAGTATGACATGCTAAAGAGTTGATGTTGGACAAGGAAGACAACATAATGGGTTATGTTTTCTTGTATCTGAAATAAAGTATATTGTCATGGATCATCCAACATGTTGAGCTTGCCTTTCCCCCTCATGCTAACCAAAACTCCTCGCACTAAGTAGAGATACTACTTGTGCTTCCATATATCCTTAAACCCAGTTTTGCCATGAGAGTCCACCATACCTACCTATGGCTTGAGAAAGATCCTTCCAAGTAAGTTGTCATGTTGCAAACTCGCTAAAATATGTATGATTTATTAGTGTGGGAGAAATTAGCTTTATACAATCTTGTGATTTGGAAGTAATAAAAGCGACAAACTATATAATAAAGGTCCTTATCACAAGTGGCAATATAAAGTGAAGTTCTTCTATGCTAAGACTTTGTGCATCCAACAATAAAAGCATATGACAACCTGTGCTTCCCTCTGTGAAGGGCCTATCTATTATTCTTGCCTTATAAGAGTCAAGGTGAATTCCACCTCTCCTTTTTACATTTTATCCTTTGGTAAGCACATTGTGTTGGAAAGATCCTGACATATATACCCACTTGGTTGTAAGTTTTCATGATCTATTACTGTTGACATTACCCATGAGGTAAAAGGTTGGGAAGCAACACCATAAGCCCCTATATTTCTCTGTGTCCGATTAAAACTCCCTAACCATAAGTATTGCGTGAGTGTGAGCAATTGAGAAAGACTATATGATAGTTAGTATGTAGGCTTGCTGAAAAGCTCTTATGTTGACTCTTTCCGATGTTACGATAAATTGCAATTGCTTCAATGACCGAGATCAAAGTTTGTTAGTTTTCAATGAAGTTTATGATTCATACTTGATATTGTGGATGAATTGTTACTTTGGCATAAGAATCATATGACTATATTTATATAAGTTGTTGTTATGAGAATGATCATGATGCCCTCGTGTCCGTATTCTGTTTTTATCGACACCTCTCTCTCTAAACATGTGGACATATTACTCGATATTGGCTTTCGCTTGAGGACAAGCGAGGTCTAAGCTTGGGGGAGTTGATACATCCATTTTGCATCATGATTATATGTTGATATTTATTGCATTATGGGCTGTTATTACATGTTTTGTCACAATACTTATGACTTTTCTCTCTTATTTTACAAGGTTTACATGAAGAGGGAGAATGACGGCAGCTGGAATTCTGGGCTGGAAAAGGAGCAAACTCTGGAAACCTATTCTGCACAACTCCAAAAGCCCAGAAACTCAACAGAACTATGTTTCAGAAAATATAAAAAGTATCTCGCGAAAGAAGTCCACGAGGGGGGCACCGGCTCTCCACGAGGGTGGGGGCGCGCCCGCCTGCCCAGGGCGCGCCCTCCTGTCTCGTGGGCCCACCGAAGGTCCCCCGATGCCCATCTTCTCCTATATGACATGTTTTGACCTTGAAAAAAATCAGAAGGAGGCTTTCGGGACCAGACGCCGCCGTCTCGAGGCGGAACCGAGGCGGAAACCAATCTAGGGCTCCGGCAGAGCTGTTCTGCCGGGGAAACTTCCCCCCGGGAGGGGGAAATCGTCACCACTGTCATCACCAACAACTCTCCCATCTTGGGGAGGGCTATCTTAATCAACATCTTCACCAGCACCATCTCCTCTCAGACCCTAGTTCATCTCTTGTATCCAATCTTTGTACCCAAACCTCAGATTGGTACATGTGGGTTGCTAGTAGTGTTGATTACTCCTTGTAGTTGATGCTAGTTGGTTTATTTGGTGGAAGATCATATGTTCAGTTCCATTATGCATATTAATACCCCTCTGATCATGAATAATATTATGTCTTGTGAGTAGTTACTTTTGTTCCTGAGGACATGGGAGAAGTCTTGCTATTAGTAGTCATGTGAATTTTGTCTTCGTTCGATATTTTGATGAGATGTGCGTTGTCTCTCCTCTAGTGGTGTCATGTGAACGTCGACTACATGACACTTCACCATTATTTTGGCCTAGAGGAAGGCATTGGGAAGTAATAAGTAGATGATGGGTTGCTAGAGTGACAGAAGCTTAAACCCTAGCTTATGCGTTGCTTCGTAAGGGGCTGATTTGGATCCATATGTTTCAGGCTATGGTTAGGTTTACCTTAATACTTCTTTTGTAGTTGCGGATGCTTGCATTAGAGGTTAATCACAAGTGGGAGGCTTGTCCAAGTAAGGACAGCACCCAAGCACTGGTCGACCAACATACCAAATTATCGAAGTACCGAACGCGAATCAGATGATCGTGATGAAAACTAGCTTGAAGATAATTCCCACGTGTCCTCGGGAGCGCTTTCCTTTATATAAGAGTTTGTCTAGGCTTGTCCTTTGCTACAAAAGGGATTGGGCCACCTTGTTGCACCTTATTTACTTTTAACTTTTGTCACTTGCTACCAATTACTTTATCACAAAACTATCGGTTACCTATAATTTCAGTGCTTGAAGAAAATACCTTACTGAAAACTACCTATCATTTCCTTCTGCTCCTCATTGGGTTCGACACTCTTACTTATCGAAAGGACTATGATAGATCCCCTACACTTGTGGGTCATCATGGACGAGGCGGCGCCGCTCCTTTTTTGCATCCAGACAAGGCAAAATGCTGCAACCGATGATTTTTTTGCTGGAACCAGCCGTCGGAAAAGCTGCTACGGGGGCGAAGGTCAGTTCATGGTGACCGGCGAGATGCTACAAGTGTCTGTCAAAAAGCAACAACCTGCTGCAGGAAAGGTGGAATGGGGCATTTGTTTTTTTTTTTTGCTTGGAACCAAAGCGAGAGCATTGAGGCGGCGGAATGAAAAATGACGTCTCAGGGCGGCTGTTGGGATCGTCGTCTCGACGTGTTTTAGGGGAACGGTGGTGTGATACGCTAGATCCAGGGCAACGAGTTGTGCTGGAACCGGGCAACGCCCATGCAGCAAGCAGCCGACGAGCAACCGTGTTGGGGGCGGTGTTGCATCTTTTTTGCGGGGGGAGGGTAGCGGCGCTTCAAGGTCGGCCGACGCACAACCATGGTTGGGGGAGTAGCGGTGCTTCAAGGTCGGCCGACACACATCCATGGCTGGGGGGCTTCGCTCGTTGTTGGTCTCCTCCATTCCTGATGGGGAACGATGCATGAAAATCATAAAATTCCTACGAAGCGCTCAAGATCTATCTATGCATACGCATAGCAATGAGAGGGAGAGGTGTCTACATACCCTTGCATACCGATAGTGTTAACAATCTAGAGATCGTGGTTGGCGTAGTCGTACTTGCGTCACAATCTAACCCGATCCAAGCACCGCGTGTGCGGCACTACCAAGTTTAGCACACATCCGACTCGGTGACGTATCCTCCTTCTTGATCTAGCAAGAGATAGAGAATAGGAAAATGAGATCTGAACCAACACGACGGCGTGGTGGTGGTAATGGCAACGGAATACCAATAGGGCTTCACCAAGCGCTGATGGATCGAGGTGGAGGCTTATCGGGAGAGAGAGGAGGCTTGGGTTTGGTGTGTCCAGCCCTTGCGCCCACTCCCCACTATATATAGGGGTGTGGGAGGCCAAGGGGAGCAGCCCTAGCCCCTCCTCCAAGGAGGGGAGGCGGCCAAGGGAGGAAACTTGCCTCCCAAGGCAAGTGGACTCCCTCCCACTTAGGGTTTCTCCTTCCCAGACGCATGGTCCTGTTGGGGAACGTTGCATGGAAAACAAAAAAAATCTACGCACACACAATGATCTATCCATGGATATGCATAGCAACGAAGGGGAGAGTGTGTCTACGTACCCTCGTAGAAAGTAAGCGGAAGCATTAGCCAACGCGGTTGATGTAGTCGAACTTCTTTGTGATCCATCCGTTCAAGTACCAAATGTACAACACCTCCGTGTTCAGCACACATTCAGCTCGGTGACGTCCTTGATACGTCTCCGTCGTATCTATAATTTTTTATTGTTCCATGCCAATATTCTACAACTGTCATATACTTTTGGCAACTTTTTATAATATTTTTTGGGACTAACATATTGATCCAATGCCCAGTGCTAGCTCCTGTTTGTTGCATGTTTTTTGTTTCGCAGAATATCCATATCAAACGGAGTCCAAACAGAAAAAAAAACTGACGGAGAATTTTTTTTGGAATATGTGTGAATTTTGGGAAGCGAAACCAACACAAGACGATTCCCGAGTGGGCCACGAGGGTGGGGGCGCGCCCCCCTGCCTAGGGTGTGCCCTGGGCCCTCATGGCTACACCGTAAGGCGGTTGATGCCCTTCTTTTGCAGCAAGAAAGCTAATTTCCGGATAAAAATCGTGTCAAAAGATGAGCCCAATCAGAGTTAGGTATCTCCGGGAATTTAAGAAACGGTGAAGGGCCAGAATCTAGGAACGCAGAAATAGAGAGAGGCAGAGATACAGATCCAATCTCGGAGGGCTCTCGCCCCTCCGCCGCCATGGAGGCCATGGACTAGAGGGGAAACCCTTCTCCCACCTAAGGAGAAGGTCAAGGAAGAAGAAGAAGGAGGGGGGGCTCTCTCCCCCTCGCTTCCGGTGGCACCGGAGTGCCACCGGGGCCATCATCGTGTGACGGCGATCTACACCAACACCTCCGTCATCTTCACCAACATCTCCATCACCTTCCCCCATCTATCTACAACGGTCCACTCTCCCACAACCCGTTGTACCCTCTACTTGAACATGGTGATTTATGCTTCATATTATTATCCAATGATGTGTTGCCATCCTATGATGTCTGAGTAGATTATCGTTGTCCTATCGGTGATTGGTGAATTGCTATGATTGATTTAAATTGATTGTGGTTATGTTGCTGTCCTTTGGTGCCCATCATATGAGCGCATGCGTGGATCACACCATAGGGTTAGTTGTATGTTGATAGGACTATGTATTGGGGGGCAAGGGTGATAGAAGCTTCAACCTAGCGTAGAAATTTATGCATACGGGATTGAAGGGGGACCAATATATCTTAATGCTATGGTTGGGTTTTACCTTAATGAACGTTAGTAGTTGCAGATGCTTGCTAATAGTTCCAATCATAAGTGCATAGAATTCCAAGTAAGGGATGACATGCTAGCAGTGGCCTCTCCCACATAAAACTTGCTATCGGTCTAGTAACGTAGTCAATTGCTTAGGGGCAATTTCGCAACTCCTACCACCACTTCTTCACACTCTCTATCATTAACTTTATTGCTTCTTTATCTTAACAGCCCCTAGTTTTATATACGTGTTCTCTATATTCTTGCAAACCTATCCCACAAAAACTACAAAGAACCTCTACTTTCATACTTGTTCTAGGTAAAGTAAACGTCAAGCGTGCGTAGAGTTGTATCGGTGGTCGATAGAACTTGATGGAATATTTGTTCTACCTTTAGCTCCTCGTTGGGTTCGACACTTGTGGGTTATCAAGACCTTTTTCTGGCGCCGTTGCCGGGGAGCAATAGCGTGGGGTGAATATTCTCATGTGTGCTTGTTTGCTTTATCACTAAGTAGATTTTATTTGCTGTTCTAAGTTGTTCCCTATCTTCAGTTATGGATATGGAACACGAAATACCAAAAAACTTAGGTGTACTTGCTACTCATGGAGATGGGGAACCTCCTAAAACCCTCGATGCTCATTATGTGAAAGATATTATCTACTACTTTGATAATCCTGAGGAAACCCCATTCAACTATGTAATGGGAGTAACGTTGGATCAATGTGAATACTTTAGGGATTATCGCTTGACACAAAAAGGGAAACTGTTACGGGATCAAATTCATTTGTTGCATTGGTATGCTCGACAACTATGCTTGAGATATGATTATACTTGTTGCTCTAGGATGAAGGCTCCACACCTTCCCTTTTCATGCAAATTTAGTGATAATGAAACCTTAGCTTCTTATGCTAATGGTATATATGATTATTATGATGTGGAACAAATAGAAGAATTCGTTGCTCTTAAGGGTGCTTATGAAATTGAATCTCTGTTTAGAAAGAATGATGCTTTTGATGATGATGTTTCTAGGCCTGAAAATCTTGCTATATTGAAATATTGCTATTTGAATTATGAATACAACTCCAATATTGATGCGTTTATTGAGAAAGTCTCCACTGTCCAAGAAGAGACTAATATTTTGCAGGAAACTATGGAAGAAGAAACTGATGACATTGTGAGCTCGTTAGATGAAAAAGATGAGGAGGAGAGCGAAGAACAAAAGGAGGAAGAACGGATTAGCTACCCATGCCCACCTTCTAATGAGAGTCACTCTTCAACTCATACATTGTTTAATTTCCCTTCGTGCTTACCGAAGGATGATTGCTATGATGATTGCTATGATCCCGTTGATTCTTTCGAAATATCCCTTTTTGATGATGCTTGCTATGCTTGTGGCCAAGATGCCAATATGAATTATGCTTATGGAGATGAACTTGCTATAGTTCCTTATGTTAAACATGAGATTGATGATATTGCACCCACGCATGATAGTCCTATTATCTTTTTGAATTCTCCAAACTACATTATATCGGAGAAGTTTGCACTTATTAAGGATTATATTGATGGGTTGCCTTTTTCCATTACACATGATGATTTTGATGAGTATAATATGCATGTGCTTGCTGCTCCTAGTTGCAATTATTATGAGAGAGGAACTACATCTCCGCCTCTCTATGTTTCCAACACGATAAAATTGCAAGAAACTGCTTATACTATGCATTGGCCTTTACTTGATGTGCATGAATTGTTCTTGTATGACATGCCTATGCATAGGAAGAGAGTTAGACTTCGTTGTTTCATGACACATATCACTTTGTACTCACTTCTAAATGCCAAATCATTGCTAATTAAAATTGGCTTTGATATACCTTGGGATCCGGGTGGATTCATTACTTGAGCACTATATGCCTAGCTTAATGGCTTTACAGAAAGCGCTGCCAGGGGGACAACCCGGAAGTTTTAGAGAGTCATTTATTTCTGTTGTGTGCTTTTATAAAGTTTAAAAACAAAAAAATAAAGAGTGGAACCCAAAACTTTTCAAAAAAGAAAAGTGAAAGTGATATAGACGAGCATTGTGAAAGTGGGGGACATCCTTGAACTTTGTTCATGCCCATGGAAACTTTGTGAATCTTAATTACATAAAATTTTCAACAAAAATAATTATCCCCTTGTACAATTCCATTGTATTATAAAAATAATGTGCCAAGGTTTGCCTTTAGGATGTTTACAATGCTTGTTGGTTTGTGCGGTGCAGGACAGAAACTTTAGCAGTAGTGCGCAATTTTACATTTTTTGCTGGAACGTCAAATGGTTCTGAAATGTTTTGCACTGTATTTCTATACAAATTGTTTATTTTTCCTAATTTTGGCAGATTTTTTCAAGTATAAGAAATATGGTGAATGTTCAGATTATTACAGGCTGTTCTCTTTTAGACAGATTCTGTTTTTAATGCATAGTTTGCTTGTTTTGATGAAACTATCAATTTCTATCAGTGGATTAAGCCATGGAAAAGTTATATTACAATAGCTACAATGCAAAAACAAAATATGAATTGGTTTGCAACAGTACATAGAATAATGATTTGCTTTATTATACTAACGGATCTTACCGAGTTTTCTGTTGAAGTTTTGTGTGGATGAAGTGTTTGAAGATCAAGGAGGTCTCGATGTGAGGAGAAGAGGAGAGGCAAGAGCTCAAGCTTGTGGATGGCCAAGGCACCCCAAGTAAATATTCAAGGAGACTCAATCGTCTAAGCTTGGGGATGCCCCGCAAGGCATCCCCTCTTTCTTCAACAAGTATCGGTATGTTTTCTGATTCGTTTCATTCATGTGATATGTGCAGATCTTGGAGCGTCTTTTGCATTTAGTTTTCACCTTTTCTTTTATAAACCATGCTGGTATGAGATTGTCCTTGGTTGATTTATAGAATGCTCTTTGCACTTCACTTATATCTTTTGAGTATGGCTTTATAGAATACTTCATGTGCTTCACTTACATCATTTGAAGTTTGGATTGCCTGTTTCTCTTCACATAGAAAACCACCATTTGTAGAATGCTCTTTTGCTTCACTTATAATTGTTAGAGCGTGGGCATAACTTTTGTAGAAAGAATTAAAACTCTCTTGCTTCACTTATATCTATTTAGAGAGTTGACAGGAATTGGTCATTCACATGGTTAGTCATAAAATCCTACATAAACTTTTAGATCGCTGAATATGATATGTTTGATTCCTTGCAATAGTTTTGCGATATAAAGATGGTGATATTAGAGTCATGCTAATGGGTAGTTGTGTATTGTAGAAATACTTATGTTGAGGTTTGTGATTCCCGTAGCATGCACGTATGGTGAACTGTTATGTGACGAAGTTGGAGCATGATTTATTTATTGAGTGTCATCCTTTGTGTGGAGGTCGGGCGCGCGCGATGGTTAACTCCTACCAACCTCCCCCCTAGGAGCATGCGTGTAGTACTTGGTTTCGATGGCTAATAAATTTTTGCAATAAGTATGTGAGTTCTTTATGACTAATGTTGAGTCCATGGATTATACGCACTCTCACCTTTCCACCATTGCTAGCCTCTCTTGTACCGCGCAACTTTCGCCGGTACCATACACCCACCATATACCTTCCTCAAAACAGCCACCATACCTACCTATTATGGCATTTCCATAGCCATTTCGAGATATATTGCCATGTAACTCCACCGTTCCGTTTATTATGACACGCACCATCATTGTCATATTGCCTTGCATGATCGTAAGATAGCTAGCAAGATGTTTCCATGGCTTGTCCGTTTTTTATGTCATTGCTACGCTAGATCATTGCACATCCCGGTACACCGCCGGAGGCATTCACATAGAGTCATATTTTATTCTAGCTTCGAGTTGTAAACTTTGAGTTGTAAGTAAATAAAAGTGTGATGATCCTCATTATTAGAGCATTGTCCCATGTGAGGAAAGGCCAAATAAAAAAAAGATGGCCTAAAAACTAGAGAGGGGCTAAAAAAGAAAAAAAATAAAGCCCCTCCAAAAACAAAAAACAAAAAAACAAAAAAAAAGAGAAAAGAGAGAAGGGACAATGCTACTATCCTTTTCCACACTTGTGCTTCAAAGTAGCACCATGATCTTCATAATAGAGAGTCTCTTGTTTTGTCACTTCCATATACTAGTCGGAATTTTCATTATAGAACTTGGCTTGTATATTCCAAAGACGGGCTTCCTCAAATGCCCTAGGTGTCGGTGTACTAGAGTAGGGGTACCCTAGTGTCCCGAACTTGTGCACGGGCAGTCACAGCGTCCCGCGGCAAGGCTTGTTGGGTGACCGCCAAGGTCCTCCGTGGTTCCTTTGGAGACATTCAAGAACAAAGTATTCAAGCCAAGGAGACAAGGCCCCGGCAAGAGGAGCTTGCCGGGAAGGCCGTTCAAGGCACAAGACCCCGGCGAGAGGAGCTTGCCGGGAAGGCCAACCAAGGCATCTCAAGGAACTTGCCGCGACGCGCCACGCGTCCCGGCAAGGCCCGGTGAGCGACAAGCTCCCGGACGCGACAAGACAACGACCGCGGCAAGGCGCTTGCCGCGGCAAGCTACCACTATGTACCCACGCTCCAGCGCATCCGCCAACGTGTCGCCCTGGGACCCTTCCAGGCGTACGTGGCGGGAGGCTGTACAGCCAGCGGTGCGCGGTGGCAAGCGGCGCTGACAAGGTTGCCATCGTGGCGAACGGTGGCGTCCCTGGCGGCCCCTTTTTGCACTGTTTGGGCAACACAGACGGGCATTTAATGCCCTTGTCCCCTGCCGTCAGGGTTAGGTATGATACACTGTACAGGTAGCTGTACCAACTACAACACTTTTCCATTTTTACCCTCAACTATGTTGCCACATGTCGGTGACACATTAAGCATATAAAAGGAGGCCCATGCGCAATGTAGAGGAGGGTTCGAAGGATCAAAACACTCATGCTCGGTCTCGTCAGCTGCTGGTGTGTATTGTAGCACTCAGCGCTCCCGAGCAAGAACTCAATACAAACCACAAAGCAGGAGTAGGGTTTTACGCATCCGTGCGGCCCAAACCTGGGTAAACTGCCTGTGTGCTTCGCCTCGATCTGCTCTTCGTGCGACCTCCGCCCCCGCCAAATCGAAAGGGGCTCGGTCCGCCGGTCCCATAGGTGTTCGTGGATCAGTTTCCCCGACATCTTTGGTGCGCCAGGTAGGGGGTGCGTCGAGGTTGTGTGAACCTGATCCGGCGTTCACACGAGCTAGATCTTCATCATTTTCATCGACATGCCGCCGAAGAAGAAGGCTTCGGAGGCAGCTGCTCCGTCCGCGTCGATCCCACCACCGCCGAAGCAAACGGCTGGTGGGGTAGACGCTGGCGGAAGAACCGGCGTCGACGAGGGAGCTCACGGTGCTGCCAGGTCCAAGGACAAGGCTGCGCTGCCTATCGGCGGCACAGTCGACTCCCACAACGACCGGGCGCACTCCAAGACCTCGGCGTCCGTACATGCACCGCGCCCATCTCAAGAGGCGTGGGACCGGCAGCGTCATGGTACTCACGGTACCATACGTTTGCTGGACCAAGATCGAGCTGGTGGATCTAGGGGTGCTCAAGACCAGCATGCACGCCAACATGCTGGCACGAGCACACTACGGGAATCTGCTGTTTTGCCGACATGAAGCCTCTTTGCCGACAGCTAATCATCGGGGTAGACGGCAAAGATTATTTCACCGTCATGAACCTGACGGCAAAGAATGACTAACGGCAAATACATATTTTGCCGTCTGTAAAGAAAACTGATGACGGCAAAGAGATATTTTGCCGTCTGTAAAAAAAATAATGACGGCAAAGAGATAATTTGCCGTCTATAAAAAAAATAATGACGGCAAAGAGATATTTTGCCGTCTGTAAAAAAAATGATGACGGCAAAGCAAGAAACACACCTCGCGGATCGATCTCTCGGATCGATGAGGTGGCAGGATCGTGGACGCACATCTCACCCACTCAAACGGTCCGACCCACGCCCCCACCCACGCACGCACCCCCATGACTCCATCCGTCCCCACCTGACCAAACCTGTCGCTGCCCCCCACCCCACCACGATTTCTCTTACCTTATCCCCCCGCACGAGCTCTCTCTCTCTGGCGAACGCATCTAGCATCGACCCCTCATCTCTCTTCGCCCCCAGCTCCGGCGGCCTCGCCCCCAACGCCGACGACCCGCCCCCAACGCTGGCGGCCCCGCCCCTGCAGGGTATCCCTGCATGCCTCCGGCAGCCCCGCCCCCACCGCTGCTCCAGACTCCACCAACCGCCGTGAGCCTCCGGTGGTCCCTGCCCCCATGGCGCCGCTGGCCTGGGCGCTCCCCCACCGCCGCGAGCAGCTGCATGCGGGCAGCCAGGGCACCGCCGGCGCTCCCCCGTCGCCTTGAGCCGCCGCACATGGCCGGCCCTGCTCCCCAACGCCACCGGCCTAGACCTCTTCCTCTTTTTCGCCCTGGCCCCCGTCGACCCGAGAAGCCGCCGGCGTCCGCAGCACGACGCCCGGCTTCGCGTGCCGCTCGCCGACGACCAGCGGCAGGCGCCGTTACCTTCCTAGGCCGCAGGATTCGGCCTCCTCTGTTCCCCCCTATAGGCGTCTTCATGTAAAATTTTCGTGTGAAATTTTCTCATCTTCGTGTACTCCAGATCCAACCATGTACCATCGAGTGTAATCTTCGTGTGAAATTTGCTCATCTTATATAGTTTTGTGGATTGGAAAGTGTTATTTCCTTCGTCATTGAATCTTGGAACAACAGTGTGTGGATATTGTGGTGTTCTTTATCAATTCGTCCCCCTCTGGACATATTAGATATATATTTTTATTTAAAAAAATCTTTGCCGTCTATGATATTCGAGGTTGACGGCAAAGGCACTGACGCCGTCCGTTAGTCGGTCCGTTCTGTTAAACGCTATTTTTTTGCCGTCTGGTAATTTCCGATGACGGCAAAATTGGTTGACTGATAGCAAATTGTTTGCCGTCTGCCCGATAAAATGCTGACGGCAAAATCCCCTTTGCCGACTTTGACTTTGCCGACAAGGTTTGCCGTCATGGGCTGACGGCAAAATCTTTGCCGTCTGTAATCCTGCCTTTGCCGTCTGTAGGAGCCTGACGGCAAAATGCCTGATTCCCGTAGTGGCAAGGCACGGTCGCCTGGACGGGATACTGCTCCTTCTAATGTAGTTAGAAGTCCGAGCATATCCCGCTCCTCGCACCGTTCGCCACCGCTACCCGTCACTCTAGCAGAAGCTTTGGCACGAGCTCAACTGCTCCTAGACTACCCTCCAACGGCAGACAAGATCGACGACTGGAGGGCCACCATTCAGAGTCTCATCGCCTTCGCCAACGGCGACACTCCACGGCAGCCGAGTACATCGCAGCCGCGGCAAGTCAGCCAGGTACGGGCCGATGGCGACAAGACCGGTGGGGGTGCAACCACCGTGCACTCTCCGCCCCAAAGGCTAAAATCGCCGACTCGCCGGATCCACCTCGACAGCGACTCCACCGCGTCGTCAGATCCACGAGCTCATCGCGATCAGCGCCAAGTTCTTCACGAACGATAGCAAGAGGACGCTCGTACTTGCATCGAGCGCCGAAGAGAAGCGCGGCGTCAATCAGACCAGCGCGTTGGGCCCACTGTCGACATGCATGCGCAAGGGGAACCAGGCGACTTGCCGTACGCGGTAGGTTGCCCTGCGTTTACTCGTGAGCTGCGGCAAGTCCAGTGGCCCAGCATGAAGAATTTCAAGCCAGACGTACCAGAGAAGTACGACGGCAAGACACATCCGTCGGAGTTCCTCAGCATCTACACCATCGCGGTGCAGGCTGCCGGGGGGCGAGACGACAAGATCCTTGCCAACTACTTCCCGCTGGTGCTCAAGCCCAACGTCAGATCCTGGCTCATGCACTTGCTGGACAACTCCATATCCTCCTGGGCAGACTTATGCCATCAGTTTGTCGGCGCCTTTACAGGCGGCCACAAACCTCATGGCCAAGAGAGTGACCTTCATCTGCTCGCCCAGAAGGAAGGAGAGCCCCTACGCAAGTATATTCAGAGATTCCGCCGTGTACAGCACAACATCCCAGATGTCCACCCTGTCGCGGTCATCAGCGCGTTCCATCAGAACGTGCGTAACCGCATGATGCGGGAGGAGATGGCGATGTGCAAGATCAGAGACGTCAGTGAGCTATATGCCCTGGCCGACAAGTGTGCACGTGCTGAGGAAGGGAGGAAACTCCCCGGAGAGGATATAGGAGCAGGAGGATCTGACAACGAGGATGCTGCCCAATCAAGGAAAAACCGGCGGCGGAACAACAGGAAGAAGAAAGGCAAAGATGTGCTAGTCGTTAAGCAGTCCGGCAACGAAGGTGGCGCCAAGAAAGCCAAAGTTGGTAGCTCCGGCAAGGAGATTGCCGCATGCACCAACTGCCAGGCTGTCGCGGCCGCCGACAAGCAGGACGGCACCGACAAGTAGTACTGCAAGATCCACCGCACCAAGGGCCATGACCTCCAAAACTGCAAGAGGGTCGAGCAGCTTATTGAGCAGCAGAAGGCTGAATACGAGCGACGCGACAAGGAGAAGGCCCAAGGAGGTGCTGGAGGATCCGGCCAGAAGCGCGCCGGCCGGGGAGGACGCCGCGGCAAGGCCAAGCAGCGGCAAGGAGACAGACCTCCCCGCGGCCGCGACAAGGATGAAGATGACGACGACGACGAAGACATGGATGATGTCGAGGCTAGTGAGCAGGAGTTCCAGAAAGCCACAGAGGTCTTGTGCGTTGACGGTGGTGCCTCTCTGCATACTTCACACCGCCAACTCAAGCAGTGGGTGCGGGAAGTTAATGCGGCAGAACCACCTGTCGAATCGCGCAAGCTTCTGAAATGGTCCAGCACGCCTATCATCTTTGATATTGAGGACCACCCTGATCGCACAACTGCGGTCGGGTGCTTGCCGATGTTGGTTTCACCAACTATCCGCAACCTCAAGGTCACTAAGATGCTAGTTGACGGCGGGGCCGGCTTGTACCTGATCTCCTCCGCTGTACTCCAGAAACTCCAGATCCCTGACAGCGAGCTCGAAGAGACCGGCACATTCCAAGGAATCAACCTGGGAAGGAGCAAGCCGAAGGGGAAGATCACGTTGCCAGTGACATTTGGCGGCGAGCTGAACTTTAGGACTGAGAGGGTCACTTTTGACGTTGCCGATTTTCCATTGCCTTACAGTGGGATACTCGGCCGTCCGGCACTCGCCAAGTTCATGGCAGCCTCTCACTACGCATACAACATGCTGAAGATGCCAGGCCTGATAAGAGTCATCTCTGTCCCTGGCGACAAGAAGGATGCTCTTATCTGCGCCGACAAGATCTACCTGGAAGCAGCAGCCGCAACAGATCGCAAGTCACTTGCCGCTGAAGCTCCCGGGGGGAAGAAGAAGAAGACCAAGTCCGGCAAGAGTTCTTATGCCCACTCCGGCAAGCGCACCTCTTCGGAGTGCTGCGCTACCGTCGAGGATGCACCATCGAGCTCCACCGGCAAGTGTAAGAAGGCAATGGCAGCTCCGCCAGTGACCAAGAAGGTGTCCGCCAAGGAGGACGGCACTGGTGGTACCTTCACCATCAGTGCCACCCTTGACCCTAAATAGGAAAGCGCGCTCATTGCTTTCCTGCGGGTGAACGTCGACGTGTTTGCGTGGCAACCGTCTGACATCCCCGGTGTTCCCAGGAAAGTAATTGAGCACCACCTTGCCGTCTGTCCTCATGCGCGGCCCGTCAAGCAGAAAGTCAGGAAACAAGCAGTGGAGCGCCAAGAATTCATCGCAGAAGAGATGGTTGGAAGCAGCAGGCCTTGTCAGAGGAGTGCTCCATCCTACGTGGTTGGCCAATCCTATAGTCGTGCACAAGGCGAACGGGAAATGGAGGCTTTGTATCGACTTTACCGATGTCAATAAAGCTTGTCCGAAAGACCCATTTCCCTTGCCGCGCATTGACCAGATTATTGACTCCACGGCCGGATGTGACCTGCTTTCATTTCTTGACGCATACTCAGGATACCATCAGATCTTCATGGAAGAAGAGGATCAGGAGAAGACCGCATTCATCACTCCATGTGGCATGTACTGTTTCATACGGATGCCTTTCGGTTTGAAGAATGCTGGTTCAACATTTGCAAGGGTAGTCCATACACCTTTTGAGCCACAGATTCACAGAAATGGGGAAGCCTACATGGATGACATAGTGGTCAAGAGCAAGGACAGGGCAACCCTGATTCAAGATTTAGATGAGACCTTTGCAAATCTGCGCAAGATCAGCCTCAAGCTCAACCCCGAGAAGTGTGTGTTTGGAGTCCCTTCTGGCAAGCTTCTCGGGTTCTTCGTGTCTCAGAGGGGAATTGAAGCCAATCCCGACAAGATCAAGGCCGCTGAGCAGATTGAAGCACCAAAGCGCGTCAAGGATGTACGAAGACTTGCCGGTTGCGTGGCTGATCTCAGCAGGTTTATCTCCAAGTCTGCTGAGCGCGCCCTGCCCTTTTTCAAAATATTGAAAAAGGCAGGTCCAATGAAATGGACTCCGGAAGCGGAGGCTACGCTGCAAGACTTGAAGAGATACCTGTCCTCTACTCCAATACTTGTCGCACCTAAGCCACAAGAGAAGTTGCTGCTGTATCTAGCGGCAACCAATCAAGTGGTTAGTGTTGCGTTAGTAGCGGAGAGGGAGGCAGATGATGAGCCAGCAACCGCGGCAGGGGCATCCAGCGACAAGCAGGGGGCTTCCCCGACAAGCTCTGGTCCCGACAAAGATGGATCTGCGCGGGAGATACAGAAGAAAATGGTGTAGCGCCCAGTTTACTTTGTCAGCTCCCTTCTGCAGGGGGCTAGGTCAAGGTACTCTGGTGTGCAGAAATTGCTTTTCGGCCTTCTCATGGCCTCGAGGAAGCTGCGCCATTACTTCCAAGCACATGAGATCACAGTTGTCACTCGCTTTCCGCTGAAGAGGATACTGCAGAATCCAGAAGCAATAGGCAGGATTGTTGAGTGGGCACTGGAACTGTCAAGCTTCGGCCTCAAGTTTGAGAGCACTTCAACTATCCAAAGCAGAGCATTGGCAGAATTTATAGCAGAGTGGACGCCAACACCAGATGAAGAAATGCCAGAAACGAGCATCCCCGTCAAGGAAGCAAGCAAAGAGTGGCTGATGTACTTTGATGGTGCCTTCTCGCTGCAAGGCGCGGGTGCTGGTGTGCTGCATGTCGCACCCACCGGAGAGCACCTCAAGTACGTAGTCCAGATGCACTTTCCCAAGGAGCAGGCAACAAACAATACCGCAGAGTATGAGGGTTTGCTTGCCGGTCTCAGGATCGCGGCAAACCTTGGGATCAAGAAGCTCATTGTGAGGGGTGACTCGTAGCTTGTCGTCCGCCAAGTGAACAAGAATTATCAGAGTCCGTTGATGGAAGCTTACATTGATGAAGTGAGAAAGCTAGAAGAGCACTTTGACGGCCTACAGATGGAGCATGTCCCAAGAGCTCAGAACGACATTGCTGATGGCCTGTCGAAGTGCGCCGCACTTAAGTTACCTATGGAACCAGGGATCTTTGTGCTCAAGCTGACTCAACCGTCCGTAACGCCATCAACTGGACAGAGCAAGAAGAGGAAGTTGATTTCTGGTGACTATTTTCCGGCAGAGCTTCCCGAAGCCGCCGCCAAGAAGGTCCCCAAGATCAACACCAAGAGTGCTGAGGAGCAGTCTGCTCCGGCAAGCCCTAGGGTTTGTTCCGTTGAAGCAGACGCTCCCGACAAGTTTTGCTCCGGCAAGCTTGCCGGGGAACATCAAGCTCCGGCTGAGACGCAGGTTCTCACCGTAGAAGCGGATGTTCCCGCAGCAGCAGATGTGCCTTTAGTCCTTGTTGTCGAGCCACAAGCTCCAGCATGGGCGCAGCAGATTGTCCGTTTCCTTCAGACAGGAGAACTTCCCGAAGAACAAGAAGAAGAGGAAAGAGTAGCCCGGCAGTCAAGTATGTACCAGTTTGTTGACAACACACTGTACAGAAGAAGACTCAACGGTGTGAAATTGAAGTGTATTCACCGGGAAGACGGACGAAAGCTGTTGGCAGAGATACATGGAGGCATATGTGGTCACCACATTGGCGCAAGAGCACTTGCCGACAAAGCATTCCGGCAAGGTTTCTTTTGGCCAACAGCCCTCCAGGATGCAACTGCACAAGTAACCAAGTGTGAAGCGTGCCAGTTCCATTCCAAACAGATACACCAGCCAGCTCAAGCTCTCCAGACGATCCCTTTATACTGGCCATTTTCGGTCTGGGGGCTCGACATCCTCGGCCCCTTTCCCCGCGCAGTCGGGGGCTTTGAGTACTTGTACGTCGCAATCGACAAGTTCACAAAGTGGCCGGAAGTGGAAGCAGTGAGGAAGGTGACAGCACAGTCAGCAGTCAAGTTCTTCAGGTCGATTGTTTGCCGCTTCGGGATCCCTAACAGGATCATCACCGACAACGATACGCAATTCACGAGCCGCACCTTCATGCAGTACGTCCAAGATCTTGGCGCCAAGGTCTGCTTCGCTTCTGTTGCTCACCCGAGAAGCAACGGTCAAGCGGAGAGGGCAAATGCTGAAGTCCTGCGTGGCCTCAAGACCAGAACTTTCGAGAGGCTGCACAAGTGCGGAAGAAACTGGATCGAGGAGCTTCCAGTGGTTCTTTGGTCGATCAGGAAGACGCCAAATCGAGCCACTGGATAGACACCTTTCGCTCTAGTCTATGGAGCGGAGGCAGTTCTCCCCATGGAACTCGTATACGGGTCACCTCGAGTGCTCGCTTATGATGAGCTCGAGCAAGAGCAGCTGCGACAAGGTGACGCTATGCTCCTTGAGGAAGACCGTCTTCAGGCTGCTGTATGAGCTGCTCGCTACCAGCAAGCTTTGCGCCGCTACCATAGCCGCAAAGTTAACGCCAGAAGTCTCGAGGAAGGCGACCTTGTTCTTCGGCGCGTTCAGTCCGCTAAGAATTCCAACAAGTTGACGCCAAAGTGGGAAGGCCCTTACCGGGTGAAACGAGTCACTAGGCCTGGCGCGGTCTGCCTTGAGACCGAAGAAGGCTTTCCGGTGAGCAACTCCTGGAACATCGAGCATCTTCGTAAGTTTTAACCGTAAGGCGCGGTTGCCGGAACCCGTTCCGGCAACCACCTTTTGTACAAGTCTTGCCGCTGTTGCATGTAATCCTTTGTACAAAGCCGGGCGCAGATCCCGTGCATTAGTAAAGCTCATGTGCTCCGCACATCTTGTCAATTTCATGCTTTCTATATTTTGCATGTGTTATCTGACACTTTATGCAGCACCTACCCCCGGTAAGCAATAACGAGCCCAAAGGCTCCATATCTGTATTTTCTCTTCTTTCTTTTTTCTCAAGGAAAGGAAGGTTCCCTCGCGCACAAGTTTGCCGGGGGGAAGGAGAAGATAGTGGTATGGACCAAGCGCCGTTCAAGAAAGTTTCGCCTTGCCGGGAAGCAAACAACAGAAAAAGCTAAGTTGCCAAAGCTTGAGCAATCAGATTTTTTAATTTTTAAGTTATCTTCCTTGAACGACCGTGCTTTGTATGGAAAACATGTGCGCGGAGGAACCAACTCGTAGCTAGTTGCGCCCTTAACTTTGTTTCGAGCTCGCTCAACAACTTTGTTTTGAGTCCGCTCAACAACTTTGTTTCGAGTTCGCTCAACAACTTAAGTGAGCTGCGACTAGTTGCGACAAGGTTTCTTGTCGGTAACGGCACCGCCAGCAGGCTGCTGACATCCCGCACTCAGCGCTCACGGCTAAGGTGCCTGCACCGGCAAGTTCCCTAAAAGCGTAGGGCAGAAACATACAAAGGAAGGAGTCAAGTAAAGGAAATAACATTGCAACCATCCTACCCAAAATAGAGTTATATTACAAGGTAGCTTGTCGCAGCTCTAACAGATTGTTCTCATAACCTGACAAGCAGCGACAAGGAAAGAAGAAAACAGGCGGCCTAATCTATGCGATCGCCCTCAACCCTTTTGATCCCGCTCACCTTGTCCACAATGGGTGCGACAAGGGCCTTGAGCACCTCCAGATCAGCATCCTGCGGCAGGGACTTGAGGACGTTGGCGAGGTTGAGGCCCGGGTTGCGGAAGGACACCTTCACCAACACCTTTTGAAGGGCTCCCGCGCAGAGCTTGCGCGGCTCGTCGGCCAGCTGCTTTGGGATCCTCTCCCGCAGTCGCTGGAGGGCCGTCGCCACGCCTTTGAAGAACAGAGTGAGCTTGGCGCTGGGTTGGAGGTTCTCATCGGAGGGATACCCGAGGTCCTCCATCCCCAGCTGTGCCAGCTCCTTGTCAATATCCGCGACAGCGTTCACAAGACCCTCCGTCCAGTGCTCGACGGTCTCCCTGAAAGTGTTCTAGACGGCAACAGCACTCGCCAGCAGCGCCTTCTCGGCCTTGATCTCCTCCTTCAAGGCCGCCTCCCGCTCCCTGGCGCCGTCCAGCGTCTTGGTCAAAGTGGTCAGCTTCAACTCAAGATCGGCGTTGGAGTCCTTGGCGGCGCTGAGCTCCTTGCCCTTCTCAGCGAGGCGAACCTGCAGCTCCGAGTTGCTGTGGGCGTCCTTCTCCCGCTCGAGCTTGAGCGCAGCAAGCTCTTCACCTCTCGCCCTGAGATCGGCCTCCAGCTGCGCCACCTTCGTCTCCAACTCCTTCTTGGCGGTCTCGGCAGCTGCGGCAGCATCCTCTACTTGCTTGAGGGCTCCGCCAAGTGATTGCTCACGCGCGGCAAGCTCCTCCTCGTGGCTGTCAAGGTTGACCTTCCGCTGCGCCAGCTCGCCTTCCTGCGCAGACAGCTTCTCGGCGGCAAGCCGCTGTTGCTCTTCGACTTCGGCCTTCTCGAGGAAGAAGGTCGTCTGCTCCTTGGCAAGTCGCTCCCGCTCCTCTGCCAGAGACCGGAGAGCTGCCTGGTTGAGACCCCGGAGCTGCTCCGCGCGCTTCTCGATGTCAGCTCCCGCTTTCGCGGCAAGCGCCTCTCGGGACTCCAGCTTGGCCTGCCGGGCGCGGTATAGCGACAACAGCCTCCGCAGCAGCCGCTCCTCCTCAGACTCGCCGCTGCTGCTGCTTGGCACGTCAACTAGCGTCAGCCCGGCGGAGGCGAGCACTTCTCCGTCAAATATTTCTCCTTCGACAGGCGCCCTGGACATTGACGCCCAGGGGAGGTTGATGAAGACGCCATCGCCGTCCTTCAGGTAGACGCCTGGCTGGGGCTCTTCGGAGCCTGGCGCTGCGGCAGCGGCGGAGGGATCGGCGGTCGGCGTAGCGCCTGGCGCTCCTGCGGCCTCAGGGCCGTCAGTGCGATCGCCGGACCCCTCGCCAGCTGCTGCAGCGGCAGCCTTGGCGGCCTCATCACCGGCGGGATCGTCAGCACCGGCCGCTTCTTCGGTGGCAGCAGCGTCGCCGGTGTTGCCGCGTGCATTCTCCTCGCCAGCAGCCTCCATCTCCATCGGCTCCGCGGCAGATAGGTCTGACGGCAGGAAAGGGGAGAAAAACAGTCAAGCAAATATCCAAAAAGAAGAATCAAAAGAGGAAGAACCCAAGGGAAGTTCTGAAGTGAGAGGATTACCTGTGCGAGCCGGCTCCTCGGCGGGCTCCCTTGCCGGAGAGGTTCCCCTTGGCGGCGCAGTCGTAGTCTCCGCCGGCGGGGGGCCGCTGGTGCTCTCCTTTGCCGGAGAGCTCTCCCTTGCCGGAGGACTCTCCCTTGGCGGAGAACTCTCCCTTGCCGGAGAGACCCTCGCCGGATAACTTCCCCTTGGCGGCGTAGTTGAAGCCGATGGCACGTCGGGGGCGGTCTCCGGGCGCTCCTGGTGTGGCTGCTCTGCTCCTACAAAAATCAACAAACAAATGTCAGCAAAGAAACAGCACCCACGCGCGCCTAACAGCGGAAAGTGAACCATATACTTACGCTGGGGGCTGCGCTGGGGGCTGCTATGAAGATTAGTTGCCGGATCCGGCAAGGTGGTCTCGGTGGGTTCGTCCTCGACGATGATCACCTCCTCTCTCCTCGCCGGGACCTTGGCTCTCTTTGCCGCTCTCTGGGCTAGAGTCCTGAAAAGGAGTAAGTTCAGAGTAAAGCAAATGAGATACAAGACAAAACAGAAAGAATTGAAGCAATACAAGCATAACAAGAATCTTACTCTTCTTCTTCCTCGTCGGAGCTGAGCGCGGAGAAGTCAAAGTACGGCTCACGTCCGGCGCGAGGAGGCAGAGGAGTAGGCTCCCTTGGCCGCTTGGCGGGAGCAGTGGTGATGGTCTGAGACGACCCCGCTTCGGCTGCCGCCGTGGTGTGGGGAGCGGCAGGAGCAGAAGCGGTGGTCCAGGAAGACCCCGCTCCAGTTGCTGCAGAAGCGCGAGGTGCTCCCGCGGCAACCGTGCTTGCCGCGGTGCAGCGTGTCACGCGGCGCAGCGGCTGTTGACTCGTCTGCCGCTCCGTTACGTCCCCGACCTTGCGGAGACGCCTTCTTGGTGGAGCTGGGGGCTCTGCTAGCGGCGAGCTGCCTAAAGATGAGGAGGAAGAGGAGTCGATCTCCAATGAGCCGCTCGTGTCCTCGACGGGCTCGCTCGACTCGACGCCCTGCCCAGCGGGCTCGCTCGACTCAGCGTCATGCCCGGCAAGCTCTCCCTCGCCGGCAAAGTCCTCTCGCTCGGCAAGGCTTGCCGCCTTTGCTGCCGCTGCCTCCTCCACGGTGAATCCGAACTCGCCCGCGATTGCGGCTGCCGCCGCCTCTTCCAGCCTAGTGGCGATGCGCGCCAGCTCCGTATCAGTGGTGTCGCGGGTGAGGCCTTTCTTCTCGTCGGAGCGAATCGGCACTTCTTCCAAGCTGTCGAAGAACTCCTGCACGGTGTCATCTGCAGGCTCTTGCCAAGTTGGGTCAATCCCATGTGAGTCGCACAGCGGCATCATCGCGCGAATACGCTGAGCGCGAAGTTGTTGCACAGCGGAACGACACCCCTCGGCAACCTGAACACCTCGGGATGCTGAGGGTCATACTTCAACAGCTCCTGGAGCATCGCGTTGAGCTCCAGGACAGTGAAGTTGAAGTTGAGGCCCGGGCATAGCCTCATGATGTCCGCCGCATTCTCAAACTCCCAGGCGGGTCTCTTCCTCTCCTGCAGGGGGGCGATGCGGCGGCGAAGGAAATCTGCGCCAACTGCACCTACAGTGAGCCCGACAAGCCTAAGGCGTTGGATCCGGGCGACGGCAATCTTCAACCTATCGTCTTCCGGGGCCACGTTGCTCCAGTCTCTGCCGCGCACTACTGGGGTTTGGCGCCAGGCGGTAAAAGGCTGCGGGTTCTCCTCGACAATCCATCACCAGTTTGCTCTCCACTCCTCCCACTTGCCGCGGAGCTCTCCCTCCAGATAAGCTTCCTTCTTGTGGGCCCTCGAGATCCAGGAGACTCCGCCGGATAAAGGCTATCCTCTCTCAACTCGGGGCATAAAGAAGTGGCGGAAAAGGGCTACATTTGGGTAGACTCCGACAAAGTTTTCGCAGAGATGTGCGAAAACTGCCATGGTCAGAACAGCGTTGGGGGTGAAGTCAAGGAGGCGGAGCCCGCAGGTGTTCATAATGTCGCAGAAGAATTCGGAGAAAGGTGGGCAGAGCCCGCAGTAGAGAAACAAGGCGAAGAAAGGGTATCCAGTTGGAGCAGTTTTCCAAGCAACGGCTGGAAGTACCTTCGTGCGCGGGTGCGCCCGTGTCTCCCCCGACCAGAAGAGGTAGTAGCACTCCCTCAGCTCCCTCGCGGCAAGCTTGGCGGGGAAGACAGCCCGCTCCTTTCGCAGCGCCGTGAGCCGCTGCGCCTCGGCCGACTTCGCGCCCTTCCCCTTGTCGGTTTTCGGAGCCATGGCAGAAGTGGTGAGGGAGGTCGACGGCGTTGGTGGTGCTGGTGGCGATGGGGGGCGGAGCGCTCCTCTCTTTCAGCTTTGGGAAGAAGGGGAGCGGCGGAGGTTTTCGAGGTTGGAGTAGCAATGGGCGGATGGACGAACTGCCCCTGTTTCCCCTGCTTATAAAGAGGGAGGGGGCGGATGTTCCGCCTTTCCGAATAAAGAAACCGCCCACGATCTCTCCCACGACACCGCAATCAACGCGTGTCGTTCGGGGAGGGCACGGTGGATACGGAGAAAGATACGGCGTAACCCAGGCCGCGCGTGCCCGTGCCCTGTTTTGGGCCTGGCCCAACAGCGCTCGGCACCGTGTATGGCCCAGGCCCGGGGGCTCCTGTCGGTGTACTAGAGTAGGGGTACTCTAGTGTCCCGAACTTGTGCACGGGCAGTCGCAGCGTCCCACGGCAAGGCTTGCCGGGTGACCGCCAAGATCCTCCGTGGTTCCTTTGGAGCCATTCAAGAACAAAGTATTCAAGCCAAGGAGACAAGGCCCCGGTAAGAGGAGCTTGCCGGGAAGGCCGTTCAAGGCACAAGACCCCGGCGAGAGGAGCTTGCCGGGAAGGCCAACCAAGGCATCTCAAGGAACTTGCCGCGACGCGCCACGCGTCCCGGCAAGGCCCGGTGAGCGACAAGCTCCCGGACGCGACAAGACAACGACCACGGCAAGGCGCTTGCCGCGGCAAGCTACCACTATGTACCCACGCTCCAGCGCATCCTCCAACGTGTCGCCCTGGGACCCTTCCAGGCATACGTGGTGGGAGGCTGTACAGCCAGCGGTGCGCGGTGGCAAGCGGCGCTGACAAGGTTGCCGTCGTGGCGAACGGTGGCGTCCCTGGCGGCCCCTTTTTGCACTGATTGGGCGACACAGACGGGCATTTAATGCCCTTGTCCCCTGCCGTCAGGGTTAGGTATGATACACTGTACGGGTAGCTGTACCAACTACAACACTTTTCCATTTTTACCCTCAACTGCGTTGCCACCTGTCGGTAACCCCTTGAGCATATAAAAGGAGGCCCATGCGCAACGTAGAGGAGGGTTCAAAGGATCAGAACACTCACGCTCGGTCTCGTCAGTTGCTGGTGTGTACTGTAGCACTCAGCGCTCCCGAGCAAGAACTCAATACAAACCACAAAGCAGGAGTAGGGTTTTACGCATTCGTGCGGCCCGAACCTGGGTAAACTGCCCGTGTGCTTCGCCTCGATCTGCTCTTCGTGCGACCTCCGCCCCCGCCAAACCGAAAGGGGCTCGGTCCGCCGGTCCCATAGGTGTTCGTGGATCAGTTTCCCCGACACTAGGTCTTCATGAGCAAGCAAGTTGATGAACACCCACTAGTTTTCTTTTTGAGCTTTCATACACTTATAGCTCTAGTGCATCCGTTACATGGCAATCCCTACTCACTCACATTGATATCGATCGATGGACATCTCCATATTCCATTGATTTGCCTAGTTGATGTGAGACCTTCTCCCACCTTTTGTCTATCACCACTTTCTATTCCACCCATAGTGCTATGTCCATGGCTCACGCTCATGTATTGCGTGAACGTTGAAAAAGTTTGAGAATACTAAAGTATGAAACAATTGCTTAGCTAAAACCGGGATTGTGCATGATTTAAATACTTTGTGTGGTGAAGATGGAGCATAGCCAGACCATATGATTTTGTAGGGATAACTTTCTTTGGCCATGTTATTTTGAAAAGGCATGATTGCTTTATTAATATGCTTGAAGTATTATTGTCTTAATGTCAAATGATAGACTATTACTTTGAATCACTCGTGTCTTAATATTCATGCCATGATTAGATTACATGATCAAGATTATGCTAGGTAGCATTCCACATCAAAAATTATCTTTTTTATCATTTACCTACTCGAGGACGAGCAGGAATTAAGCTTGGGGATGTTGATACGTCTCCATCGTATCTATAATTTTTTATTGTTCCATGCCAATATTCTACAACTTTCATATACTTTTGGCAAATTTTTATACTATTTATTGGGACTAACATATTGATCCAGTGCCCAGTGCCAGTTCATGTTTGTTGCATGTTTTTTGTTTCGCAGAATATCCATATCAAACGGAGTCCAAACGGAATAAAAATAGACGGAGATTTTTTTGGAATATATGTGAATTTTGGGAAGCAAAATCAACACGAGACGATGCCCGAGTGGGCCACGAGGGTGGGGGGCGTGCCCCCTGCCCAGCGCGCCCTGGGCCCTTGTGGCCACACCGTAAGGCGGTTGATGCCCTTCTTTCGCCGCAAGAAAGATAATTTCTGGATAAAAATCGTGTCAAAAGATGAGCCCAATCGGAGTTACTGATCTCCAGGAATTTAAGAAACGGTGAAGGGCCAGAATCTGGGAAAGCAGAAACAGAGACAGACAGAGAGACAGATCCAATATCGGAGGGGCTCTTGCCCCTCCGCCGCCATGGAGGCCATGGACAAGAGGGGAAACCCTTCTCCCACCTAGGGAGAAGGTCAAGGAAGAAGAAGAATGAGGGGGGCTCTCTCCCCCTCGCTTCCGGTGGCACCGGAGTGCCACCGGGACCATCATCGTGTGACGGCGATCTACACCAACACCTCCGTCATCTTCACCAACATCTCCATCACCTTCCCCCATCTATCTATAGCGGTCCACTCTCCCGCAACCCGTTGTACCCTCTACTTGAACATGGTGCTTTATGCTTCATATTATTATCCAATGATGTGCTGACATCCTATGATGTCTGAGTAGAGTATCGTTGTCCTATCGGTGATTGGTGAATTGCTATGATTGATTTAAATTGCCCGTGGTTATGCTGCTGTCCTTTGGTGCCCATCATATGAGCGCGCGCGTGGATCATACCCTAGGGTTAGTTGAATGTTGATAGGACTACATATTGGAGGTCAAGGGTGACAGAAGCTTCAACCTAGCGTAGAAATTGATGCATACGGGATTGAAGGGGGGCCAATATATCTTAATGCTATGGTTGGATTTTACCTTAATGAACATTAGTAGTTGCGGATGCTTGTTAATAGTTCCAATCATAAGTGCATAGAATTCCAAGTAAGGGATGACATGCTAGCAGTGGCCTCTCCCACATAAAACTTGCTATTGGTCTTGTAACGTAGTCAATTGCTTAGGGGAAATTTCGCAACTCCTACCACCACTTTTCCACACTCGCTATCATTAACTTTATTGCTTCTTTATCTTAACAACCCCTAGTTTTATTTATGTGTTCTTTATACTCTTGCAAACCCATCCCTCAAAAACTACAAAGTGCATCTACTTTCATACTTGTTCTAGGTAAAGTAAACATCAAGCATGTGTAGAGTTGTATCGATGGTCGATAGAACTTGAGGGAATATTTGTTCTGCCTTTAGCTCCTCGTTGGGTTCGACACTCTTACTTATCGAAAGAGGCTACAACTGATCCCCTACACTTGTGGGTTATCAGTCCTCGCCTTCTTGATCCAGCAAGACGGGCGAAGTAGTAGATGAGTTCCGACAGCACGACGACATGGTGACGGTGATGGTGATGTGATATCTGCAGGGCTTCGCCTAAACACTACGAAAATATGACCGAGGGAGTAAACGATGGACGGGGGCGTCGCACACGTCTAAGACAATGTTGTGTGTCCTTGTGTGGCGCTATATATATATGTGTGTGTGTGTGTGTGTGGGGAGGGGATGGGAGGCAGACAGGCATGCCCTAGGGCTTGGCCGTCGGCCCCTAGGTCCCCTGCTTTTCCCTACGCCCCCTTTCCTTGTATCAACAAGGGGGGAGTAAAGAGGGGGGAGAGGGAAGGAAGGGGGAGTCCTACTCCATGCTTTCCTTTCCTTCCCCTCTTTCCTTCTCCTCCTCATAGGGTCGGGCTCTATAGGGGCGCACCATCCCCTTATGGGATGGTGTGTTCCCTCACTTGGCCCATAAGGCCCATAACATTGCCGGGGGGCCCGAAACTCCTTCCGGTGACCCGGTAAGTACATGGTACCCTCTGAAACACTTCTGGTGTCCGAATACCATCGTCCTATATATCAATCTTTACATCTCGACCATTTCAAGACTCATCATCACGTCCATGATCTCATCTGGGACTCCGAAGAACATTCGGTCAACAAATCACATAACTCATATAATATTATATCGCCATCGAACGTTAAGCGTGCGGACCCTGTGGGCTCGAGAACTATGTAGACATGACCGAGACACCTCTCCAGTCAATAACCAATAGTGGAACCTGGATGCTTGTATTGGCACCTACATATTCTATAAAGATCTTTATCGGTCAAACCGTTATGACAACATACACAATTCCTTTTGTCTGTCGGTATATTCCTTGCCCAAGATTCGATCGTCGTATCTCTATACCTAGTTCAATCTCGTTACCGGCAAGTCTCTTTACTCGTTCCGTAATACATCATCTCTTAACTAACTCATTAGTCATTTGCTTGCAAGGCTACTTATGATGTGTATTACCGAGAGGGCCCAGAGATACCTCTCCGATACTCGGAGTGACAAATCCCAATCTCGATCCATGCCAACTCAACAAACACCTTTGGAGATACCTGTAGAGCATCTTTATGATCATACAGTTACGTTGTGACGTTTGATAGCACATAAGGTATTCCTCCGGTACCCGCGAGTTGCATGATCTCTGATACGTCTCCAACGTATCTATAATTTTTTATTGTTCCATGCTATTATATATTCTGTTTTGGATGTTTAATGGGCTTTATTATACACTTTTATATTATTTTGGGGACTAACCTACTAATCCAAGGCCTAGTGCAAATTGCTGTTTTTTTGCCTATTTCAGAGTTTCGCAGAAAAGGGATATCAAACGGAGTCCAAACGGAATGAAACCTTCGGGAGAGTTATTTTTGGAACCGTATCTACCTAGAAGACTTGGAGTATACGCAAGGGAACGAAGGAGGTGGCCACGAGGGTCCAGGGCGCGCCCCCTCCACCTGGGCACGCCCCCACCCTCATGGGGCCCCTCTGGCTCCCCCGATGCCCTCCTTCCTCCTATATATATATATCCATGTACCCTGAAATCATCAAGGCAACAGAGAAAACCTTAATTCCACCGCCGCAACCTTCTGTCCCCATGAGATCCCATCTTGGGGCCTGTTCTGGAGCTCCGCCGGAGGGGGGATCTACCACGGAGTGCTTCTACATCAACGCCATAGCCTCACCAATGAGTTGTGAGTAGTTCACCATAGACCATCGGGTCCATAGTTATTAGCTAGATGTCTTATTCTCTCCTTTTGGATCAAAATACAAAGTTCTCCTCCATCTTCGAGGAGATCTATTCGATGTAATCTTTTTGCGGTGTGTTTGTCGAGATCCGATGAATTGTGGGTTTATGATCAAGATTATCTATGAACAATATTTGATTCTTTTCTGAAATCTTTTATGTATGATTATAATATCCTTGCAAGTCTCTTCGAATTATTGGTTTTGTTTGGCCTACTAGATCTATAGTTCTCGCAATGGAGAAGTGCTTGGCTTTGGGTTCAATCTTGCGGTGTCCTTTCCCACTGACAGCAGGGGTAGCAAGGCACGTATTCTATTGTTGCCATCGAGGATAAAAAGATGGGGTTTATATCATATTGCTTGAGTTTATCCCTCTACATCATGTCATCTTGCTTAAAGCATTACTCTGTTCTTATGAACTTAATACTCTAGATGCATGCTGGATAGCGGTCGATGTGTGGAGTAATAGTAGTAGATGCAGAATCGTTTCGGTCTACTTGTCACGGACGTGATGCCTATATATAATGATCATGCCTAGATATTCTCATAACTATGTGCTTTTCTATCTATTGCTTGACAGTAATTTGTTCACCCACCGTAGAATTCTGCTATCATGAGAGAAGCCACTAGTGAAACCTATGGCCCACGGGTCTATTCTCAACATATTAATCTTCCATCTACTTTACTTTGCTTTATTTACATTCTGTTCTTATATCAAAACTACCAAAAATATTATACAATCCTATCCATCATATCCCACTTTCGTAAGTGACCGTGAAGGGATTGACAACCCCTTATCGCGTTGGCTGCAAAGTTCTTATTTGTTTGTGCAGGTGCGAGGGACTCGCGTGTGGTCTCCTACTGGATTGATACCTTGGTTCTCAAAAACTGATGGAAATATTTACGCTACTGTACTGCATCACCCTTTCCTCTTCGAGGGAATACAACGCAAGCTCGAGAAGTAGCAAGAAGAATTTCTGGCGACGTTGCTGGGGAGATCTATGCAAAAGTCATATACCAAGTACCTATCACAAACCCTTATCCTTCGCATTATATTATTTTACTCTCGTTTTCCTCTCCCCCACTTCACCCTTGCCGTTTTATTCGCCCTTCTTTTTCCGTGTGTTTTATCGCTTGCCTCTTGTTTGCTTGTCACTATGGCTCAGAACAATACCAAATTGTGTGACTTTTCCAATACCAACAATAATGATTTTATTAGCACGCCTATTGCTCCTATTACCGATGCTGAATCTTGTGAGATCAATGTTGCCCTATTGAATCTTGTCATGAAAGGTCAATTTTCTAGCCTTCCTAGTGAAGATGCCGCTACCCATCTGAACAACTTTGTTGATTTGTGTGATATGCAAAAGAAGAGGGATACAGATAATGATATTGTTAAATTAAAGCTATTTCCATTTTCACTTAGAGATCGTGCTAAAACTTGGTTTTCCTCTTTGCCTATGAATAGTATTGATTCATGGAATAAGTGCAAAGATGCCTTTATATCTAAGTATTTTCCTCCCGCTAAGATTATCTCTCTTAGAAACAATATTATGAATTTTAAGATCATGAGCATGTTGCACAAGCTTGGGAGAGAATGAAATTAATGATGCGTAATTGCCCTGCTCATGGTTTGAACTTATGGATGATTATACAAAACTTTTATGCTGGCTTGAATTTTGCTTCTAGAAATCTTTTAGATTCGGCCGCGGGGGGCACTTTCAAGGAAACCACCTTAGGAGAAGCTACCAAACTCCTAGATAATATTATGGTTAACTACTCTCAATAGCACACCGAAAGATCTACTAGTAAACAAGTGCATGCTATTGAAGAGATTAGTGTTTTGAGTGGAAAGCTGGATGAACTTATGAAATTATTTGCTACTAAGAGTGCTTCTTCAGATCCTAATGATATGCCTTTATCCATGTTGATTGAAAATAACAATGAACCTTTGGATGTGAATTTTGTTGGTAGGAATAATTTGGTAACAGTGCTTATAGAGGAAACTTTAATCCTAGGCCTTTTCCTAGTAATTCCTCTAATAATTATGGTAATTCCTATAATAACTCTTATGGAAATTTTGGTAAGATGCCCTCTGAATTTGAAACTACTGTTAAAGAGTTTATGAATTCGCAAAAGAATTTCAATGCTTTGCTTGAAGAAAAATTGCTTAAGATTGATGAGTTGGCTAGAAACATGGATAGAGTTACTCTTGATGTTGATTCTTTGAAACTTAGATCTATTCCGCCTAAGCATGATATCAATGAATCTCTCAAAGCCATGAGAATTTCCATTGATGAGTGCAAAGAAAGAACTGCTAGGATGCGTGCTAAAAAAGCTTGCTTTATGAAAGCGTGTTTTCTAGTTATCATGAAAATAAAGATGAAGATCTGAAAGTTATTGATGTGTCTCCTATTAGATCCTTGTTTTCCAGTATGAATCTTGAAAAATATGGGACTGGAGATGAGTCTACTTTAGTTAAAAGGCGTCCCAATGATTCGGAGTTTTTAGATCTTGATGCTAAAATTGTTAAAAGTGGGATTGAAGAGATTAAAACTTTGCATAGTGATGAACCCACTATTTTGGATTTCAAGGGATTCAATTATGATAATTTCTCTTTAATAGATTGTATTTCCTTGTTGCAATCCGTACTAAATTTTTCGCATGCTTATAGTCAAAATAAGGCTTTTACCAAACACATAGTTGTTGCTTTAATGCAATCTTATGAAGAAAAACTTGAATAGAAGTTTCTATCCCTAGAAAGCTTTATGATGAGTGGGAACCTACTATTAAAACTAAAATTAAAAATCATGAATGCTTTTCTTTGTGTGATTTGGGTGCAAGTGTTTCTACAATCCCAAAAACTTTGTGTGATTTGTTAGGTTTCCATGAGCTTGATGATTGTTCTTTAAATTTGCATCTTGCGGATTCTACCATTAAGAAACCTATGGGAAGGATTAATGATGTTCTTATTGTTGCCAATAGGAATTATGTGCCCGCAGATTTCATCGTTCTTGATATAGATTGCAATCCTTCATGTCCTATTATTCTTGGTAGACCTTTCCTTAGAACGATTGGTGCAATTATTGATATGAAGGAAGGAAATATTAGATTCCAATTTCCGTTAAGGAAAGGCATGGAACACTTTCCTAGAAAGAAAGTCAAATTACCTTATGAACCTATTATGAGAGCCACTTATGGATTGCCTACAAAATATGGCAATACCTAGATCTATTCTTGTGTCGTGCCTAGCTAGGGGCGTTAAACGATAGCGCTTGTTGGGAGGCAACCCAATTTTATTTTCTTTGTTTTTGCTTCTGTTTAGGAATAAATATTTCATCTATCTTCTGTTTAGATGTGGTTTTGTGTTTTAGTTAGTGTTTGTGCAAAGTAGAACCTTTGGGAAGACTTGTGTGAAGTTTATATGATCAAGCTGTAAAAAAACAGAAACTTTAGCGCTCACGAGATTGGCTGTCATATTTTACTGGAGAGTGATATTTAGTTGATTCTTTTTGCAGATGATTAATAGACAAATTCCTCACATTTACCAATTTATTTCAATTTGTTTGGAGTTACAAAAGTATTCGAAAGTTACAGATTACTACAGGTTGTTCTGTTTTTTGACAGATTCTGTTTTTCGTGTGTTGTTTGCTTATTTTGATGAATCTATGAGTAGTATTGGGGAGTATGAATCATAGAGAAGTTGGAATACAGTAGGTTTAACACCAATATAAACAAAGAATGAGTTCATTACAGTACCTTTGGGTGGTGGTTTGTTTTCTTATACTAACAGAGCTCACGAGATTTTTGGCTAAGTTTTGTGTTGTGAAGTATTGAGTATGTCTTTGATGGACTATGGAACAAAGAGTGGCAAGAGCCTAAGCTTGGGGATGCCCAAGGCACCCCAAGGTAAAATTCAAGGACAACCAAAAGCCTAAGCTTGGGGATGCCCCGGGAAGGCATCCCCTCTTTTGTCTTCATCTATCGGTAACTATACTCGGGACTATATTTTTATTCACCACATGATATGTGTTTTGCTTGGAGCGTCATGTATGATTTGATTCTTTGCTTTTTAGTTTGCCACAATCTTCCTTGCTGGACACACCTTTTTGAGAGAGATAAATATTATTTATAATTTATTAGAATACTCTATGTGCTTCACTTATATCTTTTGAGCTAGATAGTTTTGCTCTAGTGCTTCACTTATATCTTTTAGAGCACGGTGGTGGTTTTAATTTGTAGAAATTTTTGATCTATCATGCTTCACTTATATCTATTTGAGAGTCTTTTAGAACAGCATGGTAATGTGTTTTGGTTATAAAAGTAGTCCTAATATGATAGGCATCCAAGATGAGTATAGTAAAAACTTTCATATAAAGTGCATTGAATATGATGAGAAGTTTGATACTTGATAATTGTTTTGAGATATGAGGATGGTGATATTAGAGTCATGCTAGCGGAGTAATTTTGAATTTGAGAAATACTTGTGTTAAAGTTTGTGATTCCCGTAGCATGCACGTATGGTGAACCGCTATGTGTCGAAGTTAGAGCATGAGGTATTTACTGAGTGTCATCCTTTGTGTGGAGGTCGGGATCGCGCGATGGTTAACTCCTACCAACCCTTCCCCTAGGAGCATGCGTTGAATACTTTGTTTTGACAACTCATAGATTTTTGCAACAAGTATATGAGTTCTTTATGACTAATGTTGAGTCCATGGATTATACGCACTCTCACCCTTCCACCATTGCTAGCCTCTCTCATACCGCGCGACTTTCGCCGGTACCATACAGCCACCATATACCTTCCTCAAAACAGCCACCATACCTACCTATCATGGCATTTCCATAGCCATTCCGAGATATATTGCCATGTAAATTTCCACCATTTCGTTCATATGACACGCTTCATATTGTCATATTAACATGCATGATCATGTAGTTGACATCGTATTTGTGGCAAAGCCACCATTCACAAGTCATTCATACATGTCACTCTTGATTCCTTGCACATCCTGGTACACCGCCGCAGGCATTCACATAGAGTCATATTTTGTTCTAGCTTCGAGTTGTAATCTTTGAGTTGTAAGTCAATAAAAGTGTGATGATCTTCATTATTAGAGCATTGTCCCATGTGAGGAAATGCCAAATAAAAAAATATGGCCCAAAAAATATAGAGAGGGGCTAAAAAAAGAGAGAGCCCCTCCAAAAAATGAGAGAAAATAGAGAAGGGACAACGATACTATCCTTTTCCACACTTGTGCTTCAAAGTAGCACCATGATCTTCATGATAGAGAGTCTCTTGTTTTGCCACTTTCATATACTGGTGGGAATTTTCATTATAGAACTTGGCTTGTATATTACAACGATGGCCTTCCTCAAATGCCCTAGGTCTTCATGAGCAAGCAAGTTGGATGCACACCCACTTAGTTTCTTTTGATGAGCTTTCATATACTTATAGCTCTAGTGCATCCGTTGCATGGCAATCCCTACTCCCTCGCATTGATATTTATTGATGGACATCTCCATAGCCCATTGAAACGCCTAGTTGATGTGAGACTATCTTCCTCCTTTTTGTCTTCTCCACAACCACCACTCTATTCCACCTATATTGCTATATCCATGGCTCACGCTCATGTATTGCGTGAAAGTTGAAAGGTTTGAATTTTTTTGAGTATGAAAACAATTGCTTGGCTGAAACCGGGGTTGTGCATGATATGAATATTTTGTGTGATGAAGAGGGAGCATAGCCAGACTATATGATTTTGTAGGGATAACTTTCTTTGGCCATGTTATTTTGAGAAGACACAATTGCTTTGTTAGTATGCTTGAAGTATTATTATTCTTATGTCAATATAGACTTTTGTCTTGAATCTTCCGGATCTGAACATTCATGCCACAACAAAGAGAACTACATTGAGAATTATGTTAGTTAGCAGTCCACATCAAAAATTCTATTTTTATCATTTACCTACTCGAAGACGAGAAGGAATTAAGCTTGGGGATGCTTGATACGTCTCCAACGTATCTATAATTTTTTATTGTTCCATGCTATTATATATTCTGTTTTGGATGTTTAATGGGCTTTATTATACTCCTTTATATTATTTTTGGGACTAACATACTAATCCAAGGCCCAGTGCAAATTTCTGTTTTTGCCTATTTCAGAGTTTCGCAGAAAAGGGATATCAAACGGAGTCCAAACGGAATGAAACCTCCAGGAGAGTTATTTTTGGAACCGTATCTACCCAGAAGACTTGGAGTACACGCGAGGGAACGAAGGAGGTGGCCACGAGGGTCCAGGGCGCGCCCCCTCCACGTGGGCGCGCCCCCCACCCTCGTGGGCCCCCTCAGGCTCCCCCGATGCCCTCCTTCCTCCTATATATATATCCATGTACCCTGAAAACATCGAGGCAACGGAGAAACCTAATTCCACCGCCGCAACCTTCTGTTCTCGTGAGATCCCATCTTGGGGCCTGTTCCGGAGCTCTGCCGGAGGGGGAATCTACCACGGAGTGCTTCTACATCAACGACATAGCCTCACCAATGAGTTGTGAGTAGTTTACCACAGACCTTCGGGACCATAGTTATTAGCTAGATGGCTTCTTCTCTTTTTTTGGATCTCAATACAAAGTTCTCTTCGATCTTCGAGGAGATCTATTCGATGTAATCTCTTTGCGGTGTGTTTGTCGAGATTCGATGAATTGTGGGTTTATGATCAAGATTATCTATGAACAATATTTGATTATTTTCTGAAATCTTTTATGTGTGATTATAATATCCTTGCAAGTCTCTTCGAATTATTGGTTTGGTTTGGCCTACTAGATCTATAGTTCTTGCAATGGGAGAAGTGCTTGGCTTTTGTCGGGGGAAACTGTCCGCCACGAACACCTATGGGACCGGAGCCCCTTGTCTGTGCGGTACGAGGGCGGAGGGAGCACAAAGAGCAGATCGAAGCGGACGCGCGGGCAGTTTTACCCAGGTTCGGGCCGCACGGATGCGTAAAACCCTACTCCTGCTTGGTTGTGTATTGAGTTGAGCGCTCGGGAGCTTGAAGAAGCAGCTACACCGTGCGTGAGAGTAATCTAGGTTTCGAACCCCCTCCACGTTGTGCATGGGCCTCCTTTTATAGCGCAAAGGGGTCACCGACAGGTATCAACGTAGGAGAAAGGGGTAAAAATGTAAAAGAGGTGGTAGTTGTAACAGTGCGGGAACAGTGGAGCTACAGTACAGAACAGTGGTCTATACCTACTTTAACAGTGGGGGACAAGGGCATTCAATGCCCGTCGCCGTCGACCCCAAAAGCTCCCGCCTTAGCGTCTCCGTCCGCCACGGCGACGGATTTATCGCCGTGGTGTGCCACCGTGTACCCCAGGCTGCACAGCCACCCGCCACGCGTCCCTGGTTAGGCCCCAGGGCGACGCGTGGGCCGATGAGCTGGAGCGCGGGCACACAGCGTAGCCTCCCCGGCAAGCGCCTTGCCGGGGCCTTGATCTTGCCGGGCCCGGGAACTTGCCGCTCCCCGGGCCCCTTGCCGGGGCGCGCATAGCGCCGAGGCAATATCTTCTAATCTTCCTGGCAAGCTCCTCTTGCCAGGGTCTTGTGTTATTGGAACAGTCTTGAGCCTGGTACGGCCTTCCCGGCAAGCTCCTCTTGCCGGGGTCTCGATCTTCTGTCTTGTATACTTTGTTTTTGAATGGTTTAATAGGAGGCAGGAAGGTCTCCGGCGAGCACGCAGTAAACCTTGCCGCGGGAAGCTGCAACTGCCCGTGCACAAGTTGGGGTACTGGGGTACCCCTACCTTAGTACACCGACAGGAGCCCCCGGGCCTGGGCCACACACGGTGCCGAGCGCTGTTGGGCCAGGCCCAAAACAGTGCACGGGCACCCGCGGCCCGCGGCGCGCCGAATCCACTTCCATATCCGCCGCATCCCATGGTAACGGCACGCGTCGATTGCGGCGCCGTGGGATGGGACGTGCCCACGATCTCTTAATGGAAAGGGGGAAACGCCCCCCCACTCCCCCATAAAAGCAGAGGCAGCGGGCGCGGTTCCCCTCCCTGTGCTCTCATTACGTCGTCTTCCTCCTGCAAAAGATTCCTCCTTGCGCTCCGCCTCCACAGCTCCGCCGCCGCCTAGCTCTTCGTCCCCTTCCTTCCGCCGCGTCCGCCATGGCCCCAAAGGCCGACAAGGGGAAAGCGGAGAAGTCCAAGAAGGAGAAATCCGAGCAAGCAGCCAAGCTCATTGCTTACCGGAAGCGGAACGTCGTCTTCTCGCCGAGGCTCGGCGTGCAAGAACTCTGGAACAAGTACTACTTGTTCTGGTCCAAGGGCACCGACGCGCATCCCCGCACCCGAGCATACCCGGCCGCCGCCAAGGACAACTATCCCGGCGGGTATTACTTCTTTGCTGCCTTTTTCCACTGTGGTCTCTGCCCTCCTTTTTCGAACTTCTTCTGTGATATCATGAATACGTACGGCTTCCATCTGCTTGATTTCACCCCCAACGCCATCCTCACCATGGCCGTTTTCGCACATATGTGCGAAAACTTCATAGGAGTCCACCCCAACGTAGCCCTCTTTAGACACTTTTTCACCCCCAGAGCCGAGGCCGATGCCCCTCTCTCCGGATGTATTTCTTGGGTCTTCCGTCTCGGGAAGAAGGGGTCGTACTTGCCGGGGGAGCTCCGCGGCAAGTGGGAGGAATGGCGAGCGGAGTGGTGCTGGATTGTAGAGGACCAGCCGCAAGCCTTCACTGCGCCGCGCACAACGCCTATCGCGCGCGGCAGAGATTGGAGCGAACTAGACTCCGACGACGTCAAGCTCGACATCGCCCTCGTCCGGATCCTCCGTCTTCGGCTGGCCCGACTGTCAGTTGCCGAGGTGGGCGCAGATTTCCTCCGCCGGCGCATCGCCCCTCTCCAAGACCGGAAGAGGCCGGCCTGGTTGTACGGCGGCCCGGCGAACATCATGCGGCTGCGCCCTGGACTTAATTTTAACTTCACCACTCTGGAGCTGCGCGGGATGGTACGAGAGCTCTTCAAGTACGACCCGGCGCACCCCGAGTGGTTCAGGACTCCCCGGGAAGTGGTGCCGCTCTGCAACAACGCCGCGAGGGATCGAATCCTTGCCATGATGCCGATGTGCGACTCGCATGGCTTGGACCGCTCGTGGATCGCCCCGAAGCCAATCGACGTCCTCAACTTCTACGACAACCTCGTCGAGGTGGCGAGCAACAAGGAGGACCTCAAGCTGCATACGCGGGACACCACCGAGCAGGAAATCGCCTACATAGCTTCTCGGGCTGAGGAGGCCGCCGCAGCCGCGGCGGCAGGAGTCTTCGGGTTCTCGCCGGAGGAGGCGGAGGCCGAAGAGGCGTCCACCCAGGCGGAAGAGGCGGAGATCCGCCGATTGCTGAACCTCCCACCCGACGCGCTCACCGGGGTCCCCTCGTTGAGGCACTCCGGGATCCATGGGATCGCGACGGAGGCCGCGGCAAGGGAGGGAACCGCCGGAGGAAGCAGAGGCGCCGCGAGGGGCGGAGGCGCCAAGGGGAAGAGGGCCGCAGCGTCGGATGCTGGGCCCAGCGAGCCGGCCGAGGCAGAGGAGGAGGAGGAGGAGGAGGCCGAAGACTCCGGCGGATCTACGGAGTTATACGCCGACGACCTCTCCTCGTCGGAGAGCTCCCCGCCTCCGGCAAGCCCGAAGGAGTCCCCGGCAAAGCGCCTCCGCAAGGCGGCGACGGGGGAAAGGGCGCAGGCGCCCCGGCAACAACCACCTCGGCGGGCGGCTCCCCGGGGGAGTCAAGCCGCGCCAAGGCCGTCCGGCGCACCAGCCGCAGCAGAGGCGGGCCGTGCGCGGACCACGACGGAGGCGCCCCGCAGGCCGGCAGCGAGCCGGCAGGGGTCTTCTCGGAGCGGAGCAGCGGCTCCGCCCGCCCCCCGGGCGCCGGCAGCCACAGGGGCTGGGTCTTCGCAGCCCCCAGCCCCGGTGAGCACCAAGCGCGCGAGGGAGTCTTCGCCTCCCGCTCCTCGCGCCGACGCGCCCACGGTGGAGTACGACTTCTCCGCCCTGAGCGAGGACGACGAGGAAGACCAGGAGTAAGGATCCGTAATTCTTCATCTTCTTAATTTTTATCTTGATCTTCTGTTGATGCTAATTCTGTCTTCTGTTCTGGTTTCAGGACCCTGGCCCATCGCGCCGCGAAGAAGGCCAAGGCGCCCGAGGTCGAGGTCGCGGAGGACTCGGCAGCGGCGGCAACGGAGGGCGCGCCGGAGCCGAGCCTGCCGGACTCCGGCACTGCTCCGATGAGCAGCCCCCAGCGCGGCCCGCAGCGCAGCCCCCAGCGTAAGTCTGGGGTTCTTTCTTTTCGCTTGTCGGGGTACGTCTGAGGCTTTTGACTTTATCTTCATATTTTGACATCTCTTGTCTTATTCCGTGCAGAGGAGGAGCCGCAGCGGGAAGAGCGCCCGGAGACCACCGCCGAGGAGCTGCAGGCACCGCCCTCCCCGCCAAGGCAGGACTCTCCGGCAAGGGAGAGTGCTCCGTCAAGGGCGGGTACTCCGCCAAGGCAGAGCACCCCGCCAAGGACGAGCAGCCCGGCAAGGGCGGCCACCCCGCCAAGGCCAAGTTCCCCGGCGAGGGCGACTACCCCGACGAGGCCGAGCCCCCCGGCGAGGGAGCCCGCCGCCGAGGACGCCCGCCAAGGTAACCTTTGTAACTTGTCTTCTTGGCTTGTCTCTTTTTTGGATATTTGCTTGAGTCTTGAATTTCCTCGTCTTCTTCTTCTTAGATCTTCCTCCTCCTGTGCCTATGGAGACGGAGGTAATTATCCTCGAGGAGGAGGACGCGCAGGGCGGCGGCGGCGACGCTCCAGTCGTCGAAGAGGTGGGCGAGGCCGCCGAGCCGGCCGCGCAAGAGACTGCTCCGGCCGCGGACGCAGCGGCCGGGGAGGGGGACGGTGGCCGCACCGCCGACCCGGAGGTGGCGGGAGCATCGGATGCTGCGCCGGCCACCGGTCCCTCCGCCGGCGAGGAGCAAAGGTTTTATCTCGAGGCCCCCAATGGCGTCTTCATCCAGATGCCGTGGGGGTCTTCGTCGCGGGCTCCTGCGGAGGGCGAGGCGTTCGACGGAGAGGTCCTCGCCTCCGCAGGCCTGAAGATCGTCCAGGCGCCCGGTGGAGGTGAGGGGCCCGAGGAGGAGCGATTGCTTCATCAACTCCTGGCCCTTTACCGGGCCAGGCAAGCAAAGCTCGCTTCCCGGGAGGCTCTTGCCGCCAAGGCCGCGGCGGAGATGGAGAAGCGTGCGGCGGAGCTCAGCGCCGCCAACCAGGCTGCTCTCCGCCAGGTGGCGGAGGAGCGAGAGCGTCTCGCCGGCGAGTACCAAGAGTGGGTACTTGAGAGGGCCGAAG
>LR738709.1:567178947-567190496 GCA_902687465.1 Secale cereale
GGAGCTGCGCGGGATGGTACGAGAGCTCTTCAAGTACGACCCGGCGCACCCCGAGTGGTTCAGGACTCCCCGGGAAGTGGTGCCGCTCTGCAACAACGCCGCGAGGGATCGAATCCTTGCCATGATGCCGATGTGCGACTCGCATGGCTTGGACCGCTCGTGGATCGCCCCGAAGCCAATCGACGTCCTCAACTTCTACGACAACCTCGTCGAGGTGGCGAGCAACAAGGAGGACCTCAAGCTGCATACGCGGGACACCACCGAGCAGGAAATCGCCTACATAGCTTCTCGGGCTGAGGAGGCCGCCGCAGCCGCGGCGGCAGGAGTCTTCGGGTTTTCGCCGGAGGAGGCGGAGGCCGAAGAGGCGTCCACCCAGGCGGAAGAGGCGGAGATCCGCCGATTGCTGAACCTCCCACCCGACGCGCTCACCGGGGTCCCCTCGTTGAGGCACTCCGGGATCCATGGGATCGCGACGGAGGCCGCGGCAAGGGAGGGAACCGCCGGAGGAAGCAGAGGCGCCGCGAGGGGCGGAGGCGCCAAGGGGAAGAGGGCCGCAGCGCCGGATGCTGGGCCCAGCGAGCCGGCCGAGGCAGAGGAGGAGGAGGAGGAGGAGGCCGAAGACTCCGGCGGGTCTACGGAGTTATACGCCGACGACCTCTCCTCGTCGGAGAGCTCCCCGCCTCCGGCAAGCCCGAAGGAGTCCCCGGCAAAGCGTCTCCGCAAGGCGGCGACGGGGGAAAGGGCACAGGCGCCCCGGCAACAGCCACCTCGGCGGGCGGCTCCCCGGGGGAGTCAAGCCGCGCCAAGGCCGTCCGGCGCACCAGCCGCAGCAGAGGCGGGCCGTGCGCGGACCACGACGGAGGCGCCCCGCAGGCCGGCAGCGAGCCGGCAGGGGTCTTCTCGGAGCGGAGCAGCGGCTCCGCCCGCCCCTCGGGCGCCGGCAGCCACAGGGGCTGGGTCTTCGCAGCCCCCAGCCCCGGTGAGCACCAAGCGCGCGAGGGAGTCTTCGCCTCCCGCTCCTCGCGCCGACGCGCCCACGGTGGAGTACGACTTCTCCGCCCTGAGCGAGGACGACGAGGAAGACCAGGAGTAAGGATCCGTAATTCTTCATCTTCTTAATTTTTATCTTGATCTTCTGTTGATGCTAATTCTGTCTTCTGTTCTGGTTTCAGGACCCTGGCCCATCGCGCCGCGAAGAAGGCCAAGGCGCCCGAGGTCGAGGTCGCGGAGGACTCGGCAGCGGCGGCAACGGAGGGCGCGCCGGAGCCGAGCCTGCCGGACTCCGGCACTGCTCCGATGAGCAGCCCCCAGCGCGGCCCGCAGCGCAGCCCCCAGCGTAAGTCTGGGGTTCTTTCTTTTCGCTTGTCGGGGTACGTCTGAGGCTTTTGACTTTATCTTCATATTTTGACATCTCTTGTCTTATTCCGTGCAGAGGAGGAGCCGCAGCGGGAAGAGCGCCCGGAGACCACCGCCGAGGAGCTGCAGGCACCGCCCTCCCCGCCAAGGCAGGACTCTCCGGCAAGGGAGAGTGCTCCGTCAAGGGCGGGTACTCCGCCAAGGCAGAGCACCCCGCCAAGGACAAGCAGCCCGGCAAGGGCGGCCACCCCGCCAAGGCCAAGTTCCCCGGCGAGGGCGACTACTCCGACGAGGCCGAGCTCCCCGGCGAGGGAGCCCGTCGCTGAGGACGCCCGCCAAGGTAACCTTTGTAACTTGTCTTCTTGGCTTGTCTTTTTTTGGATATTTGCTTGGGTCTTGAATTTCTTTGTCTTCTTCTTCTTCCTAGATCTTCCTCCTCCTGTGCCTATGGAGACAGAGGTAATTATCCTCGAGGAGGAGGACGCGCAGGGCGGCGGCGGCGACGCTCCGGTCGTCGAGGAGGTGGGCGAGGCCGCCGAGCCGGCCGCGCAAGAGACTGCTCCAGCTGCGGATGCAGCGGCCGGGGAGGGGGACGGTGGCCGCACCGCCGACCCGGAGGTGGCGGGAGCATCGGATGCTGCGCCGGCCACCGGTCCCTCCGCCAGCGAGGAGCAAAGGTTTTATCTCGAGGCCCCCAATGGCGTCTTCATCCAGATGCCGTGGGGGTCTTCGTCGCGGGCTCCTGCGGAGGGCGAGGCGTTCGACGGAGAGGTCCTCGCCTCCGCAGGCCTGAAGATCGTCCAGGCGCCCGGTGGAGGTGAGGGGCCCGAGGAGGAGCGATTGCTTCATCAACTCCTGGCCCTTTACCGGGCCAGGCAAGCAAAGCTCGCTTCCCGGGAGGCTCTTGCCGCCAAGGCCGCGGCAGAGATGGAGAAGCGTGCGGCGGAGCTCAGCGCCGCCAACCAGGCTGCTCTCCGCCAGGTGGCGGAGGAGCGAGAGCGTCTCGCCGGCGAGTACCAAGAGTGGGTACTTGAGAGGGCCGAAGCCGATGAACAGCAGCGCCTCGCCGGGGTGGAGATGTCCCGGCGAGAGGGAGAGCTCGCGCAGCGGAAGGTGGATCTGGATTCTCATGAAGAAGACCTTGCCGCTCGCGAGGCTGCCCTTGGCGGGGAGCTGAAGGAGGCGAAGGCCGCCGCGGTTGCCGCGGAGGACGCCAAGAAAGAGCTCACCGCCAAGGTTGAACAACTGGAGAAGGCGATGAAGGTGAGCGCCGAGAAGGTTGCCGCGCTCATCCTGGAGCGCGAGAAGGATGCTCACACAAACTCAGAGCTCCAGGTGAGTTTGTCCCAGAGGGGTGACGAGCTGAAGGCCGCCAAGGATTCCATTGAAGACTTGGAGCTGAAGGTCACCACCCTGAAGGAATCGCTTGATGCTGCCCGGGCCCAGGAGACCAAGCTGAAGGATGAGCTCCGCAAGGAGCGAACCTTGATGGAGAGCGTCAACAAGGCCTCCGAGCTCTTCCGGCAGACTATTGAGGTGTGGACCGAAGAGCTGGTTTCTTCTGCGTCCAACATTGACCAGGAGTTGCTTGCTTTGAAGGTCGAACATCTTATCTACTCGCCGGATCCAGATCTCCCGCACAGCGCCAAGCTCAGCCTCTTCTTCAGAGGCGTCGCTCCAGCTCTTGCAGGTCTCCGGAACCGCATCCCCGCGCAGCTGGCCGAGGAGTCGCGCCGTCTCTGCGCGGGAACTCTGGAGCGGGTCTTGACGAAGATCGTGTACCGCAACCCGGGGATCAATCTCACGAACGTTCTTCGCACCCTACCGGCAGATGCGGACACGGAGGCCCTGAAGGAGCAGGTCGGCCACATCATCGCCAAGGTGGCAAAGCTTGGCAGGAAGGAAGGCGACCGCGTAGACTAGGGCCCCATTTATCTTTATCTTTTTGTTGCTGCATATTATATTATGAACCCATTAGTCCATTGCGACAAGTTATCCTTGTAAGATATTTGCTTTACTTCAATCAATCAGTGCAATGTTATCTTCCTTGTTCCAATCTTTGACTTTGCATGTTTTTCACCCTACGCTCCCGGGGAGCTTGCCGGCAAGGGGCCCTTGTCGCGAGCGCTGAGTGCTGGACTCTGAGCAGCCTGCTGGCCAAGGTCCTCGCCGGCAAGCAACCTCGCCGCAGCTGGTCGCAACGCACTTAGCTTGCTGAGTGTACTCGGAAACGAGGCAAGGGCGCGACACTTGTCGCAGCTCACTTAAATCGTTGAGTGGACTCGAAAACAAGATAAGGGTGCGGCAAGCTACGGGTAGGTTCCTCCGCGCACAGGTTTTCCATACAAAGTGTGATCGTTCAAGGAAGACAACCAAAATTTAAAATTTGAACTGGTCAAATTCTAACAACTTATCTTTCATATGCTGCTTGCTGCTTGCTTATGTTGCTTGCTTTTCGGTAAGGCTCTTCTTACTTGGACAGCACTTAGTCCCTCCTCCACCTCCTTCCCCCCCGGCAAACTTGTGCGCGAGGAACGTTCCTTCTGCTTAAGAGAAAAGGAAAAGGAGAGGGAAACAAGCATACTGCCTTTCGACGTAATGGTGCTTACCGTATGTCTGAGTGTTGCATCAAATGCCAAACAAAACACGCAAATAGCAAAGAGAAGCATGCAAAAGGCAATCGATGCGAAAACACGAAATCTTTACTGATGCACGGGGTCTGCGCCCGGCTTTGTACAAAGGGTTACATGCAACAGCGGCAAAGCTTGTACAAAAGGTGGTTGCCGGAGCGGATCACGGCAACCGCGCCTTAGGGGTGAAACTTGCGAAGATGCTCTATATTCCAGGAGTTGCTCACCGGTAAGCCTTCTTCGGTCTCGAGGCGGACAGCGCCGGGCCTCGTAACTTGTCTCACCCGATAAGGGCCTTCCCACTTCGGCGTCAACTTGTTGGAATTCTTGGCGGACTGAACACGCCGAAGAACAAGGTCGCCTTCCTCGAGACTCCTGGCCTTGACTTTGCGGCTGTGGTAGCGGCGCAAAGCTTGCTGGTATCGAGCAGCTCGTACAGCAGCCTGGAGACGTCCCTCCTCAAGGAGCAATGCGTCATCTTGGCGCAGTTGCTCTTGCTCGAGCTCATCATAAGCGAGTACTCGAGGAGATCCGTATACGAGTTCCGTGGGGAGAACTGCCTCTGCTCCATAGACTAGAGCAAAGGGTGTCTGTCCGGTGGCTCGACTTGGTGTCGTTCTGATTGACCAAAGAGCCGCCGGGAGCTCCTCTATCCAATTTCTTCCGCACTTGCGCAGCCTGTCAAAGGTCCTTGTTTTGAGTCCGCGCAGCACTTCAGCATTTGCCCTCTCCGCTTGACCGTTGCTCCTCGGGTGAGCAACAGAAGCGAAACAGACCTTGGCGCCAAGGTCTTGGACGTACTGCATGAAGGTGCGACTAGTGAATTGCGTACCGTTGTCGGTGATGATCCTGTTAGGGATCCCAAAACGGCAAACAATCGACTTGAAGAACCTGACTGCTGACTGTGCTGTCACCTTTCTCACTGGCTCCACTTCTGGCCACTTTGTGAACTTGTCGATTGCAACGTACAAGTACTCAAAGCCCCCGACAGCGCGAGGGAAAGGGCCGAGGATATCGAGCCCCCAGACCGAGAAGGGCCATGACAAAGGGATTGTTTGGAGAGCTTGAGCTGGCTGATGAATTTGCTTTGCATGGAACTGGCACGCTTCACACTTGGTTACTAGTGCAGTTGCATCTTGGAGGGCTTCTTGCCAAAAGAACCCTTGCCGGAAAGCTTTCCCGACAAGTGCCCTTGCGCCAATGTGGTGGCCGCATATGCCTCCGTGTATTTCTGCCAACAGCTTCTGTCCATCTTCCCTGGAGATGCACTTCAACCTGACACCATTGAGTCTTCTTCTGTACAGCTCGTTATCCACAAACTGATACATACTTGACTGCCTGGTTATCTTCTCTATCTCTTGAGGGTCGTCGGGAAGTTCTCCAGTTTGCAAAAAACGGACGATCTGCTGTGCCCATGCCGGAGCCCGGGGCTCGACGGCAAGGACTAAAGGCTCGAGGGCCGCTGCGGGAACCCCAGCTTCTACGGCAAAGACCTCTGGTCCTGTCGGAGCTGACGGTCCCCCGGCAAGCTCGCCGGGGCGAGGCTTGTCGGGAACACTTGCTTCAACTGCACAAGCCCGAGGGCTTGCAGGAGCAAACTGTTCCTCAGCGTTGTCGTTGATCCTGGGAACCTTGGCGGCGGGTTCAGGAAGATCCGCCGGCAAGTAGTCGCCAGAGACCAACTTTCTCTTCTTAGACTGCCCAATTGATGGTGTAACTGATGGTTGAGTTAGCTTGAGCAGGAAGGTCCCTGGTTCCACAGGTAACTTCATCGCAGCACACTTTGAAAGGCCATCTGCAATTTCATTCTGAGCTCTCGGGACATGCTCCATCTGCAGACCTTCAAAGTGCTCTTCAAGCTTCCTTACTTCATCTACATAAGCTTCCATCAAAGGGCTCTGGTAGCTCTTGTTGACTTGCCGGACCACCAACTGAGAATCTCCACGTACAATCAGCTTTCTGATCCCAAGTTCAGCCGCAATTCTGAGGCCGGCGAGCAAGCCTTCATACTCTGCAGTATTGTTTGTCGCTTGCTCTCTTGGGAAGTGCATCTGGATAATATAATTGAGGTGTTCTCCGGTGGGCGCAATGAGTACTACGCCAGCACCGGCGCCTTGCAGCGAAAAGGCACCATCAAAGTACATTACCCATTCACTTGTTGCTTCTTGCACGGGTGCGCTTGTTTCTTGAACTTCTTCATCGGGCGTTGGGGTCCATTCTGCTATAAATTCTGCCAAAGCTCGGCTCTGTATGGTTGAAGTACTTTCAAATTTGAGTCCGAAGCTTGACAGTTCCAGTGCCCACTCGACGATCCTGCCTGTTGCCTCTGGATTGTGCAATATCCTCTTCAACGGAAAGCGAGTGACCACCGTTATCTCATGGGCTTGGAAGTAGTGGCGCAGCTTTCTCGAGGCCATGAGAAGGCCGAAAAGCAACTTTTGCACACCAGAGTACCTTGATCTAGCCCCCTGGAGAAGGGAACTTACAAAATACACTGGGCGCTGCACCATCTTCTTCCGCACCTCTCCTTGTTCCTGCGCAGAGTCTTCCTTGTCGGGGCCAGAGCTTGTCGGGACAGCCCCCTGCTTGTCGCTGGATTCGCTTGCCGGTGGTGTGACCTCCTCGTCGGACTCCCTCTCCGCTACTAACGCAGCACTAACCACCTGGTTGGTCGCCGCCAAATACAGCAGCAACTTTTCCTGTGGTTTAGGTGCGACAAGTATAGGAGTGGAGGACAGGTACCGTTTCAAATCCTGCAACGCCGCCTCCGCTTCCGGAGTCCACTTCATGGGACCTGCCTTCTTCAAGATTTTGAAGAAAGGTAGGGCGCGTTCTGCGGATTTTGAAATGAACCTACTGAGGGCAGCAACGCAACCTGCAAGCCTTCTGACATCCTTGACGCGTTTCGGGGCTTCTATCTGCTCGATGGCTTTGATCTTGTCGGGGTTGGCTTCAATCCCTCTCTGTGATACAAAGAACCCGAGAAGCTTGCCGGAGGGGACTCCAAAGACGCACTTCTCGGGGTTCAACTTGAGCTGTATCCTGCGCAGGTTCTGAAACGTTTCTTCTAAGTCTTGAATCAGTGTTTCTTTGCTTTTGCTCTTCACCACGATATCATCCATGTAGGCTTCTACATTCTTGTGGATCTGTGGCTCAAAAGCAGTGTACACTACCCTTGCAAAAGTTGAGCCTGCATTCTTCAGTCCAAATGGCATGCGGATAAAGCAGTAAGTGCCACATGGAGTGATAAATGCAGTCTTCTCTTCATCTTCCTTGGCCATGAAAATCTGGTGATAGCCTGAGTATGCATCAAGAAAACAGAGTAGCTCACATCCGGCAGTGGAGTCAACGATCTGGTCAATGCGCGGCAAAGGGAAGGGATCCTTGGGACATGCTTTATTGACATCAGTGAAGTCTATACACAGTCTCCACTTCCCGTTGGCTTTGCGCACGACGACTGGGTTTGCCAACCACGTCGGATGGATCACACCTCTAACTAGGCCTGCTGCCTCTAGTTTCTTGATCTCCTCATTGATGAACTCTTGGCGCTCCACGGCTTGCTTCCTCACTTTTTGCTTGATGGGCCGCGCATGAGGACAGACAGCAAGCTTGTGCTCAATCACCTTCCTGGGAACGCCGGGGATGTCAGATGGTTGCCAAGCAAACACATCGACATTCGCCCGCAGGAAGGCGACGAGCGCGCTTTCCTATTTGCTGTCAAGGGTGGCACTGATGGTGAAGGTACCACCAGTGCCATCCTCCTTTGCGGACACTTTCTTGGTTGCCGGAGGAGCAGCCATTCCTTTCTTGCTCTTGCCGGTGGAGCTCGATGGAACGTCCTCGACGGCAGCGCAGCACTCCGAAGAGGTGCGGTTGCCGGAGTGGGTCCCAGAGCATTTGCCGGACTTGGTCTTCGTCTTCTTCCCTCCGGGAGCTTCAGCGGCAAGAGTATCCTTCTCGGCCGCAGCTGTCGCATCCCGGTAAATCTTGTCGGCGCAGATAAGCGCATCCTTCTTGTCGCTGTGGACAGTGATGACGCTTATCGGCCCCGGCATCTTCAGCACGTTGTAGGCGTAGTGGGAAGCTGCCATGAACTTGGCGAGGGCGGGACGGCCGAGTATCCCATTGTAGGGCAATGGAATATCAGCAACGTCAAAGGTGATGCGCTCAGTCCTGAAGTTGAGCTCCCCGCCAAAGGTCACCGGCAGAGTAATCTTTCCCTTGGGCTTGCTCCTTCCCGGGTTGATTCCTTGGAATGAACCGGTCTCTTCGAGCTCGCCGTCTTGAATCTGGAGCTTCTTGATCACAGCAGAGGAGATCAAGTTCAGCCCGGCCCCGCCGTCAACCAACATTTTGGTGACCTTGAGGTTGCGAATGGTGGGGGAAACCAGCATCGGCAAGCACCCGACCGCCGTGGTGCGGTCAGGGTGATCCTCAAGGTCAAAAACGATGGGCGTGCTGGACCATTTGAGGAGCCTGCGCGACTCCACGGGCGGCTCCGCTGCATTGACCTCACGCACCCACTGTTTCAGCTGGCGGTGGGAAGTGTGCAGGGAGGCGCCACCGTCGACGCACAGGACCTCCGTGGCCTTCTGGAACTCCTGCTCGCTGTTCTCGTCGTCCTCCATGTCTTCATCGTCGTCTTCGTCGTTGTCGCGGCCCCGGGGAGGTCGATCTCCTTGCCGCTGCTTGGCCTTGCCGCGGCGTCCTCCCCGGCCATTGAACGGCCGCTTCTTGCTGGGCTCTTCCCCGCCACCTTGGGCCTTCTCCTTGTCGCGCCTCTCGTACTCAGCTTTTTGTTGCTCGACGAGGTACTCGACGCGCTTGCAGTTGGAAAGATCGTGACCCTTGGTGCGGTGAATCTTACAGTATTGCTTGTCGGAGCTACCCGGCTTGTCGGCCGCCGCCGCAGGGGCAGGCTCCTTGCCGGAGCCGCCGGCCTGCGCTTGCTTGGCGGGGGCCTCCTTGCCGGACTTCTCGACGGCAAGCACTTCCTTCTTGCCCTTCTTCCTGTTGTTCCGCCGCCGGCTCTTCTTTGCCGGGGCGGCGTCGTCGCTGTCGCTTCCCCCTGCGCCAGCATCCTCCCCGGGGAGTTTCCTCCCCTCTTCCGCGCGGGCGCACTTGTCAGCAAGAGCGTAAAGTTCGCTGACGTCCCTGATCTTGGTCATCGCCATCTCCTCACGCATGCGGCGGTTACGCACGTTCTGATGGAACGCGCTGATAACCGCGGCAGGGTGAACGTCTGGGATGTTGTGTTGCACCCGGCTGAAGCGTTGGATATACTTGCGCAGGGGTTCGCCTTCCTTCTGGGCCAAAATGTGGAGATCGCTCTCCTGGCCGTGGGGTTTGTGGCCGCCGGTGAAGGCGCCAACAAACTGATGGCAGAGGTCGGCCCAAGAAGAGATAGAGCCCTCCGGCAAGTGCATGAGCCACGAACGGACGTTCGGCTTCAGCACGAGCGGGAAGTAGTTGGCTAGGATCTTCTCGTCGCGCCCCCCGGCAGCTTGCACTGCGATAGTGTAGACGCTGAGAAACTCCGAGGGGTGCGTCTTGCCGTCGTACTTCTCCGGTACGTCGGGCTTAAAGTTCTTCATGCTGGGCCACTGGACGCGCCGCAGCTCGCGGGTGAACGCAGGGCAGCCTGCCGCGTACGGCAAGTCGCCTGGTTCACCGGGCGCGGGTGCGTCAACAGTGTTCCCAGCTCTCTTGTCGGATTGCCGCCGAGCTTCTCGGCGGCGCTCGATCGTGGTTCGAGCGTCTTCATCTCGCCGGTCGTCGAGGACCTGGCGCTGGTCCCGACGGGCCCGCGGGTCCGACGAGGCTGTGGAGCCGTCGTCGGGGTTGTTCCGGCGGGGCGGCGTCTTCTGCTTCTGCGGCGGGGAGTGCACGCTTGTCGCACCCCCGGCAGTCTTGTCGCCGATAGCCTTCGTCTTCTCAACCTGCCGCGGCCGTGAGGCCGACGGCTGCTGCGGGGAGTCGTTGTTGGCGAAGTCTATCAGGCTCCGGATAGTGGCCCTCCATTCTTCGGCCTTGTCGGCCGCTGGAGGAAAATCGAGGAGCAGCTGCGCCCTTGCGAGCGCTTCTGCCGGAGTAGTGGGGAACGCGGGCGAGCGGTGCGAGGAGCGGGATACGCTCGGACTTCTAACGACGTTAGAAGGAGCGGGGTCCCGCGCCGGCGCCTTCGCTTTGCTCGTGCCCGGACGGGGGTCCGGGGCGTCCCGCGAACCTCCAGTTTGGCCTTGTCCCAGCAAGCGGATACCACCTCCCGTGGTATGGCGCTGCGGGGTCGTCGTGTGCTGTGATGGACGCGGCGCGTCCACGGAGACCGAGGTCCGGTCATCCGTCTTGTTCTTGGATCTGGTGGCACCGTGAGTGTCCTCGCCGGCGACCACCCTTCCGACGGCGTCTCCCCCGCCCACCGTCGGCTCTGGTGGCGGCGGGTGAGACGCAGACGGGCCTCCGACCTCCGAAGGCTTCTTCTTCGGGGCCATGGAGTTGTCGCTGATGAAGTTGTTGATGAAGCTGGAGAGGTTGATAAAGAATGCGCCCGCGCGAACGCCGGATCAGGTTCGCACAACCTCGACGCCCCCTACCTGGCGCGCCAAAGATGTCGGGGGAAACTGTCCGCCACGAACACCTATGGGACCGGAGCCCCTTGTCTGTGCGGTACGAGGGCGGAGGGAGCACAAAGAGCAGATCGAAGCGGACGCGCGGGCAGTTTTACCCAGGTTCGGGCCGCACGGATGCGTAAAACCCTACTCCTGCTTGGTTGTGTATTGAGTTGAGCGCTCGGGAGCTTGAAGAAGCAGCTACACCGTGCGTGAGAGTAATCTAGGTTTCGAACCCCCTCCACGTTGTGCATGGGCCTCCTTTTATAGCGCAAAGGGGTCACCGACAGGTGTCAACGTAGGAGAAAGGGGTAAAAATGTAAAAGAGGTGGTAGTTGTAACAGTGCGGGAACAGTGGAGCTACAGTACAGAACAGTGGTCTATACCTACTTTAACAGTGGGGGACAAGGGCATTCAATGCCCGTCGCCGTCGACCCCAAAAGCTCCCGCCTTAGCGTCTCCGTCCGCCACGGCGACGGATTTATCGCCGTGGTGTGCCACCGTGTACCCCAGGCTGCACAGCCACCCGCCACGCGTCCCTGGTTAGGCCCCAGGGCGACGCGTGGGCCGATGAGCTGGAGCGCGGGCACACAGCGTAGCCTCCCCGGCAAGCGCCTTGCCGGGGCCTTGATCTTGCCGGGCCCGGGAACTTGCCGCTCCCCGGGCCCCTTGCCGGGGCGCGCATAGCGCCGAGGCAATATCTTCTAATCTTCCTGGCAAGCTCCTCTTGCCAGGGTCTTGTGTTATTGGAACAGTCTTGAGCCTGGTACGGCCTTCCCGGCAAGCTCCTCTTGCCGGGGTCTCGATCTTCTGTCTTGTATACTTTGTTTTTGAATGGTTTAATAGGAGGCAGGAAGGTCTCCGGCGAGCACGCAGTAAACCTTGCCGCGGGAAGCTGCAACTGCCCGTGCACAAGTTGGGGTACTGGGGTACCCCTACCTTAGTACACCGACAG
>LR738709.1:567190506-567289318 GCA_902687465.1 Secale cereale
CATCGGCAAGCACCCGACCGCCGTGGTGCGGTCAGGGTGATCCTCAAGGTCAAAAACGATGGGCGTGCTGGACCATTTGAGGAGCCTGCGCGACTCCACGGGCGGCTCCGCTGCATTGACCTCACGCACCCACTGTTTCAGCTGGCGGTGGGAGGTGTGCAGGGAGGCGCCACCGTCGACGCACAGGACCTCCGTGGCCTTCTGGAACTCCTGCTCGCTGTTCTCGTCGTCCTCCATGTCTTCATCGTCGTCTTCGTCGTTGTCGCGGCCCCGGGGAGGTCGATCTCCTTGCCGCTGCTTGGCCTTGCCGCGGCGTCCTCCCCGGCCGTTAAACGGCCGCTTCTTGCTGGGCTCTTCCCCGCCACCTTGGGCCTTCTCCTTGTCGCGCCTCTCGTACTCAGCTTTTTGCTGCTCGACGAGGTACTCGACGCGCTTGCAGTTGGAGAGGTCGTGACCCTTGGTGCGGTGAATCTTACAGTATTGCTTGTCGGAGCTACCCGGCTTGTCGGCCGCCGCCGCAGGGGCGGGCTCCTTGCCGGAGCCGCCAGCCTGCGCTTGCTTGGCGGGGGCCTCCTTGCCGGACTTCTCGACGTCAAGCACTTCCTTCTTGCCCTTCTTCCTGTTGTTCCGCCGCCGGCTCTTCTTTGCCGGGGCGGCGTCGTCGCTGTCGCTTCCCCCTGCGCCAGCGTCCTCCCCGGGGAGTTTCCTCCCCTCTTCCGCACGGGCGCACTTGTCCGCAAGAGCGTAAAGTTCGCTGACGTCTCTGATCTTGGTCATCGCCATCTCCTCACGCATGCGGCGGTTACGCACGTTCTGATGGAACGCGCTGATAACCGCGGCAGGGTGAACGTCTGGGATGTTGTGTTGCACCCGGCTGAAGCGTTGGATATATTTGCGCAGGGGCTCGCCTTCCTTCTGGGCCAAGATATGGAGATCGCTCTCCTGGCCATGGGGTTTGTGGCCGCCGGTGAAGGCGCCAACAAACTGATGGCAGAGGTCGGCCCAAGAAGAGATAGAGCCTTCCGGCAAGTGCATGAGCCACGAACGGACGTTCGGTTTCAGCACGAGCGGGAAGTAGTTGGCTAGGATCTTCTCGTCGCGCCCCCCGGCAGCTTGCACTGCTATAGTGTAGACGCTGAGAAACTCCGAGGGGTGCGTCTTGCCGTCGTACTTCTCCGGTACGTCGGGCTTAAAGTTCTTCATGCTGGGCCACTGGACGCGCCGCAGCTCGCGGGTGAACGCAGGGCAGCCTGCCGCGTACGGCAAGTCACCTGGTTCACCGGGCGCGGGTGCGTCGACAGTGTTTCCAGCCCTCTTGTCGGATTGTCGCCGAGCTTCTCGGCGGCGCTCGATCGTGGTCCGAGCGTCTTCATCTCGCCGGTCGTCGAGGACCTGGCGCTGGTCCCGACGGGCCCGCGGGTCCGACGAGGCTGTGGAGCCGTCGTCGGGGTTGTTCCGGCGGGGCGGCGTCTTCTGCTTCTGCGGCGGGGAGTGCACGCTTGTCGCACCCCCGGCCGTCTTGTCGCCGATAGCCTTCGTCTTCTCAGCCTGCCGTGGCCGTGAGGCCGACGGCTGCTGCGGAGAGTCGTTGTTAGCGAAGTCTATCAGGCTCCGGATAGTGGCCCTCCATTCTTCGGCCTTATCGGCCGCCGGAGGAAAATCAAGAAGCAGCTGCGCCCTTGCGAGCGCTTCTGCCGGAGTAGTGGGGAACGCGGGCGAGCGGTGCGAGGAGCGGGATACGCTCGGACTTCTAACGACGTTAGAAGGAGCGGGGTCCCGCGCCGGCGCCTTCGCTTTGCTAGTGCCCGGACGGGGGTCCGGGGCGTCCCGCGAACCTCCAGTATGGCCTTGTCCCAGCAGGCGGATACCACCTCCCGTGGTATGGCGCTGCGGGGTCGTCGTATGCTGTGATGGACGCGGCGCGTCCACGGAGACCGAGGTCCGGTCGTCTGTCTTGTTCTTGGATCTGGTGGCACCGTGAGTGTCCTCGCCGGCGACCACCCTTCCGACGGCGTCTCCCCCGCCCACCGTTGGCTCCGGAGGCGGCGGGTGAGACGCAGACGGGCCTCCGACCTCCGAAGGCTTCTTCTTCGGGGCCATGGAGTTGTCGCTGATGAAATTGGAGAGGTTGATGAAGAATGCGCCCGCGCGAACGCCGGATCAGATTCGCACAACCTCGACGCCCCCCTACCTGGCGCGCCAAAGATGTCGGGGGAAACTGTCCGCCACGAACACCTATGGGACCGGAGCCCCTTGTCTGTGCGGTACGAGGGCGGAGGGAGCACAAAGAGCAGATCGAAGCAGACGCGCGGGCAGTTTTACCCAGGTTCGGGCCGCACGGATGCGTAAAACCCTACTCCTGCTTGGTTGTGTATTGAGTGGGACGCTCGGGAGCTTGAAGAAGCAGCTACACCGTGCGTGAGGGTAATCTAGGTTTCGAACCCCCTCCACGTTGTGCATGGGCCTCCTTTTATAGTGCAAGGGGTCACCGACAGGTGTCAACGTAGGAGAAAGGGGTAAAAATGTAAAAGAGGTGGTAGTTGTAACAGTGCGGGAACAGTGGAGCTACAGTACAGAACAGTGGTCTATACCTACTTTAACAGTGGGGGACAAGGGCATTCAATGCCCGTCGCCGTCGACCCCAAAAGCTCCCGCCTTAGCGTCTCCGTCCGCCACGGCGACGGATTTATCGCCGTGGTGTGCCACCGTGTACCCCAGGCTGCACAGCCACCCGCCACGCGTCCCTGGTTAGGCCCCAGGGCGACGCGTGGGCCGATGAGCTGGAGCGCGGGCACACAGCGTAGCCTCCCCGGCAAGCGCCTTGCCGGGGCCTTGATCTTGCCGGGCCCGGGAACTTGCCGCTCCCCGGGCCCCTTGCCGGGGCGCGCATAGCGCCGAGGCAATATCTTCTAATCTTCCTGGCAAGCTCCTCTTGCCAGGGTCTTGTGTTATTGGAACAGTCTTGAGCCTGGTACGGCCTTCCCGGCAAGCTCCTCTTGCCGGGGTCTCGATCTTCTGTCTTGTATACTTTGTTTTTGAATGGTTTAATAGGAGGCAGGAAGGTCTCCGGCGAGCACGCAGTAAACCTTGCCGCGGGAAGCTGCAACTGCCCGTGCACAAGTTGGGGTACTGGGGTACCCCTACCTTAGTACACCGACAGCTTTGGATTCAATCTTGCGGTGTCCTTTCCCAGTGACAGCAGGGGCATCAAGGCACGTATTGTATTGTTGCCATCGAGGATAAAAAGATGGGGTTTATATCATATTGCTTGAGTTTATCCCTCTACATCATGTCATCTTGCTTAAAGCATTACTCTATTCTTATGAACTTAATACTCTAGATGCATGCTGGATAGCAGTCGATGTGTGGAGTAATAGTAGTAGATGCAGAATCGTTTCGGTCTACTTGTCACGGACGTGATGCCTATATATAATGATCATGCCTAGATATTCTCATAACTATGCGCTTTTCTATCAATTTCTCGACAGTAATTTGTTCACCCACCATAGAATTCTGCTATCATGAGAGAATCCACTAATGAAACCTATGGCCCCCGGGTCTATTCTCAACATATTAATATTCCATCTACTTTACTTTGCTTTATTTACTTTCTGTTCTTATATCATAAATACCAAAAATATTATACTATTCTATCTATCAGATCTCACTTTCGTAAGTGGCCGTGAAGGCATTGACAACCCCTTATCACGTTGGCTGCGAAGTTCTTATTTGTTTGTGCAGGTGTGAGGGACTCGCGCGTGGTCTCCTACTGGATTGATACCTTGGTTCTCAAAAACTGAGGGAAATACTTACACTACTGTGTTGCATCACCCTTTCCTCTTCGATGGAATACAACGCAAGCTCGAGAAGTAGCAATCTCATGGTCTAAGGAACATGTATTTGACATACAAGAAAGTAGTAGCTATAAACTGTATGATCAAATGCTAAGCTAACGGATGGGTCTTGTCCATCACATCATTCTTGTAATGATGTGATCCCATTATCAAATGAAAACTCATGTCCATGGTTAGGAAACCTTAACCATCCTTGATCAATGAGCTAGTCTAGTAGAGGCTCACTAGGGACACGGTATTTGTTTATGTATTCACACATGTATTTAGGTTTCCGGTCAATACAATCCTAGCATGAATAGAACCTTTTGTTGGAAAACATAGCATGCAATTTCCAAAAATGCTACGCTCAAGCAAGATCTATCTAGGAGATGTATAGCAACGAGAAGTGGAGAGTGTGTCCACGTAACCTCGTAGACCAAAAGCGGAAGCATTAGTTCAACGCGTTTGATGTAGTCGAACGTCTTCGCGATTCAACCGATCAAGTACCGAACGTACAGCACCTCCGAGTTTAGCACACGTTCAACTCGATGACGTCCCTCAAACTCTTGATCCTGCAAAGTGTCGAGGGAGAGTTTCGTTGATGACCCACAAGTTTAGGGGATCTATCATAGTCCTTTCGATAAGTAAGAGTGTCGAACCCAACGAGGAGAGAAGGAAATGATAGGTAGTTTTCAGTAAGGTATTTTTTGCAAGCACTGAAATTATCGGTAACAGATAGTTTTGTGATAAGGTAATTGGTAGCAAGTGGCAAATAGTAAAAGTAAATAAGGTGTAGATAGATGGCCCAATCCTTTTGGTAGCAAAGGACAAGCCTGGACAAACTCTTATATGAAGGAAAACGCTCCCGAGGACACATGGGAATTATCGTCAAGCTAGTTTTCATCACGATCATATGATTCGCGTTCGGTACTTTGATAATTTGGTATTGGGTGGACCGGTGCTTGGGTGTTGTCCTTACTTGGACAGGCATCCCACTTATGATTAACCTCTATTGCAAGCATCCGCAACTACAAAACAAGTATTAAGGTAAACTGTAATGCCCAGGATGGGACTATACCTCCTACGTGTCGAGGCACGACTTAAAGGTATAGTCCCATCCTGGGCATTACATAAACCTAACCATAGCATGAAACAAGTGGATCCAAATCAGCCCCTTACCAAGCAACGCATAAACTAGGGTTTAAGCTTCTGTTACTCTAGCAACCCATCATCTACTTATTACTTCCCAATGCCTTCCACTAGGCCCAAACAATGGTGAAGTGTCATGTAGTCGACGTTCACATGACACCACTAGAGGAAAGACAACATACATCTCATCAAAATATCAAACGAATACCAAATTCACATGACTACTTATAGTAAGACTTCTCCCATGTCCTCAGGAACAAAAGTAACTACTCACAAGACATAATATTGTTCATGATCAGAGGGGTATTAATATTCATAATGGATCTGAACATATGATCTTCACCAAGTAAACCAACTAGCATCAACTACAAGGAGTAATCAACACTACTAGCAACCTACATGTACCAATCTGAGGTTTGGATAAAAAGATTGGATACAAGAGATGAAATAGGGTTTGAGAGGAGATGGTGCTGATGAAGATGTTGATGAATATAACCCTCCCCAAGATGGGAGAGTTGTTGGTGATGAAGGCGGTGATGATTTCCCCCTCCCGGAGGGAAGTATCCCCGGCAGAACAGCTCTGCCGGAGCCCTAGATTGGTTCCACCAAGGTTCCTCCTCGAGATGGCGGTGTCTAGTCCCGAAAGCCTCCTTATGATTTTTTCCAGGTCAAAACACCTCATATAGGAGAAGATGGGCATCGGGGGGTCATCGGGTGGCCCACGAGGCAGGGGCGCGCACAGGGGGAGGGGGGTGCGCCCCCCACCCTCGTGGACAGGTGGTGGCCCCCCTGGTGGATCTCTTTCGCCAGATATTTTTTTATATTTTCTGAAATGGTGTTTAGTGGTGTTTCGGAGCTTTTTGAGTTGTGCAGAATTGGTTTCCAATGTTTGCTCCTTTTCCAGCCTAGAATTCCAGCTGTCGGCATTCTCCCTCTTCATGTAAACCTTGTAAAATAAGAGAGAAAATGCATAAGTATTGTGACATAACGTGTAATAATAGCACATAGTGCAATAAATATCAACATAAAAGGATGATGCAAAATGGACGTATCAACTCCCCCAAGCTTAGACCTCGCTTGTCCTCAAGCGAAAGCCGATATCGAAAATATGTCCACATGTTTAGAGATAGAGGTGTCGATAAAAATAAAATACGGACATAAGGGCATCATGATCATTCTTATAACAGCAACACACATATATTGTCATATTATTCTTATGCTAAAGTGACAATTCATTCACAATATCAAGTATGACTCAGAAACTTCATTGAAAACCAATAAACTATGATCTCGGTCATTGAAGCAATTGCAATTTATCCTAACATCGGAAACAATCAATATAAGAGCTTTTCAGCAAGCCCACATACTCAACTATCATATAGCCTTTCAAAATTGCTCACACTTACACAATACTTATGGGTAAGGAGTTTTAATCGGACACAGAGAAAGATAGGTGTCGGGAAAACTGATCACCCACGAACACCTATGGGATCGGAGCCCCTTTTCGGTACGGCAAGGGAGCGGAGGATGCACGAAGAGCGGATCGAGGTGAGCACGCGGGCAGTTTACCCAGGTTCGGGCCGCACGGATGCGTAAAACCCTACTCCTGCCTTGGTTTGTATTGTGTTCTTAGCTCGGGAGCAAGGAAGGCAACAGTGCTTGTCGCTAGCAACACCGAGCGTGAGAGTGATCGAAGATCCGAACCTCCCCTACGTTGCGCATGGGCCTCCTTTTATAGGTCAAAGGGGTCACCGACAGGTGGCAACGTAGGTGAGGGTAAAAACATAAAAACGGTGGTAGTTGGAATAGTGTATGTACAGTGTTCTGTACCTAACCCTGACGGCATGGGACAATGGCATTGAATGCCCGTCGCCGTCGCCCCAAACAGTGCAAAAAAGCGTCCGTCCGGGCGTCTCCGTTCGCCACGATGGTGGCCTCGTCATCGCGGCTCGCCACCGTGTACCCCAGGCTGCACAGCCTTTCGCCACGTGCCCCTGGAAGGGCCCCAGGGCGACGCGTGCACGGATGAGCTGGAGCGCGGGCACATAGTGGAAGCTTTCCGCGTCTTGCACCTTGCCGCGGTTGTTAACTTGTCGCGCCCGGGAGCTTGTCGCTCTCCGGGCCTTGCCGGGGCGCGCGATGCGCCACGGCAAGTCTCCTGAAATGCCATGTTTGGCCTTCCTGGCAAGCTCCTCTTGCCAGGGTCTTGTGCCAGAGGGGTGGTCTTGAGCCTGGAGCGGCCTTCCCGGCAAGCTCCTCTTGCCGAGGTCTTGTTCTTTAACTTGAATACTTTGTTCTTGAATGGCTCCAAAGGAACCATAGTGGGCCTTGGCGGGCGCGTGGCAAGCCCTTCCATGGGACGCTGCTACTGCCCGTGCACAAGTCGGGATACTAAGGTACCCCTACTTTAGTACACCGACAGGAGCCCCCGGGCCTGGGCCACACACGGTGCCGAGCGCTGTTGGGCCAGGCCCAAAACAGTGCACGGGCACACGCGGCCCACGGCGCGCCGTATCCCACTCCGTATCCACCGCGCCCCTCCCTAATGGCACGCGTCGATTGCGGCGTCGTGGGAGAGATCGTGGCCTGTTTCTTTAATGGAGAAAATGCGGAACGTCCCCCCTTACCCCCTTAAAAGCAGGGGAAACAAGGGCAGTTCCTTCCATTCACTCATTGCTTCTTCAACCTCCAGAAACCCTCGCTGCTCCCCTCCTCCCCGAAGGTTGAAAGAGAGCAGCGCTCCGCCCTTCCTTCGCCGCCACCAGCCTCTCCAGCGCCGTCGACTTCCCTCGCCGTCCCCGCCATGGCCCCGAAGGGCGACAAGGCGAAAGCCGCGAAGACTGCCAGGGCGCTGAAGCTAGCAGCAATGCGGAAGAAGATGGCGGTCTTCCCGCCGAGGCTCGGCGCGAGGGAGCTGAAGGACTCCTTCTACCTCTTCTGGTCGAGGGAGACAAAAGCGCACCCGCGCACCAAGGTACTCCCCGCTGAGGCCTGCGACATGTTTCCGGGAGGATACGCCTATTTTGCTCTGTTCTTCTATTGCGGACTCTGCCCACCATACTCCGAATTCTTCTGTGATATTATGAATACCTACGGGTTTCATCTCCTTGATTTCACCCCAAATGATGTCTTGACCATGGCCGTTTTCGCACATCTGTGCGAGAACTTTGTCGGAGTCTACCCCAATGTAGCCCTCTTCCGCCATTATTTTACACCTCGAGTCGAGTCTGGGTCTCCTCTGTCCGGCGGGATTTCTTGGATATTTAGGCTTCATAAGAAAGAGGCTTACTTGACTGGAGAGCTCCGCGGCAAGTGGGAGGAGTGGAGGGCCAACTGGTGTTGGATCATGGAGGACGAACCCCAGCAGTTCACTTCCCCGCGCCAAGTTGCAATAGCGCGCGACAACGACTGGAGTGACCTGGCCCCTGAGGACGATAAGTTGAAGATAGCCACCACTAGGATTCTTCGCCTCCGGCAAGCCAGGCTCACCGTAGGGGCTGTCGGAGCAGACTTCCTTCGCCGCCGCATCGCTCCCTTGCAGGAGAGGAAGAGGCCTGCTTGGGAGTTTGGTAACGCGGCGGACTATATGAGGCTGCGCCCAGGCCTCAACTACAATTTCACCGTCATGGAGCTCAACGGAATGCTCCATGAGCTATTTAAGCACGACCCCAAACATCCAGAGTGGTTTGCATTGCCGCGGGGCGTAGTTCCGCTATGCAACAATTCGTCGCTCAGCACTATCCGCGCGGCGATGCCATGGTGTGACTCCCATGGAATTGACCCCACTTGGCGGGAGCCTTCTGACGAAGCCGTGCAAACGTTCTTCGACAACTTGGTGGAGCTGCCAATCAATCCCGACGAGAAGAAGGGCCTCACCCGCGACACCACCGACGAGGAGATGGCTTATATTGCCACCAGGTTGGAGGAGGCAGCCGCAGCCGCGGCCACGGGCGAGTTTGGGTATACCTTGGAGGAGGCAGATGCAGCGGAGGCAGTAAGTCTGGCCGAGGAGGAAGAGATCCTTAAGCTGACAAAGCCTGTCGGGCAACCTGCCGGGACGAGCGAGGCTGCCGAGCAAGGCACAGAGTCGAGCGGGCCCGCCGAGCAGGGTGCCGAATCGAGCGACTCTGCAGAAGACTCAGGCGGGTCTTTGAACCTTGGTTCTTCTTCATCATCGGGAAGTTCACCGCCACCGGCAAGTCCTCCGGCTCCAGTGAGGAGGCGCCCCCGCAAAACCGCAGACATGGCGAGGCAGCCGGCGGGCCAGCAGCCGCAGCGCCGTCCGACACGCGCTACCGCGGCGGGCAAGGCCGCCAAGGGAGTGCCCGGCGCTTCAGCAGCGGCTGGAGGAGGGTCTTCCCGGGCCGGGGCTAACGCTCCTGCCGCCCCTCGTGGCTCGGCGACAACTGGAGTGGGGTCCTCTCAGACCACTGTCCCTGCTCCCGCCAAGCGGCCGAGGGCGCCTACTCCTCCAGCTCCTCGCGCCGGGACGCGCGAGGCGGATTTTGACTTCTCCGTGCTCAGTTCCGACGAGGAGGAGGAAGAGTAAGCACTATCAACTCTTGTTTCCTTCGATTTGCTCTTGTCTTGAATCTTCTTTGTCTGATTCTGATTTTGTCTGCCTTCCAGGACCTTGGCCCAGAGGGAGGCGAAGAGGGCCAAGATCCCGGTGGTCGACCTTGAGGACGAGCCCGTCGCAGCAGCAGGGGATGCGCCTGGGACAGATTTGCCGGACCAGCCAGCTGCTTCGCAGCGCAGCCCCCAGCGCAGCCCTCCGCGTAAATCTTCTGACCACTCTCCGCTTGTCGGGCGCGCATGGGCTTTTTATCCTTGTTAATGTTTTGTTTGTTCGTTGACTCGTGCAGAAGCAGAGCAGCAGCCTCAGGAGCGCCAAGAGGTTGTTCCCGATGAGCCGCATGCCTCGGCCTCTCCGCCAAGGAGGAGCTCCCCGGCGGGGGAGAATACTCCGCCAAGGGCGGGTACTCCGCCAAGGGCAAGTACCCCGCCAAGGGCGAGCACCCCTCCAAGGGTGGGCACTCCGCCAAGGGAAGGCGCCAGCGGCCCTTCGCCGGCGAGGGCCACCACCACGCCGCCGAGGGAGAACTCCCCGGCAAGGAACCCCGTCGAAGAAGAGGCCCGCGCAGGTAACCCTTGTACTTTTCTTCTCTTTGAATTTCTCTTTTTGGATATTTGCTTGACAGATACTTTCTTCTTTCTTCTTCTTTTCTTGTCTTCAGACTCGTCCGCTCCAGAGCCTATGGAGACAGAGGCCGCCACCGAGGAGGCCGCGCGCGGCAACGCTGGTGACGCCGCGGCCACCAAAGAGGCGATCGGTACTGACGAGCCTGCCGTCGAAGAGGCAGCCAGGGCCGCCGACGCGGCAGTTGAGGAGGGGACCGGCCGACGCTGCGCCGACCGCCGACCCTGCTGCTGCCGCGGCCGGAACTGGCGCCTACCTGGAGGCTGGAAATGGGGTCTTCATTCAGCTCCCGTGGGCATCTACGTCAAGGGCGTCCGCGGAGGGAGAGGTCTTCGATGGGGAAGTCCTTGCCTCCGCCGGGTTGAAGTTTGTCGACGCGCCCGGCAGCAGTGGCGAGCCCGAGGAGGAGCAGCTTCTGCGGAGGCTCCTGGCCCTGTACCGCGCCAGGCAGGCCAAGCTGGAGTCCCGAGAGGCTCTGGCCGCCAAGGCGGGCGTCAAATTGGAGAAGCGCGCCGAAGAGCTCCGGGCCGCCAACCAGGCGGCCCTCCGATCCTTGGCGGAGGAGCGGGAGGAGCTCGCCGAGGCGCATCAGGCGTTCATCCTTGAAAAGGCCAAAGCAGAAGAGCAGCAACGGCTCGCCGTCGAAGAGCTGTCTCGGCGAGAAGGTGAGCTGACGCAGCGGAAGGTCGACCTCGATAGCCACGAGGACGACCTTGCCGCGCGCGAACAGTCCCTTGGCGGAGCTCTGCAGGAAGCGAGGGATGCCACTGCAGCTGCAGAGACCGCCAAGAGAGACTTGGAGGCGAGGGTGGCACAATTGGAGATCCACTTGAAGACGAGCGAGGAGAAGGTTGCTGCGCTCACATTGGAGAGGGAGAAGGACGCCCACAGCCACTCCGAGCTGCAGGTCCGTCTCTCCGACAAGGGCAAGGAGCTCGCCATCGCCAAGGATTCTGTTGCAGACTTGGAATTGAAGCTATCCACCCTCACCGCATCACTTGACAGCGCCAGAAATCGGGAGACGAAGCTGAAGGAGGACCTCAGGGCTGAGAGGGCACTGTTGGACAGCACCGCCCTCACCCAAAACAACTTCAGGCAGACGGTGGAGCAATGGACCGAGGGGCTTGCCGCCGCCGCCGCTGACATCGACAGGGAGTTGGCGGGGCTGGGGACGGAGCACCTCGGGTACTCCCCCGACGAGAACCTCCCTCACAGCGCCAAGCTAAGCTTGTTCTTCAGGGGAGTGGCGCCGGCCCTCGAGCAGCTCCGGGAGAGGATCCCCACGCAGCTGGCGAACGAGGCGCGCAGGCTTTGTACGGGAGTCGTGGAGAGAGTGCTGACGAAGATAGTCTACCGCAACCCAGGACTCAACCTCGAGAACGTCCTCAGGACCTTGCCGCCCGACGCCGACCAGGAGGCGCTGAAGGCCCTTGTCGCACCCATCGTGGCCAAGGTGGGCAAGATCAAGAGAGTTGATGGCGACCGCGTAGAGTAGGCTGTTTTCTTTCCGCTTCCCTTGTCGCTGCCAACCATGTCATGGACAAAAATCTATTAGTGCTGCGACAAGTTGCTTTTGTAATATAACTCTATTTTGGGTAGTTAACGCAGTGTTATTTCCTTTACTTGACTTCTTTGCTTTGTATGCTTTTACCATACGCTTTTAGGGAACCTGCCGGCAAAGGGACCCTTGCCGCGAGCGCTGAGTGCGGGACTTCAGCAGCCTGCTGGCAATGCCGCTACCAGCAAGAAACCTTGTCGCGGCTAGTCGCAGCACACTTAGGTTGTTGAGCGAACTCGAAAACGAAGTAAGGGCGCGACACTTGTCGCAGCACACTTAAGCCGTTGAGCGTGCTCGAAAAAAAGTAAGGGCGCGGCTAGCTACGAGTAGGTTCCTCCGCGCACAGGTTTTCCATACAAAGTGCGGTCGTTCAAGGAAGATAACTTTAAAATTTAAAAATTTGACTGCTCAAACTTTGGCAACTTAGCTTTTGTGTATCGTTTGCTTCCCGGCAAGGCGAGGCTTTCTTGAATGGCACTTGGTCCGTACCACTGTCTCCTTCCCCCCGGCAAACTTGTGCGCGAGGAAAACTTCTTCTGCTTGAGAGAAAAAGAAAAAGGGAGGAAACATAGATATGGAGCCTTGCGGCTCGTTATTGCTTACCGGGGGCGCGCGCTGCACAAAATGTCAGATAATACATGCAAGAAAAGCGAAAAGGCATGAAACGACAAGTTGTGCAAGGCACAAAAGTTTTACTGATGCACGGGGTCTGCGCCCGGCTTTGTACAAAGGTTTACATGCAACAGCGGTAATACTTGTACAAAAGGTGGTTGCCGGAGCGGATCACGGCAACCGCGCCTTATGGGTGAAACTTGCGAAGGTGCTCAATATTCCAGGAGTTGCTCACCAGTAAGCCCTCTTCGGTCTCAAGGCGGACAGCGCCGGGCCTTGTGACTTGCCTCACCCGATAAGGGCCTTCCCACTTCGGCGTCAACTTGTTGGAATTCTTGGCGGACTGAACGCGCCGAAGAACAAGGTCGCCTTCCTCGAGACTTCTGGCTTTAACTTTGCGGCTATGGTAGCGGCGCAAAGCTTGCTGGTATCGAGCAGCTCGTACAGCAGCCTGAAGACGGTCCTCCTCAAGGAGCAGTGCGTCGTCTTGCCGCAGCTGCTCTTGCTCGAGCTCATCGTAAGCGAGCACTCGAGGCGACCCGTATACGAGTTCCGTGGGGAGAACTGCTTCTGCTCCATAGACAAGAGCAAAGGGTGTCTGTCCAGTGGCTCGATTTGGTGTCGTTCTGATTGACCAAAGAGCCGCCGGCAACTCTTCAATCCAGTTTCTTCCGCATTTGTGCAGCCTATCGAAAGTTCTCGTCTTGAGCCCGCGCAGCACTTCAGCGTTTGCCCTCTCCGCTTGACCATTGCTCCTCGGGTGAGCAACAGAAGCGAAGCAGACCTTGGCGCCAAGGTCTTGGACGTATTGCATGAAGGTGCGACTTGTGAATTGTGTGCCGTTGTCGGTGATGATCCTGTTAGGGATTCCGAAACGACAAACAATCGACCTGAAGAACTTGACTGCTGACTGTGCGGTCACCTTTCTCACTGGTTCCACTTCCGGCCACTTTGTGAACTTGTTGATGGCGACGTACAAGTACTCGAAGCCCCCGGCTGCGCGGGGAAAAGGACCGAGGATGTCGAGCCCCCAGACCGAAAATGGCCAGGACAAATGGATCGTCTGGAGAGCTTGAGCTGGCTGATGTATTTGCTTGGCATGGAACTGGCACGCTTCACACTTGGTTACTTGTGCAGTTGCATCTTGGAGGGCTTCTGGCCAAACGAAACCTTGCCGGAACGCCTTGCCGGCAAGTGCTCTTGCGCCAATGTGGTGACCACATATGCCTCCATGTGTCTCTGCCAACAACTTTTGCCCATCTTCTCGGGGAATGCACTTCAGTCTAACACCGTTGAGTCTTCTTCTGTATAATTCATTGCCGACGAACTGATACATACTTGACTGCCGGGTTATTCTTTCTATTTCTTCTGGCTCTTCGGGAAGTTCTCCTGTTTGAAGGAAACGGACAATCTGTTGTGCCCATGCTGGAGCCTGAGGCTCAACAACAAGGGCTAAAGGCATCAGTGCTGCTGCGGGTACGTCAGCTTCTACGGTAAGAACCTGTGGCTCGGCCGGAGCTGGACGCTCCCCGGCAAGCTTGCCGGGGCAAGACTTGTCGGGAACGCCTGCTTTAACTGTACAAACCCTAGGGTCTGCAGGAGCAGACTGTTCCTCAGCAACTTTGTCGTTGATCTTGGGGACCTTGTTGGCGGCGGCTTCAGGAAGTTCTGCCGGCAAGTAGTCACCGGAGACCAACTTTCTCTTCTTACTTTGTCCAATTGATGGTGTAACGGATGGTTGAGTTAACTTGAGCACAAAGATCCCTGGTTCCACAGGTAGCTTTAGTGCAGCACACTTTGACAGGCCGTCTGCGACGTCATTTTGAGCTCTTGGAACGTGCTCCATCTGTAGGCCTTCAAAGTGTTCTTCAAGCTTTCTCACTTCGTCGACGTAAGCTTCCATCAATGGGCTCTGGTAGCTCTTGTTCACTTGGCGGACAACCAACTGCGAATCACCCCGGATAATCAGCTTCTTGATCCCAAGTTCTACTGTGATTCTGAGGCCGGCAAGCAAACCTTCATACTCTGCAGTATTATTCGTTGCTTGCTCCTTGGGAAAGTGCATCTGGACGACGTACTTGAGGTGCTCGCCGGTGGGCGCGACAAGCAGCACGCCAGCGCCGGCGCCTTGCAGCGAGAAGGCACCATCGAAGTACATTATCCATTCTTGGCTCGCTTCTTTGACGGGGATGCTTGTCTCTAGAATTTCTTCGTCTGGCGTTGGTGTCCATTCTGCTATGAACTCTGCCAATGCTCTGCTCTGGATAGTAGAAGTACTTTCAAACTTAAGGCCAAAGCTTGACAACTCCAGTGCCCACTCGACAATCCTGCCTGTTGCTTCTGGATTTTGCAATATCCTCTTCAGCGGAAAGCGAGTGACCACTGTTATTTTGTGTGCTTGGAAGTAATGGCGCAGTTTTCTCGAGGCCATGAGGAGGCCGAAAAGCAGCTTCTGCACCCCAGAGTATCTTGACCTAGCCCCCTGCAAGAGGGAACTGACAAAATAAATTGGGCGCTGCACCATCTTCTTCCACACCTCTTCTTGCATCTGCGCAGACTTATCCTTGTCGGGGCCAGAGCTTGTCGGGGAAGCCCTGCTTGTCGCTGGATGTGCTTGCCGGGGCTGTAGGCTCCTCATCTGTCTCCCTTTCCGCTACCAACGCAGCACTAACCACTTGATTGGTTGCTGCTAAGTACAGCAGCAACTTCTCTTGCGGCCTAGGTGCGACAAGTATTGGAGTGGAGGACAGGTACCCTTTCAAGTCCTGCAGCGCTGCCTCCGCTTCCGGAGTCCATCTCATCGGACCCGCCTTTTTCAAGATTTTGAAAAACGGCAGGGCGCGTTCTGCAGACTTAGAAATGAACCTGCTGAGAGCATCCACGCAGCCGGCAAGCCTTCGTACATCCTTGACGCGCTTCGGAGCTTCGATCTGCTCGATGGCTTTGATCTTGTCGGGATTGGCTTCAATCCCTCTTTAGGACACAAAGAACCCGAGAAGCTTGCCGAAGGGGACTCCAAACACGCACTTCTTGGGGTTAAGCTTGAGTTGTATCTTGTGCAGATTCGCAAAAGTTTCATCTAGATCTTGAATCAGGGTATCCTTGTCCTTGCTCTTGACCACTATATTATCCATGTAAGCTTCTACATTCCTGTGTATTTGTGGCTCAAAAGCAGTGTGGACTACCCTTGCGAACGTTGAACCTGCATTCTTCAATCCAAAGGGCATGCGTATGAAGCAGTAAGTGCCACATGGAGTAATGAACGCGGTCTTCTCTTCATCTTCTTCAGCCATAAATATCTGGTGGTATCCTGAGTATGCATCAAGAAATGAAAGCAACTCACACCCAGCCGTGGAGTCAACGATCTGGTCAATGCGCGGCAAGGGAAATGGATCTTTGGGACAAGCTTTATTCACATCGGTGAAGTCTATACAAAGCCTCCACTTCCCATTTGCCTTGCGCACGACGACAGGGTTGGCCAACCATGTGGGATGAATTACACCTCTGACAAGGGATGCCGCTTCCAGTTTCTTGATTTCCTCGGCGTTAAACTCTTGGCGCTCCACCGCTTGCTTCCTGACCTTCTGCTTGACGGGCCGCGCGTGAGGACAAACGGCAAGCTTATGCTCAATCACTTTCCTGGAAACACCGGGGATGTCAGACGGTTGCCATGCAAACACGTCGACATTCGCCCGTAGGAAAGCAACGAGCGCGCTTTCCTATTTAGGATCGAGTGTAGCACTGATGGTGAAAGTACCACCAGTGTCGTCCTCCTTGGTGGACACCTTCTTGGTTGTAGGCGGAGCTGCCATTCCATTCTTGCACTTGCCGGTGGAGCTCGATGGTGCGTCCTCGACGGCAGCGCAGCACTCCGAAGAGGTGCGTTTGCCAGAGTGGGCCCCAGAGCTCTTGCCGGACTTGGTCTTGCTCTTCCCCCCGGGAGCTTCAGCGGCAAGTGTTTTGTTGTCTGTTGCGGCTGCTGCGTCCCGGTAAATCTTGTCGGCACAGATAAGTGCGTCCTTCTTGTCGCCGGGGACAGAGATGACGCTTATCGGGCCTGGCATCTTGAGCATGTTGTAGGCGTAATGAGAAGATGCCATGAACTTGGCGAGTGCTGGACGGCCAAGTATCCCATTGTAAGGCAGTGGGATATCGACAACGTCAAAGGTGATCCTCTCAGTCCTGAAGTTCAGCTCTCTGCCAAAAGTCACTGGCAGTGTGATCTTCCCCTTCGGCTTGCTCCTTCCCGGGTTGATCCCTTGGAATGTGCCGGTTTCCTCGAGCTCGTTGTCGGGGATCTGCAGTTTCCGGACCACAGCAGTTGAGATCAGGTTCAGGCCGGCCCCGCCCTGAACCAACATCTTGGTGACCTTGAGGTTGCGGATGGTTGGTGAAACCAACATCGGCAAACACCCGACCGCAGTTGTGCGGTCAGGGTGGTCCTCAATGTCGAAGATGATGGGCGTGCTGGACCACTTCAGGAGTTTCCGCGACTTGACGGGTGGCTCTGCCGCATTAACTTCCCGCACCCATTGTTTGAGTTGGCGGTGGGAAGTATGCAGAGAGGCACCTCCATCGACGCACAGAACTTATGTGGCCTTCTGGAACTCCTGCTCGCTGTTGTCTCCGTCATCCATGTCTTCGCCGTCGTCTTCGTCTTCGTCCTTGTCGCGACCGCGGGGAGGTCTATCTCCTTGCCGCTGCTTGGCCTTGCCGCGGCGTCCTCCCCGGCCATTGAATGGACGCTTCTTGCCGGACTCTCCTCCACCTCCCTGGGCCTTCTCCTTGTTGCGTCGCTCGTACTCAGCCTTCTGCTGTTCGACGAGGTACTCGACCCTTTTGCAGTTCTGGAGATCGTGGCCCTTGGTGCGGTGGATCTTGCAGTACTGCTTGTCGGAGTCGTCCTGTTTGTCGGCGGCAGCTACAGTGGTAGCTTCCTTGCCGGAGCCACCAGCCTGAGCTTTGTTGGCGCCAGCCTCCTTGCCAGACTGCTCAACGACCAGTACTTCCTTGTTCTTCTTTTTCTTGTTGTTCCGCCCCCGGTTCTTCCTTGCCGGGGCGGCATCCTCACTATCTGTTCCCCCTGCACCAGTATCCTCCCCGGGGAGTCTCCTCCCCTCTTTAGCGTGTGCGCACTTGTCGGCCAGGGCATAGAGCTCACTGACGTCTCGTATCTTGCACATCGCCATTTCCTCCCTCATCCTGCGGTTACGCACGTTCTGGTGGAACGCGCTAATAACCGCGGCAGGGTGGACATCTGGGATGTTGTGCTGGACGTGGCTGAATCTCTGGATGTACTTTCGCAGGGATTCTCCTTCCTTCTAGGCGAGTATGTGAAGATCACTCTCCTGGCCATGGGGCTTGTGGCCACCCGTGAAGGCGCCGACAAACTGGTGGCACAGGTCGGCCCAAGAAGAAATAGAGTTCACCGGCAAGTGCATGAGCCAAGATCTGACGTTTGGCTTGAGCACGAGCGGGAAGTAGTTTGCCAGTATCTTCTCGTCCCGTCCCCCAGCAGCCTGCACCGCGATGGTGTAGATGCTGAGGAACTCTGACGGATGAGTCTTGCCGTCGTACTTCTCGGGTACGTCGGGCTTGAAGTTTTTCATGCTGGGCCACTGGACTTGCCGCAGCTCACAGGTGAACGCAGGGCAGCCCGCCGCGTACGGCAGGTCGCCTGGTTCTTCGGGCGCGTGCATGTCGACAGCGGGCCCAGCGCGCTGGTCGGACTGTCGTCGCGCTTCTCTTCGACGCTCAATGCGAGTTCGAGCGTCTTCTTGTCTTCTGTCGTCAAGGACTTGCCGTTGATCGCGGCGAGCTCGTGGATCCGACGACGCTGTGGAGTCATCGTCGATGTTGATCCGGCGAGTCGGTGATTTTGGCCTTCGGGGCAGGGAGTGCACGATAGTTGCACCCCCGGCGGTCTTGTCTCCATCAGCCCGCGCCTGGCTGACTTGCCGTGGCCGCGACGTCGTCGGCTGCTGCGGCGTGTCGTTGTTGGCGAAGGCGATGAGGCTCTGGATGGTGGACCTCCAGTCTTCGGCCTTGTCTGCCGCTGGAGGGAAATCGAGGAGCAGCTGAGCTCGAGCTAGAGCTTCTGTTGGAGTGGAGGGGAGCGGTGGCGAGCGGTGCGATGAGCGAGATATGCTCGGACTTCTAACAGCGTTAGAAGGAGCAACGTCTTGTCCCGGCGACCGCGCCTTGCTCGTGCCAGCACGTTGGCCTTGAGCGTCCCGCGATCCGCCAACTTGACCTTGTCCCAGCAAGCGTATGGTACCTTGGGTACCACGTCGCTGCCGGTCCGGCACCTCCTGAGAGGGGCGCGGTGCGTGCACGGACGCCGAGGTCTTGGAATGCGCTCGGTCGTCCGTCTTGTCCTTGGACTTGGCGGCGCCGTGAGTTTCCTCGCCGGCGTCCGTCCTTCCGCCAGTGTCTACCCCACCGACCGTTGGCTCCGGTGGTGGTGGGATCGACGCGGACGGGCCTGCTACCTACGAAGCCTTCTTCTTCGGCGGCATGTCGATGAAGTTGATGAAGTTGCTGAAGATTTCGCCCGCGTGAACGACGGATCAGGTTCGCACAACCTCGACGCCCCCTACCTGGCGCGCCAAAGATGTCGGGAAACTGATCGCCCACGAACACCTATGGGACCGGAGCCCCTTTTCGGTACGGCAACGGAGCGGAGGATGCACGAAGAGCGGATCGAGGCGAGCATGCGGGCAGTTTACCCAGGTTCGGGCCGCACGGATGCGTAAAACCCTACTCCTGCCTTGGTTTGTATTATGTTCTTAGCTCGGGAGCAAGGAAGGCTACAGTGCTTGTCGCTAGCAACACCGAGCGTGAGAGTGATCGAAGATCCGAACCTCCCCTACGTTGCGCATGGGCCCCCTTTTATAGGTCAAAGGGGTCACCGACAGGTGGCAACGTAGGTGAGGGTAAAAACGTAAAAACGGTGGTAGTTGGAATAGTGTATGTACAGTGTTCTGTACCTAACCCTGACGGTAGGGGACAAGGGCATTGAATGCCCGTCGCCGTCGCCCCAAACAGTGCAAAAAAGCGTCCGTCCGGGCGTCTCCGTTCGCCACGATGGTGGCCTCGTCATCGCGGCTCGCCACCATGTACCCCAGGCTGCACAGCCTTCCGCCACGTGCCCCTGGAAGGGCCCCAGGGCGACACGTGGCCGGATGAGCTGGAGCGCGGGCACATAGTGGAAGCTTGCCGCGGCTTGCACCTTGCCGCGGTTGTTAACTTGTCGCGCCCGGGAGCTTGTCGCTCTCCGGGCCTTGCCGGGGTGCGCGATGCGCCACGGCAAGTCTCCTGAAATGCCATGTTTGGCCTTCCTGGCAAGCTCCTCTTGCCAGGGTCTTGTGCCAGAGGGGTGGTCTTGAGCCTGGAGCGGCCTTCCCGGCAAGCTCCTCTTGCCGGGGTCTTGTTCTTTAACTTGAATACTTTGTTCTTGAATGGCTCCAAAGGAACCATAGTGGGCCTTGGCGGGCGCGTGGCAAGCCCTTCCACGGGACGCTGCTACTGCCCGTGCACAAGTCGGGATACTAAGGTACCCCTACTTTAGTACACCGACAATAGGGGCTTATGATAATGCCTCCCAACCTTTTACGTCAAGGGTAATGTCAACAATAATATACCATGATAACTTACATCCAAGTGGGTATATATGTCAGGATCTTTCCAACACAATGTGCTTGCCAAAGGATAAAATGTAAAAAGGAAAGGTGATTTTCACCTTGACACTTATAAGGCAAGAATAATATATAGGCCCTTCGCAGAGGGAAGCAGAGGTTGTCATGTGCCTTTTTTGGTTGGATGCACAAAGTCTTAGCGCAAAAGAACGTCACTTTATATTGCCACTTGTGATAGGGACCTTTATTATGCAGTCAGTCGCTTTTATTACTTCCATATCACAAGATCGTATAAATCTTATTTCCTCCGCACTAATAAATCATACATATTTTAGAGAGTTTGCAACAATGACAACTTACTTGAAGGATCTTACTCAATCTATAGGTAGGTATGGTGGACTCTCATGGCAAAACTGGGTTTAAGGATGTATGGAAGCACAGGTAGTATTTCTACATGGTGCAAGGAGTTTTTGCTAGCATGAGGGAGAAAGTCAAGCTCAACATGTTGGATGATCCATGACAATATACTTTATTTCGAATATAAGAAAATATAACCCATTATGTTGTCTTACTTGTCCAACATCAAATCTTTAGCATGTCATATTTTAATGAGTGCTCACAATCATAAAAGATGTCCAAGATAGTATATTTGTATGTGAAACCTCTCTTTCTTTATTACTTCCTATTAATTGCAACGATGACCGAAACTATGTTTGTCAACTCTCAACAACTTTTATTCATCATACTCTTTATATGTAAAGTCATTACTTCCCATAAGATCAATATGATCTCTTTGATACCTTTTATATTTTACTTTATTCTCTCATGACCAAAGTGAGGAAATCAAGCCCTTGACTCAACACTAATCTTTATTATATAGCTCACGGACTCGGTTACAAAGATAAAGATCAAAAAGCAAAAGCTCGCAACTAGATCATGCTAACTTTATTCTACTAGGTCAAGATATTACCAAAAGGATCGAACTAAGAAAAACGGTAAAGATAGGAGTGTGATGGTGATACGATACCGGGGCACCTCCCCCAAGCTTGGCAGTTGCCAAAGGGAGTGCCCATACCCATATGATTATGTCTCCTTCTTCGGGGGTGGTGACGATGGGGTTGTTGATGATGTAGGCTTGTCTTCCATCTTCCAAGGCATGGGCTCACCATCGTAGAAGGAGGATCGAGCCTCCGGGATACTCAAATCTGCAGCCAAACTCATCTTCTTCAATCTATATTCATACTCACAGTCTTGGTTTTGCAGGTCGTAGATCTGGGCCTGAAGGTGCTCAATTTTCTCTTGGAAATTGGAGATGGCTTCCCTGAAGATCCTTGCGTCCAGCTTATGGTTGTTGGCGAGCTTCATGATCATCATGTGGTTGGCGTTGAGTCCTCGTTCCACCATACCTTGGCACTTGAAAACTTGGTGCTCCGTTGCTTTGAGTCTCGTCTCCATGCTTCCGGTCCTCCTTGGCCCCTTAGCATCGCGGATGTGAAACACCCCTTCACGCAACTCCATGGTTTGATGGTGATGCAGCACCTCCGCGAGGTAGGGGTTGATGACCTTTTCGAAGAACTTGTCCTTGGGGGTGCTGGGAGACGCCATGATGATCTAGATCTGTCAGAAACAACAGCTCGCAATGAAAACAGAGGATTTTTGCGTGATATAGTGGTCAAAACCTTTGGGAGAATATATAATGAATTTTTACCGACCAAAAGGAGTAACGTGCAAGAAATCGGAGTCCGGGAGGCACACGAGGTGCCCAGGAGGCAGGGGCGCGCCCAGGGGAAGGGGCGCGCCCTCCACCCTCGTGGACGCCTTGTGTCCTTTCCGGACTGCCTTGTATTTTTTTTATTTTTCTAAATGTTCCAAAACGGTGAAAAATTTCCATTAGAACTGTTTTGGAGTCAGTTTACTTACCGTACCACATACCTCTTCCTTTTCGGAGTCTGAATCGTTTTGGAAAGTGTCCCTTATGTATACCTCCGAGGTTACGGTTTCAATAACATTGGTTTCAAAATTTATAGGATTACCAGAGATATAATGCTTGATTCTTTGACAGTTCACCACCTTCGGATTTGTGCCTTCGAAGTTGTTGATTTTTATGGCACCAGAACGATAGACCTCCTCGATAACGTAAGGACCTTCCCATTTAGAGAGAAGTTTTCCTGTAAAAAATCTTAAACGAGAGTTGTATAGCAAGACATAATCACCTACGTTAAACTAACCCTTTTGTATCCTTTTGTCATGCCATCTTTTAGCCTTTTCTTTGAACAGCTTGGCATTCTCATAAGCTTGGGTTCTCCATTCAACAAGTGACCTTATGTGCAGTTCTATCTCCAGCATGGTGTCCTCCATAAGCTTCGGAGTGGCACTTGCGTAGGATCTGTTCCTGTTCATGCTCAGGTACACAACGTCTAATAATGCCATCTAATCTTTCTTTATAAAGATGTGGGTCATCCTAGAAGTAACGCCTCAAATCATAAAAGAACTTTTTGTTTTGCTGGTATGTGAAACTAGGTGGTATAAACTTAGCAACAATGTAATTAGCATAATCATCATAACATGGAGCAGTACGAGAAGTATTTATGATAGCTAATTGTTCATCAGGAAATCTATCATCAATAGGTTGTGGGTCATCAAGAATATTCTCTAGCCTAGACAAGTTGTCTGCTACGGGGTTCTCAGCTCCCTTTCTATCAATAATATGCAAATCAAATTCTTGCAGCAGGAGAACCCATCTAATAAGTCTATGTTTAGCATCTTTCTTTTCCATAAGGTATTTGATAGCAGCATGATCAGTGTGAATAGTTACTTTACAATCAACAATATAAGGTCTAAACTTATCACAAGCAAATACAACTGCTAAAAATTCTTTCTCAGTAGTAGCATAATTTCTCTGGGCACTGTCTAGACTTTTACTAGCATATTGGATACCATTCAATTTCTTATCAACTCTTTATAATAGAACAACACCTACAGCATAATCACTAGCATCGCACATAATCTCAAAGGGTAAATTCCAGTCAGGAGGCTGGACAATAGGTGCAGAGATCAATGCTTTCTTAAGTATTTCAAATGCTTCTAAACAATCATCATAAAAAACAAAAGGAACATCTTTTGGTAAGAGATTAGTTAGAGGCCTGGAGATTTTGGAGAAGTCCTTAATGAACCTCCTATAAAACCCGGCATGACCAAGGAAACTTCTTATACCTTTGATGTCCTTCGGACATGGCATCTTTTCAATAGCATCAACTTTTGCTTTGTCAACTTCAATACCTCTTTCAGAAATTTTATGTCCCAAGACAATGCCTTCATTAACCATAAAGTGGCACTTCTCCCAATTCAAGACAAGATTAGTGCCTTCACATCTCTGCAAAACTCGATCAAGGTTGCTCAAGCAATCATCAAAAGAAGTTCCGTAAATAGAAAAATCATCCATGAAAACCTCAACAATATTTTCACAAAAATGAGAGAATATAGCCATTATGCATCTTTGAAAGGTAGCAGGTGCATTGCATAAACCAAAAGGCATACGTCTATAAGCAAAGGTACCGAAAGGACAAGTAAAAGTGGTCTTTTCTTGATCCCCTTTTGACACAGGTATTTGAGAGAAACCAGAATAACAATCTGGAAAGCAAAAATGAGTATGTTTGGATAATCTTTCTAACATTTGATCAATAAAAGGCAAAGGGTAATTATCTTTCTTCGTAGCTTTATTTAATTTGCGGAAATCAATTACCATCCTATGACCTGTAACAATTCTTTGTGGGATCAATTCATCTTTATCATTAGGGACAACAATCATACCTCCCTTCTTAGGGACACAATGGACATGACTTACCCACTAGCTATCAGCAACTGGATGGATAATACCTGCCTCTAGAAGCTTTAGTATTTCCTTCCTTATCACTTCTTTCATCATAGGATTTAACTGTCGTTGATGATCAATAACCGGTTTAGCTTCCTCTTCCAATTTTATCTTGTGTTGATAGAGTGGGACTAATGCCCTTAAGATCATCTAGAGTATATCCAATAGCAGCACGGTGCTTCTTCAGAGTTTTCAATATTTTTTCTTCTTCCTGCTCTGAAAGGTTAGCACTAATAATAACAGGATATATCTTCTTTTCATCAAGATAAACATACTTAAGATTATCAGGTAAAGGTTTGATTTCAAACACGGGATCACCCTTGGGTGGAGGAGGATCCCCTAGAATTTCAACAGGCAAGTCGTTTTTCAATACGGGTCCCTGCTTAAAGAATATTTCATCTATTTCCCTTCTCTCATTCATATACATATCATTTTCATGGTCTAGCAGATATTGTTCTAAAGGATCGTTAGGAGGCACAACAATAGAAGCAAGACCAATAATTTCATCCTTACTAGGTAATTCTTTATCATGGGGTTGTCTACAAAATTTAGCAAAGTTAAAATCATGAGACATATCCCCTAAACCAACGGTAACAATATCTTTTACGCAGTCTATCCATGCATTAATAGTATTCAAGAAGGGTCTACCAAATATAATGGGACAAAAATCATCTTGTGGGGAACTAAGAATAAGAAAAGCAGCAGGGTATTTAACCTTCCCACACAAGACTTCAACATCTCTAACAATCCTAACTGGTGAAATAGTGTCTCTATTGGCAAGTTCAATATTGACATCAATACCTTCTAACTCAGCAGGTGTAATATCATGCATAATTTCTTTATATAATGAATGGGGGATTGTACTTGCACTAGCACCTACGTCACATAAACCATGATAGCAATGATTTCCTATTTTAACAGAAATAACAGGCAGGCCTACAACAGGTCTATGTTTATTCCTAGTGTCGAGTTTGCCTATTCTAGCAGCTTCCTCTTGGAGGTAAATAACATGTCCATCTAAATCTTCAACCAAGAGATCTTTAACCATATCAACACTAGTTTCAACTTTAATTTGCTCAGAGGGTGTAGGTGTTCTAGTATTACTCTTACGAACCACAGTTGAAGCTTTAGCATGATCCTTTATTCTAACAGGGACAGGCGGGTTCTCAATATAAGCAGTAGGAACAATAGGATCAACATTATAAGTAATAGTCGTTTCTTCAACTTTAACAGGTTCAACTACTTTTACTTCAATGGGAGGATGGTATTTAAACCACTTCTCCTTAGGGAGGTCAACATGAGTAGCAAATGATTCACAGAAAGAAGCTACTATCTCAGAGTCAAGTCCATATTTAGTGCTCAATTCACGAAAAATATCGGTATCCATAAAAGCTTTAACACAATCAAACTTAGGGGTCATACCTGACTCCTTTCCTTCATCGAGATCCCAATATTCAAAGTTGTGTTTAATTCTTTCCAATAAATCCCATTTGAATTCAACAGTCTTCATCATAAAAGAACCAAGAATTATCGAGCATGGTGTGATTATTGAGAGAAAGTCGAGCATAAAAATTTTGAATGATCATTTTTCTTGAGAGCTCATGATTGGGGCATGAATATAAAATTGACGTAAGCCTCCCCCAAGCTTGAGCGATGCTTTCTCCTTCGCGAGGCCAAAAATTATATATATAATTATGATCACGATGAACCTGGTGCATAGGGTAGAACTTTTGATGAAATTCCAACTTTAGTCGATTATAGTTCCATGATCCAATATCATCGCATAGCCTAAACCATGTCAATGCATCTCCCTTCAAAGATAAAGGGAAGACCTTCTTCTTGATCACATCCTCGGGCATACCTGCAAGCTTAAATAATCCACAAACTTCATCCGCATATATTAGATGTAAATCGGGATGCAGTGGTCCATCTCCTGTAAAAGGATTATCTAGCAGTTTCTCTATCATACCCGAAGGAATTTCAAAGCAAACATTTTCAATAGGTTCAGTAGGTTGAGGAGCAACTCTTTGCTCTTCTGGTCGGGGTGAAGATACCCCAAACAAGCCCCTCAAAGGATTATGAGCCATAGTAACAAGTGACGGTAAATTTCAGCACACTATATAAATTTTTCCTTACCAAAGGCGCTTGACTCCCCGGCAACGGCGCCAGAAAAGAGTCTTGATGACCCACAAGTGTAGGGGATCTATCGTAGTCCTTTCGATAAGTAAGAGTGTCGAACCCAACGAGGAGCCGAAGGAAATGATAGGCAGTTTTCATCAAGGTATTTTCTGCAAGCACTCAAATTATCGGTAACAGATAGTTTTGTGATAAGGTAATTGGTAGCAAGTGACAAATAGTAAAAGTAAATAAGGTGTAGAAAGATGGCCCAATCCTTTTGGTAGCAAAGGACAAGCCTGGACAAACTCTTATATGAAGGAAAACGCTCCCGAGGACACATGGGAATTATCGTCAAGCTAGTTTTCATCACGATCATATGATTCGCGTTCGGTACTTTGATAATTTGGTATTGGGTGGACCGGTGCTTGGGTGATGTCCTTACTTGCACAGGCATCCCACTTATTATTAACCTCTATTGCAAGCATCCGCAACTACAAAACAAGTATTAAGGTAAACCTAACCATAGCATGAAACAAGTGGATCCAAATCAGCCCCTTACTAAGCAACGCATAAACTAGGGTTTAAGCTTCTGTCACTCTAGCAACCCATCATCTACTTATTACTTCCCAATGCCTGCCTCTAGGCCCAAACAATGGTGAAGTGTCATGTAGTCGATGTTCACATGACACCACTAGAGGAAAGACAACATACATCTCATCAAAATATCGAACGAATACCAAATTAACATGACTACTTATAGTAAGACTTCTCCCATGTCCTCTGGAACAAAAGTAACTAATCACAAGACATAATATTGTTCATGATCAGAGGGGTATTAATATGCATAATGGATCTGAACATATGATCTTCCACCAACTAAACCAACTAGCATCAACTACAAGGAGTAATCAACACTACTGGCAGCCTACAGGTACCAATCTGAGGTTTGGATACAAATATTGGATACAAGAGATGAACTAGGGTTTGAGAGGAGATGGTGCTGGTGAAGATGTTGATGAAGATAACCCTATCCAAGATGGGGGAGTTGTTGGCGATGACGGCGCTGACGATTTCCCCCTCCCGGAGGGAAGTATCCCCGGCAGTACAGCTTTGCCGGAGCCCTAGATTGGTTCCGCCAAGGTTCCGCCTCGAGACGGTGACGTCTGGTCCCGAAAGCCTCCTTATGATTTTTTCCAGGTCAAAACACCACATATAGGAGAAGATGGGCATCGGGGGGTCACCGAGTGGCCCACGAAGCGGGGGGCGCGCCCAGGGGGAGGGGGCGCGCCCCCCACCCTCGTGGACAGGTGGTGGCCCCCCTGGTGGATCTCTTTCGCCAGATATTTTTTATATTTTCTGAAACGGTGTTTCGTGGAGTTTCGGAGCTTTTTGAGTTGTGTAGAATAGGTTTCCAATGTTTGCTCCTTTTCCAGCCCGGAATTCCATTTGCCGGCATTCTCCCTCTTAATGTAAACCTTGTAAAATAAGAGAGAAAAGGCATAAGTATTGTGACATAACGTGTAATAACAGCCCATAGTACAATAAATATCAACATAAAAGCATGATGCAAAATGGACGTATCATTCGTCAGCACAATAGTGTGGTGATGGTGATGATGAAGTGATTCGCGCAGGGCTTTGCCTAAGCACTACGACAATATGACCTGAGGAGCAAACTGTGGAGGGGGGCACTACACACGGCTAGGAACAATTGATCTATCTTCTAGGGGTGCCCGCCCCACGTATATAAAGGAGGGAGAGGGAGGGAGGCAGCCCTAGGGGCATGCCAAGGAAGGGGGAGTCCTACTTGGACTCCTAGTTCTAGTAGGATTCCGCCCCCCACCCCCCCCCCCCTCTATTCCTTCCCATGTAGGGGAAAGGAGGAAGGAGTGGGAGGAGGAGAAGGAAAGGGGGGCGCTGCACCCTTGTCAGGATCGGAATTTTCGGGGTATTAATTTCCCGAAAAAAAAACGGACCTTGTGCTCACCAGCCCCAGGATTACTGTTAGCTGATGAGGCACCTCTTGATACAGAAAATCCCAAGCAAGGGTACAAATATGTAGTACAAGACCATTCTGGCCTGAGAGTACAACACAAACTTATAGTGTTTTGATGGCGGAAGCGGTTTGAGGAACGTGGTGACTGTGGGACTCAATTTCCCACAGGAACGGCTGACCGGGATAACACCTATCTTCGCGAGGCTGCTAACTCCAATAGTGTAGGCTCCGGGGTGGCATCACATCGTTCCTTCCCACGCAAGGAATCTGGCCAAGACAATAGCCAGGGACAAGCCAGTGAGTACTTTGAATGTAGTCGCAAACATTATGGTTATGGGTGAGGCATCAACATGCTCAAGGATAAATTATAACTGAGAGAATAATCATGATAAGACAGACTGCAATTGTAAGCCGGACATTCGAGACAAGGCATATGCAATCAGGAAGTAGTAACAAAATAAATGACAAGCATGCCGCAGTCGGGCGTCTGAGCGAAACCACAGAAAGGGCTTATAAGAAGAATGCCATAGTCGGACGTCTGAGCGACATCACATAAAGGGCTTATAAAAAGAATGCCACAGTTGGACGTCTGAGCGACATGACATAAAGGGCTTATAAATAAAAATAATGCCACAGTTGGACGTCTGAGCGACATCACAGAAAGGGCTTATAAAAAGAATGCCAAAGTCGGACGTCTGAGCGACATCACAGAACGGGCTTATAAAAAGAATGCCACAGTTGGACGTCTGAGCGACATCACAGAAAGGGCTTATAAAAAGAATGCCACAGTCGGACATCTGAGCGACATCACAGAAAGGGCTTATAAAAAGAATGCCACAGTCGGACGTCTGAGCGACATCACAGAAAGGGCTTAGCAAAAAAAATCAATAACAGTGAATATCCGGGAGGTAGAACCGTCCCAAGGATACTCCTTGTCTCAAATAGGATGAAAGGTTAGTTCACAATAATGATGAATCACAATCGTTACCTGTCACAGGTCTTAATTAATGTTTTGGTTTAATAGGTTTCTCCTCCGAAGACCGATGGTAAGACCGACACTCGACCCACCCCAGACTGTAATCCTTAACCATGGACATGGCTATTCGAATAGGTTTTATATCTCTGCAGAGGGTGTACTCTTTACCCATGAATAACGGATTTTCTATAGCCCCTCTGGACTAATTCCATCTACGGTCTTTTAATTTTGAAGACTCACCTGACTACACACACCAGCCTAACTTACCGGTGTCTGGAATCACCCACGACACTAGTTAAGCCAAACTCTAAGTGGGGAGGCTACAACCTCGACTAGCATGGGATCACAACAATTTATAACGCGCGTGAAAACTGGGGAAGCTATCCCCTTCGGCTACAACCGAAACACCCATGCCCCCAGACCAGGTGGCCTGCCTACCGGATGCAGCCGGTATCTTCCACCGTGGCCTCTCTGTACGGTGTGTGATAGAATAGGGGTCGACAAATTTACTAAACCGCACCCTACCTGAAGTAGGGACACGTGGTAGCACGAAACAAATATGGGGGTTACCGGAGCAAGACTCGATCTATGGTCGACTCAGGAGGTTTATAAATTCTCTGCATGGTTAGTGCCACAATGATCTCATAGTTCCCTGACAGGGTCACACCCCTCATGCTACATGCTGCCTCACTGCACATCCTCGTCACACGAGATGTCAGTCACGTGGTCTGTTCACCGAAACACCACCTTCCTTCGGACTCCGTCTGAACTATCACTAGGCATATGTGGCATGAGGAGTGGTGGCTGTCACCAATATCACATACATGACTGAAAGGGGTTTATTCACCACATGTCGATATGCAAGAGTATGATTTCCACATGAAATAATGATGCTCCATTTTGTCATATCAATGGAGCTCTTGGGCCATAGCAAACAACACACAACATGTATCAAAAAGGGGTTCAAGATGCTTGCCTTCAAGTAGAGGGGAGGAGAAAAGCATCCCAAGAATTTTGGAAGCTTTCTCCCTCTTCAAAAATCCTAAAAGAATGAAAAGGAAATCAATACATAGACTTAGAACACCCCCAAAAAGTTGTCTGGAAAATTTTCATATAAATATGAAAATAAACTAGACAATATTTGGGAAACAACAGAAAAAGTATCAAGTCATTTGGAGCTGTAGTTTAAGAGTTAAAGCCAGTCAAAGATTGGTCAAAATCTGATTTTTAAAAATAAACAGAAAAGAAAACGTTTCGGCTACGAATACGCTTTCGAAATAATGGAGACGTACTCTGGGGTTTGCGCCTCCACTTATGCGCGCGTGGGTGCGAAGCTGGGTCACTGACAGTGGGTCCAGGGGGCCCACTAGTCAGGTTTGACCAGTCTCCCCCCCCCCTCCTCCTCCTCTGCCCGAACTGATGCGGGGCTGCGGTGATCGTCGCCGGCGGACGGAGGCTCCTTGAGCAAGACTGAGTGCGGGAATGGATCCGCGACTCCTTGGCGGCCCTTCCGATAGTCGACTGGTCGGAGGGGACGAAGGGATTCGCCGGCGGCGAGCTCCGAGGCGGAGGAAGCTTCGGGTGGGTTGGGGCTTTGCATTGCAGTGGTTCCCCAACGAGTCTGAGGTGATGGGTGGCTCCGCAGGATCGAGGGGAAGGCGACGGTGGTGCTGGACGGGCGGGGGTGGCTCTGGTGCCGCCGGACTGCTCGAGGCAGAGACGTCGGCCTTGTTCGCCGGAGATGAAGAAGGAAGCTTCCCGGGGGCGAATGGCTGCTACGGGGCTGCTCTGCGGGGTGCCTAGTGAGGGTCTGAAGCTGCAGAGAGGTTCGAGCACCTTTAAATAGGCGAGCCATGGCGGTTCAGCGGCGGCAGGGGATAAGCCTACCGGCGACCGCCGTTCTGTAGCTGCAGGGGAACATGGCGGCGACGAAAGCTAGCGGACGGGCCTGCGGATGATCTCGCACTGCTCCAGGGGGCAGCTGGCGAGTGCGCGTGCTTGGGCGGCGCCGACCGTGGTAGAGAGCCACTGTGCTCGCCGGCGTGCCGCCAAAAGTGCCCTGACTGGGCGCTGTGGCGACCCAGGGGCGGCTTGGCATGTACCTGGGTGCGGATAAGGTCGAGTGAGGCTCTGTAGGTGAATTGGGGCCAGGGGCGCGACGCGGCGGCCCGAGCGCACGCACGTGCAAAACGCGCGCTCTGGGCGCGCCCAGAGCACGCATGCTACGTGCTCGGCGATATGCCAAGGCGTGCTAAAGAGCTCCAAACTGCAAGGGGGTCGGCACGTTGGGGTTATAGGTTAGGGCAAAGCTATGAGACATGCTGGTTTAGGTAGGAGATCAAGTTCATAATAAGAACCAGAAACTGAGCCAAACATGGTCATGCACTCAGGGTGTTTGACAAAATGCCAGTGGCATCTAGCTCACTCTTGGGGTGGCCAAATTTACCAGATGGATGTCTCCTTAGATGAGTAAGAACATGGTGAGGTTAGTCTATCAAAAGCAGAAACTTGTTAGTGCAAGATTTGCAAGAATTCAGTTCTGGACAGAAAATGCAGAGCACTGTTCCAAGAACCAAAACTATCCCAATAGGCCCACTCTTCTGGACTTAAGGGTTTTGCAAGAGAGACTATAAGCATAAGGAAGCTCAAAGGCACTGGAGCAAAATAGACAAGGGTTACAGTGCAAATCACCAAACTGAACCAGAATGGAAAGGAGGTTGTTTCACTCAAATTTTCCAAAGGACCAAGATGGGTTTTTCCATAAAAATGAATAACATACTCCTACGAACATCCCATAATTTTGGTGGAAGCAAAACAAGAATATTTAAAGGGATTGTAGTGCAATTTGGCCTACTGAGACAGATTGGAAAACATGTTGTGGAGCTCAAAATATTAAATGAAATAGTTATATTCTTGCATAAAAGTGATCTAATAGCCTTACTTGACATCTCCAATTTTTGGTTGAAATTATAAATAAATTTATCATGTGGTTGCAGTTCAAAAGTGGCCTTAAAATAAAAGGGAAACAAATATATATATAGGGCAGATAGTTAGGGGATAAAAACATAATTTGCTGATATAATTTTTGCTAGAGGTAAAAACTCCAACACATCAAAACAGGAATGGTCCTGGAATCCAAGGAACATAAAGCAGAAAGGCAAAATTTTAATTTACTGATAAAATTTTATTAAATAAAACATTACTAAATTTTGGGGTGTTACAACACTACCCCCCTTAAGAAAAATCTCGTCCTCGAGATTTGTTAAGGGTTGCCATAGGATCTTCTACTGCCACAAAAATATTACCAAAAATTTTACTGCTCTAATAATGTAAATAATTGCCACTACAGTGCATGGGTAAACAGGGATGTAAACTGCAGGGTTTAAACACTGGCGTGGCACGGGAAAAGAAAAGTCTACTGTCGTGGAAAACGAGATATTTCTACTCTGGGACATAGTAAAATTAGAAATGGTATTTTCCAAATTTACAAATATGCCGGTTGCACCCGAGAGCATAGTGCTCTCACTGGCTAACAGGTGGGGCCTGGGCCCATTGTCAGCCTCTTCTTCCTCCTCCGGTTCTCTCTTCTCTTCTCTCCCGTGTGTTTTCCCGCACTTTCTCCATCGGCGATGGCTAGCTCATAGGGCATCTAGGTCGTACTGCCGTAGTGCGCGGCGTGCTAGCTGCCGGTGCAGCGTGCACTCACCTCGCGGGCCAGCGTGCTGTCGGCACTGCTCGCGGATTCGCCTCCAAACACCGGCGGTCGAGCGACGAGCGACGCTGGTGGACTTCGCCCACCGTACACCGATCTCGAGCTATAAGACGGCCGGGGTGCTACTTCTCCTTCCTCTCACCTGGCCTCTCTTCCTCTCCTTTCTTCCCTCTCCTCCATTTGTGTTCGCAGGAGCTCGGGTCGAGGCTCTAATGGCGGAGGTGATGCCGGACTGGTGCATGGTTCTCATGAGCGTGGGGTTGGCGGCATTGCTGGGGGTATTGGTGCTCTTGTGTGCGATGATCCTCGACGATCGTCGTGATGCGGCGGCTCGAGTGCTAGCTCTCCACGGTGACGGTGATCACGGGGATTAGGTGAGAGTGGCAGGGCTAATGGTGGTTAGCGCGAGGTAGGCATTTAGTGCTTGAATAAATCTCCACGAGTTTCTCCTCAAGAGACTGTGGTGTGCGAGGGGGTGGTTGATGAAGCAGGCGTCAGTGAACTAGCTACTTAGTGTACGGTGTGGAGTGACCGGAGTTGTATTATCGTTGTTATGATGCTGTGTGATGAACGAAACATCTATACTATGCAGATGGACCAGATGCAATCACACAGGAAGGAATTTATTTAACACACGATGCGATACACAGTTTTAATAAAAAGGCACGGGTACACTCATGTGGTAGTTACGTCTAAAATATGAACGGTAAATGAACAGGGTCCTGGGAAAAGGTCTTTGGTGCTGGGGGACACTCTTCTTCTATCGATGGGAGTGGGTTGACCAGTCGATGAATGTGCTTCTCCTGCATGGGCCTCAATGGTCTGCCGATGGCGATCCGAGGATTTAAATCGGTGAGGCTCTGAAGATAACCCATTATCCGCTGGTTCAGACGCTCTTGCGCAATCACATACTGCGTAAGGTTGGCTAGTACCGGGTCTCTCTCAATATGCCCACCAGGAAAAGATGCTACTTCTCCGGGTGCTGCGCGGCTTGGGAAGTAGTAATATCCCCGCTCGCTCGCATAGGGCACCGCGAATCGGAGGCGAGCAAGCGCTTCACAAGCGGCAGCCTCTATGGCCATCTGGGGAGTTGGCATGGATTTCCCCATGAAGGAAACCTCTGTGGGGTCTTGGTTTGGGTTGGCGGGTGGGATGTGTACCACTGCCCAATATTTCGAGGTGGATGGTGTGATCCTCGATTTGAGCAGCTCATACGGGGGTGGACGGGTAGCACTCACGGTACTGCAGGTAAAATCCCACAATATCCTCACGAAACTACCAGGGGATGCCTCTAGGGTTCCCAGGTAAATAATAGGGATCGACATAGTGAAGGAAAAAGGCTGTGAGAGGAGAGCACCGGGTGAGGGATGCTTGGTAAGTTCACGGTGTGACCTATATATAGTAGTCTGGCGGGTTTATAGGGTTGTGGTGGGGGCATCTATACGTCGGTTCGCTTTACGGGGTCGGGGTCAAGGCTACAGGTACTCACGTCTCGTAAAAAGACGTGTTCGCTGTAGGGGGTTGTCGGTGAGGTGCTCTGGGAGTCATACCCGACAAAAATTAGGCATCCGCACACTAGATGTTGTAAAGATAAGAGCGCAAAAGCAAACTGTACATACATATAGTCATACAGGTTACATGACCACGGGCGAGGGCGAGATATGGCTTGGTACTACTCGGGTTATTTAATCAACCTCGTTTATATCCAAGCGGCCCTGCCTTGTGGATGCGGTGGCTTCTCCGGGAGCTTCATCGTTGGGATTGGCTGGCGGTGGCTGAGGAGGTGCAGGGTCGGGGCAGGGATGATGTCCCTCGCGAGGATTGTTGGCCACAATCCCGTTGGAGCGTGCGCCAAACAGACGACGCATCACTTCTGGAGATACCAAGGCATTCTGGTCAATGACCGCGGCAGGCCTTGGGGGCTCGATGGGTTGTCCGAACAACACGACTGGGTTGTCGGTGCCGGACTCGTCTCGTCCTCTTGCTGGGGCTCGGCGAAGCAGTTCTCCACGAGTTGCGATCAGATCAAGAGTGATTTGATCGAATAGTTCCTTGAGTACGCTAACATAGCGTACCAGATGCAATAATGCAGGATCCGTCTCGTGGTCTCCGCTTGCAACCCGGGGAGGCCTACCATACCCATTGCGACTGGGATAGTAGTAGAATGAGCGACAGTTAACTCTGGGCGACAGGTGCCTGAGTTGAACTATAGCTTCTCGAGCAGCTAGTTAGATAGCTTGCGGCTCAAAGGAAGTTGTCCTTCCGGTGAACCTGTAGGGACGCTCTGGTGACAGACCCCTACCGTAGATGTGTACAGTGGCCCAGAATTGACGGCTTTCACCGCCCATGGAGTCTTGGTACATAACATATTCTGGGGGCTCTTCCATCGCAAAGGCACGACGGGTGAGGTTTGCGAGCACGGTCACAAAACCTCCAAGGTTGGTTGCCGTGGTTTCATTGTGGATGATGGGTCCTGGCATTTAGCTCGGTATGGGGGTAGAGGTTGTGTGGTGTTGGGTTTGGGGGCTAGCGTGCCCTATTTATAGGAAAGGACGGAGTCTTCCTTTGCACGCTTGCGGAAGGGACTGTTTAGGTGTTGGTCGCTGACGCGTGATCGGTAAGCTAGGCTGATAGGTTGGGCACCGACTACCAAAGGCGTCGGTCCACTGTGTGGGTATCTTACGTGAGAAGCTTGGCTAGGGTTGGAATATCGTCTGGTGTGGTGGTTAATTAAAGTTTTTGGACCTGGCTAAGACAGGATTAGCCAACGGTCAGCCTGGCTCTGATACCAAGGTTGTCAGGACCGGAATTTTTGGGGTATTAATTTCCCGGAAAAAAACGGACCTTGTGCTCACCAGCCCCAGGATTACTGTTAGCTGATGAGGCACTTCTTGAAACAGAAAATCCCAAGCAAGGGTACCAATATGTAGTACAAGACCATTCTAGCCTGAGACTACAACACAAACTTATAGTGTTTTGATGGCGGAAGCGGTTTGAGGAACATGGTGACTGTGGGACTCCATTTCCCACAGGAACGGCTGACCGGGATAACACCTATCTTCGCGAGGCTGCTAACTCCAATAGTGTAGGCTCCGGGGTGGCATCACATCGTTCCTTCCCACGCAAGGAATCTGGCCAAGACAATAGCCAGGGACAAGCCAGTGAGTACTTTGAATGTACTCGCAAACATTATGGTTATGGGTGAGGCATCAACATGCTCAAGGATAAATTATAACTGAGAGAATAATCATGATAAGACAGACTGCAATTGTAAGCCGGACATTCGAGAAAATGCATATGCAATCAGGAAGTAGTAAAAATAAATGACAAGCATGCCGCAGTCGGGCGTCTGAGCGACACCACAGAAAGGGCTTATAAGAAGAATGCCACAGTCGGACATCTGAGCGACATCACATAAAGGGCTTATAAAAAGAATGCCACAGTCGGACGTCTGAGCGACATCACATAAAGGGCTTATAAATAAAAAGAATGCCACAGTCGGACGTCTGAGCTACATCACAGAAAGGGCTTTGCAAAAAAAATCAATAAACAGTGAATATCCGGGAGGTAGAACCGTCCCAAGGATACTCCTTGTCTCAAATGGGATGAAAGGTTAGTTCACAATAATGAATCACAATCGTTACCTGTCACAGGTCTTAATTAATGTTTTGGTTTAATAGGTTTCTCCTCCGAAGACCGACGCTAAGATCGACACTCGACCCACCCCAGACTGTAATCCTTAACCATGGACACGGCTATTCGAATAGGTTTTATATCTCTGCAGAGGGTGTACTCTTTACCCACGAATAACGTATTTTCTATAGCCCCTCTGGACTAATTCCATCTACGGTCTTTTAATTTTGAAGACTCACCTGACTGCACACACGAGCCTAACTTACCGGTGTCTGGAATCACCCACAACACTAGTTAAGCCAAACTCTAAGTGGGGAGGCTACAACCTCGACTAGCATGGGATCACAACAATTTATAACGCGCGTGAAAACTGGGGAAGCTATCCCCTTCGGCTACAACCGATACATCCATGCCCCGGACCAGGTGGCCTGCCTACCGGATGCAGCCGGTATCTTCCACCGTGGCCTCTCTGTACGGTGCGTGATAGAACAGGGGTCGACAAATTTACTGAACCGCACCCTACCTGAAGTAGGGACACGTGGTAGCACGAAACAAGTATGGGGGTTACCGGAGCAAGACTCGATCTATGGTCGACTCAGGAGGTTTATAAATTCTGTGCATGGTTAGTGCCACAATGATCTCACAGTTCCCTGACAGGGTCACACCCCTCATGCTACATGTTGCCTCACTGCACATCCTCGTCACACGAGATGTCAGTCACGTGGTCTGTTCACCGAAGCACCACCTTCCTTTGGACTCCGTCCGAACTATCACTAGGCATATGTGGCATGAGGAGTGGTGGCTGTCACCAATATCACATACATGACTGAAAGGGGTTTATTCACCACATGTCGATATGCAAGAGTATGTTTCCACATGAAATAATGATGCTCCATTTTGTCATATCAATGGAGTTCTTGGGCCATAGCAAACAACACACAACATGTATCAAAAAGGGGTTCAAGATGCTTGCCTTCAAGTAGAGGGGAGGAGAAAAGCATCCCAAGAATTTTGGAAGCTTTCTCCCACTTCAAAAATCCTAAAAGAATGAAAAGGAAATCAATACATAGACTTAGGACACCCCCAAAAAGTTGTCTGGAAAATTTTCATATAAATATGAAAATAAACTAGACAATATTTGGGAAACAACAGAAAAAGAATCAAGTCATTTGGAGCTGTAGTTTAAGAGTTAAAGCCAGTCAAAGATTGGTCAAAATCTGATTTTTAAAAATAAACAGAAAAGAAAACGTTTCGGCTGCGAATACGCTTTCGAAATACTGGAGACGTACTCTGGGGTTTGCGCCTCCACTTATGCGCGCGTGGGTGCGAAGCTGGGTCACTGACAGTGGGTCCAGGGGGCCCACTAGTCAGGTTTGACCAGTCTTTCCCCCCCCCCCCTTCTCCTCTGCCCGAACGGATGCGGGGCTCCGGCGATCGTCGCCAGCGGACAGAGGCTCCTTGAGGAAGACTGAGTGCGGGAATGGATCCGCGACTCCTTGGCGGCCCTTCCGGTAGTCGACTGGTCGGAGGGGACAAAGGGATTCGCCGGCGGCGAGCTCCGCGGCGGAGGAAGCTTCGGGTGGGTTTGGGGCTTTGCATTGCAGTGGTTCCCGAGCGAGTCTGAGGTGATGGGTGGCTCCGCAGGATCGAGGGGAAGGCGACGGTGGTGCTGGACGGGTGGGGGAGGCTCTGGTGGCGCCGGATTGCTCGAGGCAGAGACGTCGGCCGTGTTCGCCGGAGATGAAGAAGGAAGCTTCCTGGGGGCGAATGGCTGCTACGGGGCTACTCTGCGGGGTGCCTAGTGAGGGTCTGAAGCTGCGGAGAGGTTCGGGCACCTTTAAATAGGCGAGCCATGGTGGTTCAGCGGCGGCAGGGGATAAGCTCGCCGGCGACCGCCGTTCTGTAGCCGCAGGGGAACGTGGCGGCGACGAAAGCTAGCGGATGGGCCTGCGGATGATCTCGCACTACTCCAGGGGGCAGTTGGCGAGTGCGCGTGGTTTGGGCGGCGCCGACCGTGGCAGAGAGCCACTGTGCTCGCCGGCGTGCCATCAAAAGTGCCCTGACGGCGGCGCTGTGGCGACCCAGGGGCGGCTTGGCGTGTACCTGGGTGCGGATAAGGTCGAGTGAGGCTCTGCAGGTGAATTGGGGCCAGGGGCGTGACGCGGCGGCCCGAGCGCACGCACGTGCAAAACGCGCGCTCTGGGCGCGCCCCGAGCACGCATGCTACATGCTCGGCGATATGCCAAGGCGTGCTAAAGAGCTCCAAACTGCAAGGGGGTCAGCAGGGTGGGGTTATAGGTTAGGGCAAAGCTATGAGACATGCTGGTTTAGGTAGGAGATCAAGTTCATAATATGAACCAGAAACTGAGCCAAACATGGTCATGCACTTAGGGTGTTTGACAAAATGCCAGTGGCATCTAGCTCACTCTTGGGGTGGCCAAATTTACCACATGGATGTCTCCTTGGATGAGTAAGAAGATGGTGAGGTTAGTCTATCAAAAGCAGAAACTTGTTAGTGCAAGATTTGCAAGAATTCAGTTCTGGAGAGAAAATGCAGAGCACTGTTCCATGAACCAAAACTATCCCAATAGGCCCACTCTTCTGGACTTAAGGGTTTTGCAAGAGAGACTATAAGCATCAGGAAGCTCAAAGGCACTGGAGCAAAATAGACTAGGGTTACAGTGCAAATCACCAAACTGAACCAGAATGGAAAGGAGGTTGTTTCACTCAAATTTTCCAAAGGACCAAGATGGGTTTTTGCATAAAAATGAATAACATACTCCTACGAACATCCCATAATTTTGGTGGAAGCAAAACAGGAATATTTAAAGGGGTTGTAGTGCAATTTGGCCTACTGAGACAGATTGGAAAACATGTTGTGGAGCTCAAAATATTAAATGAAATAGTTATATTCTTGAATAAAAGTGATCTAATAGCCTTACTTGACATCTCCAATTTTTGGTTGAAATTATAAATAAATTTATCATGTGGTTGCAGTTCAAAAGAGGCCTTAAAATAAAAGGGAAACAAATATATATATAGGGCAGATAGTTAGGGGATAAAAACATAATTAATCTTGCTGATATAATTTTTGCTAGAGGTAAAAACTCCAACACATCAAAACAAGAATGGTCCTGGAATCCAAGGAACATAAAGCCGAAAGGAAAAATTTTAATTTACTGGCAAAATTTTATTAAATAAAACATTACTAAATTTTGGGGTGTTACAACCCTCCCCTACTCCAATTCGGCTTCCTTCCATGTGAAGGGCGTGCCACCCCTATGTGGGCTCTTGTGCCTCCCTCTTATGGTCCATAGGGCCCATAACTTCCCCCGGGGGTTCCGGTACCCCCTCAAACTCCGATATGTACACGGTACCCCTCGGAACCCTTTCTGTGTCTGAATACCATCATCCAATATATCAATCTTTACCTCTCGACCTTTTTGAAACTCCTCGTCATGTCCGTGATGTCATCCAGGACTTCGAACAATCTTCGGTCACCAAAAATACATAACTCATAATACAAATCATCATCGAATGTTAAGCGTGCGGACCCTACTGGTTCGAGAACTATGTAGACATGACCGAGACACTTCTCCGGTCAATAACCAATAGGGGAACCTGGATGCTCATATTGGCTCACACATATTCTACGAAGATCCTTATCGGTCAAACCGTAATGACAACATACGTTATTCCCTTTGTCATCGGTATGTTACTTACCCGAGATTTGATCGTCGGTATTTTCATACCTAATTCAATCATTTTACCGGCAAGTCTCTTTACACGTTTTGTAATACATCATCCCATGACTAACTCATTAGTCATCTGCTTGCAAGGCTTATTATGATGTGTATTACCGAGAGGGCCCAGAGATACCTCTCCGATACTCGGAGTGACAAATCCTAATCTTGATTCACGCCAACCCAACAAGATACCTTCAGAGATACATGTAGAGCATCATTATAATCACCCAGTTATGTTGTGACGTTTGATAGCACATAAGGCAATCCTCCGGTATCTGGGAGTTGCATGATCTCATAGTCGGAGAAATATGTATTTGACATGAAGAAAGCAATAGCAGTAAAACTGAACGATCATTATGCTAAGCTAACGGGTAGGTCTTGTCCATCACATCATTCTCCTAATGATGTGATCATGTTCATCAAATGAAAACACATGTCTATGGTTAGGAAACTTAACCATCTTTGATTAACGAGCTAGTCTAGTAGAGGCTTACTAGGGACATGGTGTTTTGTCTATGTATCCACACATGTATCAAATTTCCGATTAATACAATTCTAGCATGAATAATAAACATTTATCATGGTATAAGGAAATATAAAATAACAAGTTTATTATTGCCGCCAGGGCATATTTCCTTCGGTCTCTCACTTGCACTATAGTCAATAATCTAGTTCACATCACCATGTGATTTAACACCGATAGTTACATCATCATGTGATTAACACCCATAGTTCACATCGCCATGTGACCAACACCCAAAGGTTTTACTAGAGTAAATAATCTAGTTCACATCGACATGTGATTAACACCCAAAGAGTACTAAGGTGTGATCATATTTTGCTTTGTGAGAGAAGTTTAGTCAATGAGTCTGTCACATTCAGATCCGTATGTATTTCGCAAATTTCTGTGTCTACAATGCTCTGCATGGAGCTACTCTAGCTAATTGCTCCCACTTTCAATACGCATCCAAATTGATACTTGGAGTCATCTGGATTAGTGTCAAAGCTTGCATCGGCGTAACTCTTTACGACGAACTCTTTATCACCTCCATAATCGAGAAAAATTCCTTAGTCCTCCGGCTACTAAGAATTATTTTGACCACTATCCGCTGATCTACTCCTAGATTACTATTTTACCTCGTTGTCAAACTCATGGCAAGGTACACAATAGGTCTAGTACACGGCATGACATATTTTATAGAACATATGGTTGGGCATAGGGAATGACTTTCATTCTCTCTATATTTTTCTACCGTGGTCGGGCTTTGAGTCTTACTCAACTTCACACCTTATAGATCAGGCAAGAACTCCTTCTTTGACTGATCCATTTTGAACTACTTCAAAATCTTATAAAGGTATGTACCAATCGAAAGTCTTATCTAGCGTCTTGATCTATCTCTATAGGTCTTGGTACCCAATATGTAAGCATCTTCACCAAGGTCTTTTATTGAAAAACTCTTTTTTAAAAATCCTTTATGCTTTCCAATCTACATCATTTCCTATCAACAATATGTCATTCACGTATACTTATCAGAAATGTTGTAGTGCTCCCACTCACTTTCTTGTAAATACAGGCTTCACCGTAAGTCTGTATAAAACCATATGCTTTGATCGCCTTATCAAAGCGTATATTCCAACTCCGAGATGCTTGCACCAGTCCATACATGGATCGCTGGAGCTTGCACACTTTGTTAGCACCTTTAGGATCGGCAAAACCTTTTGGTTGCATCATATACAACTCTTCTTTCAGAAACCCATTAAGGAATGTAGTTTTGATATCCATTTGCCATATTTCATAATATGCGACAATTGCTAACGTGATTCGAACAGACTTAAGCATCGCTGTGCGTGAGAAAGTCTCATCATAGTCAACTCCTTCAACTTGTCAAAAACATTTTGCGACAAGTCAATCTTTGTAGACAGTGTCATTACCATCAACGTTTGTCTTCCTCTTGAAGATCCATTTATTCTCAATGGCTTGCCAATCATCGGGCAAGTCCACCAAAGTCCACACTTTGTTCTCATACATTGATCATATCTCAGATTTCATGGCCTCAAGCCATTTATCAGGATCTGGGTTCCTCATAGCTTATTCATAGTTCGTAGGTTCGTCATGGTCTAGTAACATGACTTCCAGAACAGGTCTATCGTACCACTCTAGTGTGGATCGTGCTCTGGTTGACCTAGGAGGTTCTGTAGCAATTTAATCTGAAGTTTCATGATCATCATCATTACCTTCCTCTCTAGTTGGTGTAGGCATCACGGGAACGGTTTTCTGTGATGAGCTACTTTCCAAGTCAAGAGAAGGTACAATTACCTCATCAAGTTCTACTTTCCTCCCACTCACTTCTTTCGAGAGAAACTCCTTTTCTAGAAAGGATCCATTCTTAGCAACAAAGATCTTGCCTTCGGATCTGTGGTAGAAGGTGTACCCAACAGTTTCTTTCTGGGTATCCTATGAAGATGCACTTCTCCGATTTGGGTTCGAGCTTATCAGGCTGAAGCTTTTTCACATAAGCATCGCAACCCCAAACTTTAAGAAACCACAGCTTTGGTTTCTTGCCAAACCATAGTTCATACGGTGTCATCTCAACAGATTTAGACAGTGCCCTATTTAACGTGAATGCAGTTGTCTCTAATGTATAACCCTAAAATGATAGTGGTAAATCGGTAAAAGACATCATTGATCGCACCATATCTAATAAAGTACGGTTACAACATTCGGACACTCAATTATGTTGTGGTGTTCCAGGTGGCGTGAGCTTTGAAAGTATTTCACATTGTTTCAAATGAAGACCAAACTCGTAACTCAAATATTCACCTCCGCGATCGGATCGTAGAAACTTTATTTTCTTGTTACGATGATTCTCTACTTCACTCTGAAATTCTTTGAACTTTTCAAATGTTTCAGACTTGTGTTTCATCAAGTAGATATACCCATATCTACTCAAATCATCTGTGAAGGTGAGAAAATAATGATACTCGCCGCGTGCTTCAACACTCGTCGGACCGCATACATCGATATGTATTATTTCCAATAAGTCATTAGCCCGCTCCATTGTTCCGGAGAACGGAGTTTTAGTAATCTTGTTGCAGCGACCCAACCCGAATGGATCGAAGTCTCTGTGCTTAAGTGTCATCCATGGATCGGTATGCTGACACACACAGTACTCGAGGATTTATAACAGAGGTAAATCACATGTATAAAGTAACGTAAATACTATAACCTCAATCCACATAGCGGAAGTAACAACAACGTTGTGGAGTTCCATCAACACCAATGTCAAAGTTGAGTGTAGACAACGCAACCCTAACATAACACTTACTCGTCGAAATAATTCTTGCAACATGAGACGTTGCAGCCATGTAGGTCAGTACATTGAATGTACTGGCAAATTCACACTGTAGCAGTAATGATGAACAATGCATTCAAATACATGCATATTTGGCTGGTGGAGGCTGTAAGGTTTGTTTTGCATAAAGCTAGTTTTTTCCTACAACAAAGGAATAAATTTTATTTACTACTCAATTTAATTAAGCAATATTGAGAATGGTTCCTCCATCTCAAATCCCCAAGTTACCAAAATTAATAACCGAACAATTTTATTAGATCAAGTGATGAGATCAACAACATAATCCACTTCTAGATACTCAAGGACATCCATAACCGTGGACACAGCTACTCATGAATAGTTTGTACACTCTGCAAAGGTTTGTGCACTTTTCTCCACAAGACTCGACCGCCTCTGTTTGATTTCTTGCACTGCATGGTGTTTGAGAGACGGATAACCGAGACACAACCTTTCAGAAGCATTAACTCTTTACCCTGGGTAGACTGTACCACCTACATCTGCCACATCTGCTAGTCTACCACTGAAAGAGGTCACACTTAGAATTTTGGATGTTACAAACCTACCACACTTAATATGGATCTCTTCCTCGAGATTCGAAGAGGCTAGCAAGAAATAGGTTGGGGTTCGGGGTCTCCTAACAAATCCATTGATTGGTATAGTCTGGTGTGTTACCACACTTAGAAGCATGGTTATGGTTCCATCAAGAGCTCGTATACTTCGTCCCTATTTGTGTGGCAATGTCGATCTTCTCAAATCTTCGGGATAATTCCTTCTCTGGGCTCTTCCGGTAGTGGCATAATCTTTTTACTCATTTCTTGTGTCCTTTCATCTTGGTAAGGTTTCTTTTGAGTCTGGTTCTTCTTAGCTGACAAGTCAGGCACTAATACTAAACAACTATCGATATTCATGGTGGTCATCAAAAAAATTAACTAGGTTCCTGCAGAAAACTGGTCTTGGCTTCATCCTCACCGTATGACCTACGGGTTGGCAACAACTGCCCAGTACACGGGAAAAATGTGTCATACCATTCTAAGGTTTAAACAAGGTTTTGACATCGTCGCCTCTCTACTATAGGTAAGTCACTCAGATTTACCATCCCGTATAACAGAGGCGAATAATAAGAGTAAGTCGGTATGGTGATCAATCCATTCCACACCCAAATCATTACCTTGTATATGGTTTAGTGAATATCGCATTCTAACACTCGGTCATCCTCACAAGCATTACAGAATTTTCTCTTGTCGACGAACCGAGTTCGGATATATCCATTATTTTTGCAAGCTAAACAACCATCTATCATTTCTTCACAACCCTCGGGTTTTGCGTAAACACCTTTAAGATCGTCTATTGACAAAGTCGTAACTTCTTCTAGGTGTTTTCCTTCAGCAAGAGTGCGGTTGCTTCTTTGACGGGTCCTGGGGCCTGTGGGTTATGACACATTTCATCACTGGTAACACTCGGACTCATGATCGGGTTGCAACTAATCATTCTTCCAATATCCAGCTTCCTTACCATTCTGAAATCCATCCAATTGTATTGTATTCCTTCCTTCTATTGGTAAAACTACGATGTAATTACTCAGACTCATCTTTGTCTAATCCATTCCAAGGTCTGATGTAACCAGCTCTTGTATTCGGGTAACAATGATGGGTTCTACCACCCTTAAAATGGAAACACTAGTTTCTACAAAATCTTATTGCACGTAGCATGATTTCACTTATTGCTTATATGGTAACAACTCGTAAAATCCAAAATCAATGCCATGATGCGAACTGTATTGATTCTCGACTTACTACGATCTACTGCATTTCCATTGCATGCTTCAACTTAACTACTTAGCGCAACTCTCATTCTCCTTGGGACAATCTCTGGCATAGTGCCCTGCTTTATTACAGCAGAAACATATTACTTCTGACAAGTCTCATGGTTCCATTGTGATTACGTAGCCTCCTTAGGTCCTCGGCTTATGGGTCCACTTCGGAACTTGTATATCCTTAACTCGTCCTTGGAGTCACTATTGCTCCACACTCCAGCATTACACCCTCTTTAAAATCCAATTGTACTTATTTCCTTCACACCCTTGGGGTAAGTATCATATCAAGAATAAACTTCAACTTATTTTGTGCAAACTCCACTCTTTGAAGCAACATTTTTCCTTTCCATTGGTCTAGTGTTCACACGGAAAAGTATCACCCCACAAAATATGCACTGGTCCATCCGTAATTCATATTCTCCTCATATCAAATCTTTTATTACATCCTGATCCACTATTCAACACTTCAAATTTCAAAGGTGCTTCACTACGAATGTTGCCATCCACATGGTTTGGTATGGTTAATCATTCCTTCCATCTTTATTCATTTGTCCTTGGTGAGGATGCTTCAGTCCCACTGGAATCGTGCCATGTGATTCTTGAAATCATCGATCCTTTGCTTCATCATAGTGGTCGTGGGCTTCATCTCCATCATCTCTGCATGCACCCTACTTAGGCATTCCTGAGTGTGACGAAGTCTTGCTTCAAGTAGGTCTCCAATCTGGTGTATGGCCTCCATAGCATCTTCACGAACATAGTTGAAGATTGTTGTTCGTGGTACTTGAGAGATGAAAAAGTATTGACCCATAGTTTTTGGGCAAACTCCTTTCACATGGTGGAGGTGTACCTCCACGTACCAAAGTTCAACTCCATTCTCCAAAAAAGATAACCCTTGTAGACCGCATCTTCTTCCAGGTGAATATGCTTCATCATGTCCTTCAGGATCTTTGGGTAATCCTGGTCGCTAGTCAGGGTCATGATTGTTTTCGGACCCTTGGGAAAAGACTCGTAAAGGGTTGTCACTTGTAGGTAATAGACAGAAGGGGAACTCGGGACAATGTATGTATTTCCTTGTATGAAATGTGGTTGGTTGTCCGAGAAAGGTTTGGGGTCAGCTTGTCCACGGGTTCTAGGTTTTAGTCTGGGTGAGATAGCAAGAGAGGCACTCACAATCATCCAACAACTCATAACATTTCCTTCTTAGATTCCAAAAATATCAACTTCTATTGATTCACAAACTATTACAATGTTCTTTCCATAACTCAACTCAACATCATAATAAAGGTGTATTCCACATTTAGCTAAATGCTTCATTCTAATATCTAGATCTCAACTACTCTGCTCAATCTTTCCTCACGTATGAACCTTCTCTGGCAAAATGCCCTACTTCCTTGCAGCGTAAACAAATGACATCAGACAAATCGAAGGACTTCATGGTGACTATCTTGGTTCACTGGGTTCTTGGCTTCCTTGTTGGGCAGTTGCTTGCATAATTACCTAAGTCCTTGCACCTATAACATGTGATGTGACTCGGGTCCTTTTTCACATAAATTGGGTTCTTCTGGGGACGCATGCTCTTTCTCTTCCTCGATTTCTTCGTTCCAATCAGGGCTTCTATTTCCTGTGGGTTATACTCAAATTCCACCGCCGGAAATTCTCCTAGATACTCCCTCGAACAATGCTGGGAAATGTGTCCCTCTTCTCCACATGAATAGCATGACTTGGTGCTGAGTTTAATTGGGTCTTCCTCGTGTGTGCCCTCCACATCTTCCTTCATCATTGGTTCTTCTAAAATTCCCACGAGGGCTTCTTTCATTGCTTCTTTCTTATGTTGGATAGTTCATTGTACCATGGGGTAAATGTGACACTAGCAGGGTAGTGGGTAGTCCCTTCGCATAAGAAACAAGTAATCTGCCTAGTTGGGCATTTTTCAGCTGGGTGACTTTCTTCACAATGAGGGCATTCGTCCTTGTGATCTTTATGGTTGTGCCCTATTTCTCCACAAATCCTACAGGCACAAGGTTTCTTCTTCGGGTTGTCGCCACGCTTTCAGATGAGACGAGATTTTAACAGAGTTTTCTTGAATTCCTCCCAACTATTTGCTCCATTACATCCTTGTATGGCTTTATGCATTTTCCACCATGTTGCAGCACTTTTTGTAAAGTACTGAAGAGTGTACTGAACCTCATACTTCCTTGCAATCAATTTTTCCTGAAGTGATCCTCAATGTTTTGTATCCATTGCTCTGCTTCAGGCTGGGTCATCGGTCCAGAGAATACAAATCTATCTTCATTCATCCTCTATTGTCCAAGGATTTTGGGACAAGATTCGGGAGGTGGGGAAAGGTACACTCAATACAAACAATAGTTTTGAAAAGACGGATTCAATTTTGTGGCCGTCGGGAAAAAACATCAAACAACTAACGGCTCACAGTCGTCGCATCTAACGTAAGTACATAACAGGGGTTTGGTCTTCTAAAGGTCAATATCTCTTCAAAGTCGTTAACTCTTCAAATCTTCGGAGTATCCACTGTTGTAGCTTCAACACTTCTAATGCATGGTCAAATCCTCTTTACTCCGAAGTGGTCAAAATAGGAAAAGGGTATTGTCTAACTATTAAGGTAAAAAGGGAAGTTTTGACAAAGCTTGGAAAAGAAGAGAGGTAAAGAATCCTTTTGAAAATAAAGTTTTAGAGAAATCATTTCCTATGGGCTTGCCAGTTTCTAGGGTCACGTCCTACAGTCAACATGTGCTCTGATACCATCTTTGTAGCGACCCAACCCGAATGAATCAAAGTCTATGTACTTAAGTGTCATACATGGATTGGTATGCTGACACACAGTGCTCGAGGATTTATAATAGAGGTAAATCTCATGTATAAAGTAATGTAAATACCATTACCTCAATCCACATAGCGGAAGTAACAACAAGGTTGTGGAGTTCCATCAACACCAACGACAAAGTTGAGTGTAGACAACGCAACCCTAACGTAACACTTACTCGTCGAAATAATTCCTGCAACATGAGACGTTGCAGCCATGTAGGTCAGTACATTGAATGTACTGGCAAATTCACACTGTATCAGTAATGATGAACAATGCCTACAACTACATGCATATTTGGCTGGTGGAGGCTGTAAGGTTTGTTTTGCATAAAGCTAGTTTTTCCCTACAAAAAAGGAATAAATTTTATTTACTACTCAGTTTAATTAAGCAATATTGAGAATGCTTACTCCATCTCAAATCCCCAAGTTACCAAAATTAATAACCCAACAATTTTATTAGATCAAGTGATGAGATCAACAACATAATCCACTTCTAGATACTCAAGGACGTCCATAACCGTGGATACGGCTACTCATGAATAGTTTGTACATTCTGCAGAGGTTTGTGCACTTTTCCCCAAGACTCGATCGCCTCTATTTGATTTCTTGCACTGCATGGTGTTTGAGAGACGGATGGCCGAGACACAACCTTTCAGAAGCATTAACTCTTTACCCTGGGTAGACCGTACCACCTACATCCGCTACATCTGCTAGTCTACCACTGAAAGAGGTCACACAACATACTCAACTATTCCAGAACCCATAATGGCTTGTGGCTGCATGTGGAAGTTTCTAGGCATGAAAATATCATATGATTCCTTTGAGCCTGGGTGGCATTCCAATAGGGTGATCGCACGGGTCCTCTGGGCTCTCCTAGGACAACACTGGACCCTCCAGGTGCCCGGGCAAACCACTGGGTGCTCCAGGGTTCCCCAACCAATCCACCCAGATGTGTATTAAAATTTCCACCATAAGTTTCCTTAGTTAAATATCTCTCTCACAACTTTCATGAAATACCTCATACCAATCCATGTCTACGAGCATGGCTAAGCAATAAGTAACAAAGCGTATATTCCCTTGTGTTGATCTCAAGTCATTGGGTTCCTACCTCATGAACTACAAAGCATCATCACATGTAACCAGTCCTACTCATGCAAGTGTTTGAGGATACAACTAATGCAATGAAAACTGGGTATTTGAAAAGTATGATCAAAGTATGAACTTGCCTTTTACTGTTGATGTAGATTCTTCGCACTCATAACTCGTGATAGATCTACTCGTCACACTCCGATCAATCTATCGTAAGCAAACAATAGTAACCACACATAAGCAATCACTCAGAAGATCAAAAAGAACGAAGAAAACACTTTGAAAAACATCGAAAACAAGTGAATAACTCTTGCAACAGAAAAAAATCTAACAGTACCAAAAATGAAGTGAATTTGGCCTTATCAGAAAGTTTAGGTCAAGAGCTTCGATTTGCAAAAAGAATCAACTAAAACGGAGTTATAAAACTCGAGTTATGACAAAAAGAAGTTTGAAACAAATCTAGTTGAATTCAAATTTTAAAACTTTCAAAAACATGTTTATGTTGCTTTACTGGATAGAGGGTATCAAGACGAAGAAGTGGGCGTTGGTTTCGTTGGATTTGGACTAACGAGTAAAAAGTTGTGGCCGTTTGAAGTTCAGGGACTAAATTGAAAAGGTTGTAACTACAAATAAGTCCCTGGCCGAAAAATAAAAAGAAAAGAAAAATCCTACCGAACGAATGTTCACTCTAGAAATCTAACGAACGAAAACGTTCGTTGATAGTTCTAAACGAACGAACGTCCACTATATAACTAAACCTAATAAATAAACCGATCTAGAAGAAAAAAACTAAACTAACTAAAAAACCGGGGCGAGTTCTTTTAGCGGTTATACCTGTTCGATTGGTTTTTCAACGAAAACCGTTGAGGCGGATCGGGCGCGGGTCGGGTTGGCACGGGTCGGAGTGGATCGACGGCGACGGCGCTCCTCCGGTGAGCGGGGCGATGGCGGCGCAGTGCGGTGGAGCGGGCTGCTCCGGCGGGGCGAGGGCGGAGGCGGTGGCGGTGATGCACGGGGCGGAGGCGCGGTGGTGTAAAGCAGCGGCGGCGACGCAGAGCACCAGCGGCGGCGGCAGCGGGTGCGAGGCGGCATGGCGATGCGAGGAGAACGAGAGGCCGGGAGGCGGGCTTATAAAGGTGGAGGGGGAGACGCGGCTTGCGGGAGGGGTAAGGGGAGAGGCGGTGGAGGCGTGTGTCCGTGTCGGACAGGGCTGGCGGCGATGATGGCGTGGTGGCGGCGAACTCCGCGCGGGAGGGAGACGGGGACTTGGGCTCGGCTGGGCTCGGCTGGAGCTGGGCCGGCCCAGTTTCGGCGGAAGAGATTTTATTAAACAAACAGATAAAAAGAATAAAACAAAAGGACAATAAAATATTATATAGGCATATAATATATCAAAATTTTCAGAAAAGCATTTCCTACAACATGAACATTTTTCTAGAGTCAAACAAAATACTCACAAATTTAAATAAATCATAAAGTGCAACTGTTGCAATAAAATCCAATAAAATCATTTTGAAAATGCCAAAATGATTTCAATATTTCTCTTCAATTTTCTTCTGTAGGGAATCATTTTACCCTATTTTCCATATTTTTTATTTTTGGAGAAAAATAATTTGAATAAAACCTAATAACTCAAATTTCGAAAATGAGTTTCAGAATATTTAAAAAGAACTTCCAACTCATATTTCTTATAATTTGAAGAAGTCATTTTATCTTCTCTCGGGAAAATCATTGAGTTGCATAAAGTTTTTGAATTTGAAATATTTCGAGAATGAAATTCAAAATCCTTTCAATACCCTTTTTCATTTAATAAATGGAAGAAGTCATATTATCTTCACTCTAGGTTTTTGTGATGAAAAGAATTTGAATTCATGGAGAACATAAATGCAAAGTGAAAGTTAGGGAAAGTCATTTTATTCCCTCTCATTTAACTTTCAAAAGTTTCAAATTTCACTCAATTCCACACATCACATCACACAAGCAATCAAAACTATCTATTTAATATAACATTCCAAAATTTAGAATTTTGGGATGCTACAAACCTACCACACTTAAAATGAATCTCGTCCTCGAGATTCGAAGAGGCTAGCAAGAAATAAGTTGGGGTACGGGGTCTCCTAACAAATCCATTGATTGGTATGGTCTGGTGAGTTACCACACTTAGAAGCATGGTTATGGTTCCATCAAGAGCTCATATACTCCGTCCCTATTTGTGTGGCAACGTCGATCTTCTCAAATCTTCGGGATAATTCCTTCTCTAGGCTCTTCCGGTAGTAGCATAATCTTTTTACTCATTTCTTCTATCCTTTCATCTTGGCAAGGTTTCTTCCGGGTCTGGTTCTTCTTAGCTGACAAGTCAGGCACTAATACTAAACAACTATCGATATCTCATGGTGGTCATCAAACAAATTAACTGGGTTCCCGCAGAAAACTGGTCTTGGCTTCATCCTCACCGTATGACCTACAGGTTGGCAACAACTGCCCAGTACACGGGAAAAATGTGTCATACCATTCTAAGGTTTAAACAAGGTTTTGACATAGTCGCCTCTCTACTATATGTAAGTCACTCAGATTTACCATCCGTATAACAGAGGCGAATAATAAGAGTAAGTCGGTATGGTGATCAATCCATTCCGCACCCAAATCATTACCTTGTATATGTATTAGTGAATCTCGCATTCTAACAAGCGGTCATCCTCACAAGCATTACATAATTTTCTCTTGTCGACGAACCGAGTTCGGATATATCCATTATTTCTGCAAGCTAAACAACCATCTATCGTTTCTTCACAACCCTCGGGTTTTGTGTAAACACCTTTAAGATCATCTATTGACAAAGTCGTAACTTCTTCTAGGGATTTTCCTTCAGCAAGAGTGCGGTTGCTTCTTTGACGGGTCCTGGGGCCTGTGGGTTATGACACATTTCATCACAGGTAACACTCGGACTCATGATCGGGTTGCAACTAATCATTCTTCCAATATCCAGCTTCCTTACCATTCTGAAATCCATCCAATTGTATTGTATTCCTTCCTTCTATTGGTAAAACTACGATGTAATTACTCACACTCATCTTTGTCTAATCCATTCCAAGGTCTGATGTAACCAGCTCTTGTATTCGGGTAACAATGCTGGGTTCTACCACCCTTAAAATGAAAACACTAGTTTCTACAAAATCTTATTGGACGTAGCATGTTTTCACTTATTGCTTATATGGTAACAACTCGTAAAATCCAAAATCAATGCCATGATGCGAACTGTATTGATTCTCGACTTACTACGATCTACTGCATTTCCATTGCATGCTTCAACTTAACTACTTAGCACAACTCTCATTCTCCTTCGGACAATCTTTGGCATAGTGCCCTTCTTTATTACAGCAGAAACATATTACTTCTGACAAGTCTCATGGTTCCATTGTGATTACGTAGCCTCCTTAGGTCCTCGGCTTATGGGTCCACTTCGGAACTTGTATACCCTTAACTCGTCCTTGGAGTCACTATTGCTCCACACTCCAGCATTACACCCTCTTTAAAATCCAATTGTACTTATTTCCTTCACACCCTTGGGGTAAGTATCATATCAAGAATAAACTTCAACTTATTTTGTGCAAACTCCACTCTTTGAAGCAACATTTTTCCTTTACATTGCTCCAGTGTTCACACGGAAAAGTATCACCCCACAAAATATGCATTGGTTCATCCGTAATTCATATTCTCCTCATATCAAATCTTTTATTACATCCTGATCCACTATTCAACACTTCAAATTTCAAAGGTGCTTCACTACGAATGTTGCCATCCACATGGTTTGGTATGGTTAATCATTCCTTCCATCTTTATTCATTTGTCCTTGGTGAGGATGCTTCAGTCCCACTGGAATCGTGCCATGTGATTCTTGAAATCATCGATCCTTTGCTTCATCATAGTGGTCGTGGGCTTCATCTCCATCATCTCTGCATGCACCCTACTTAGGCATTCCTGAGTGTGACGAAGTCTTGCTTCAAGTAGTTCTCCAATCTGGTGTATGGCCTCCATAGCAGCTTCACGAACATAGTTGAAGATTGTTGTTCGTGGTACTTGAGAGATGAAAAAGTATTGACCCATAGTTTTTGGGCAAACTCCTTTCACACGGTGGAGGTGTACCTCCATGTACCAAAGTTCAACTCCATTCTCCAAAAAAGATAACCCTTGTAGACCGCATCTTCTTCCAGGTGAATATGCTTCATCATGTCCTTCAGGATCTTTGGGTAATCATGGTTGCTAGTCAGGGTCATGATTGTTTTCGGGCCCTTGGGAAAAGACTCGTAAAGGGTTGTCACTTGTAGGTAATAGGCAGAAGGGGAACTCGAGACAATGTATGTATTTCCTTGTATGAAATGTGGTTGGTTGTCCGAGAAAGGTTTGGGGTCAGCTTGTCCACGGGTTCTAGGTTTTAGTCTGGGTGAGATAGCAAGAGAGGCACTCACAATCATCCAACAACTCATAACATTTCCTTCTTAGATTCCAAAAATATCAACTTCTATTGATTCACAAACTATTACAATGTTCTTTCCGTAACTCAACTCAACATCGTAATAAAGGTGTATTCCACATTTAGCTACATGCTTCATTCTAATATCTAGATCTCAACTACTCTACTCAATCTTTCCTCCGGTCTGAACCTTTTCTGGCAAAATGCCCTACTTCCTTGCAGCGTAAACAAATGACATCAGAAAAATCGAAGGACTTCATGGTGACTATCTTGGTTCACTGGGTTCTTGGCTTCCTTGTTGGGATGCTAAATCCTTGCATCTATAACATGTGATGTGACCCGGGTCCTTTTTCACAGAAATTGGGTTCTTCTGGGGACGCATGCTCTTTCTCTTCCTCGATTTCTTTGTTCCAATCAGGGCTTCTATTTCCTGTGGGTTATACTCAAATTCCACCTTCAGAAATTCTACTAGATACTCCCTCGGACAATGCTGGGAAATGTGTCCTTCTTCTCCACATGAATAGCATGACTTGGTGCTGAGTTTAATTGGGTCTTCCTCGTGTGTGCCCTCCACATCTTCCTTCATCATTGGTTCTTCTAAAATTCCCACGAGGGCTTCTTTCATTGCTTCTTTCTTATGATGGATAGTTCGTTGTACCATGGGGTAAATGTGACACTAGCAGGGTAGTGGGTAGTCCCTTCGCATAAGAAACAAGTAATCTGCCTAGTTGGGCATGTTTTAGCTGGGTGACTTTCTTCACAATGAGAGCATTCGTCCTTGTGATCTTTATGGTTGTGCCCTATTTCTCCACAAATCCTGCAGGCACAAGGTTTGTTCTTCGGGTTGTCGCCACGCTTTCAGATGAGACGAGATTTTAACAGAGTTTTATTGAATTCCTCCCAACTGTTTGCTCCATGACATCCTTGTATGGCTTTATGCATTTTCCACCATGTTGCAGCACTTTTCGTAAAGTACTGAAGAGTGTACTGAACCTCATACTTCCTTGCAATCATTTTTTTCCTGAAGTGATCCTCAATGTTTTGTATCCATAGCTCTGCTTCAGGCTGGGTCATCGGTCCAGAGAATACAAGTATATCTTCATTCATCCTCTATTGGGTCCAAGGGTTTTGGGATCAGATTCGGGAGGTGTGGAGAGGTACACTCAATACAAACAATAGTTTTGAAAAGACGGACTTTATTTTGTGGCCATCGGAAAAAAGCATCAAACAACTGACGGCCCACAATCGTCGCATCTAAGGTAAGTACATAATAGGGGTTTGGTCTTCTAAAGGTCAATATCTCTTCAAAGCCATTAACTCTTCAAATCTTTGGAGTATCCACTGTTGTAGCTTCAACACTTCTAATGCATGGTCAAATCCTCTTTACTCCGAAGTGGTCAAAATGGGAAAAGGGTATTGTCTAACTATTAAGGTAAAAAGGGAAGTTTTGACAAAGCTTGGAAAAGAAGAGAGGTAAAGAATCCTTTTGAAAATAAAGTTTTAGAGAAATCCTTTCCTATGGGCTTGCTAGTTTCTACGGTCACGTCCAACAGTCAACATGTGCTCTGATACTATCTTTGTAGCGACCCAACCCGAATGGATCGAACTCTCTGTGCTTAAGTGTCATCCCTGGATTGGTATGCTGACACACACAGTACTCGAGGATTTATAACAAAGGTAAATCGCATGTATAAAGTAACGTAAATACTATTACCTCAATCCACATAGTGGAACTAACAACAAGGTTGTGGAGTTCCATCAACACCAACGGCAAAGTTGAGTGTAGACAACACAACCCTAACGTAACACTTACTCGTCGAAATAATTCCTGCAACATGAGACGTTGCAGCTGAAAGATCGTGGATGTCGCCTAGAGGGGGGGTGAATAGGCGCTTTAAAATAATTACGGTTTAGGCTTGAACAAATGCGGAATAAACCTAGCGGTTAATTTGTCAAGCACGAAACCTACAACAACTAGGCTCACCTATGTGCACCAACAACTTATGCTAAGCAAGATAAATAACTAGGTGATAGCAAGATATATGACAAGAATCAATATATCTATCACATAGTATAGTGCATAAGTAAAGGGCTCAGGTAAGAGATAACCGAGGCACGCGGAGACGACGATGTATCCCAAAGTTCACACCCTTGCGGATGCTAATCTCCGTTTGGAGCGGTGTGGAGGCACAATGCTCCCCAAGAAGCCACTAGGGCCACCGTAATCTCCTCACGCCCTCGCACAATGCAAGATGCCGTGATTCCACTAAGGGACCCTTGAGGGCGGTCACCGAACCCGTACAAATGGCAACCCTTGGGGGCGGTCACCGAACCCGTACACTTTGGCAACCCTTGGGGGCGGTCACCGAAACCCGTCAAATTGCTCGGGGCGATCTCCACAACCTAATTGGAGACCCCGACGCTTGCCCGGAGCTTTACACCACAATGATTGAGCTCCGAACACCAAGGTTGGGGCTATCTCCCCAACAACACCACGAAGCTTCACCACAATGGAATATGGCTCCGAGGTGACCACAACCGTCTAGGGAGCCCAAGCACCCAAGAGGACAAGCTCAAGGGTACCAAGCACCCCAAGAGTAATAAGCTTCTCAACTTCACTTCCACGTATCACCGTGGAGAACTCAAACCGATGCACCAAATGCAATGGCAAGGGCACACGGAGTGCCCAAGTCCTTCTCTCCCAAATCCCACCAAAGCAACTAATGCTAGGGAGGGAAATGAGAGGAAGAACAAGAAGGAGAACACCAAGAACTCCAAGATCAAGATCCAAGGGGTTCCCCTCACTTAGAGGAGAAAGTGATTGGTGGAAATGTGGATCTAGATCTCCTCTCTCTTTTCCCCCAAAAACTAGCAAGAATCCATGGAGGGATTGAGAGATAGCAAGCTCGAAGAAGGTCAACAATGGGGGAAGAACACGAGCTCAAAGGATTGGGTTCATTGGGGAAGAAGACCCCCTTTTATAGGTGGGGGAAAAATCCAACCGTTATGCTCACAGCCCGCATAGAGCGGTACTACCGCTCCAGGAGCGGTACTACCGCTAGGGCAGTAGAACCCCTTTGAAAAACAACAGCGAGGAGGCAAAAAGGCCAGAAAAATCGTCGGAGCGGTAGTACCGCTTGACCTCACGATACTACCGCTAGGGGTAGCGGTAGTACTGCTAAGGGTAGCGGTACTACTGCTTGCGAGCGGTACTAAAAAATTACATCCGTGCCTACCACCGCTGGACTTGTGACGAGTTTTTGGTCCCGAGCGGAAGTAGCCACGGAAATAGCCGCGGTAGTACTGCTCCAAGCGGTAGTACCGCTCCCGAAAGCGGTAGTACCGCTCCCGAAAGCGGTAGTAAAAAATTACTTCCGCTCCTACCCGCGGTAGTACCGCTGCAGCCTTTTCAGTACACCAAAACGACAATAACTTTTGCATACGGACTCCGAATTCGATGAAACCAAGTTTGTTGGAAAGCTAGCGACAAGGGCTAACACAATCTAGCTAGAAATATCAATAAGAAGCAAGTTAGAAAAGTCCCATAAGAAAATGGTGAGAACCCTTCCTCAGATAAGACCGGTAAAACACCCAACACCAAAAACATCATAGAAGACACATGTGAACTCCGTTTTTGATGAACTCAAGCTTGCCATCAAGATGACCATAAGCTCTAAGACTCACAAAGAGAACCAAACAAGGACCAAGAAACATGATGCAAGGATGCAATGGTTTGAGCTCTCTACTAACGATACGATCAAGCTACCAACTTGAGAGCCCCCCTTGATAGTACGGCAAACGATCCTATAACCCGGTCTCCCAACTACCACCACGAGACCGGTAAAATAGAAATCCTATCAAGGGCAAACCTTTGCTTTGCACAAAGTCCACTTGAGCTAGATGTAGACGATCTTGACTTCCTCAAGTTGGACCACCTTTCTTGATTGCGTTGTCTCGATGAAGACTAGTAGATTGCTCCCCCATACTCCACTATGGGTGAGCCACTCTCCGGCATATCTTCACAAGTCCATTGTCACCACAATGGACGGCAAGCTTCAAGCACTTGATCTCTTCGTGATGCTCCACTTGAACTTGCACACCGCAACCTAACCCCACAAGGAACTCTCACGAAGACCATGGGTTAGTACACAAAGCGTGATTGACAATGCTTACCATACCATGGGATTGTGTGATCCCTCTCGGTACATCTTCTACACTTTGTGTGTTGATCAACTTGATTCATTCTTTGACTTAGTCTTGATCAACCTTGAATCTTTCCAACTCTCTTCATTTGGATGATGTCTTGAAGGTAAACATGAATGATCACAAACTCTTCTTCTTCAAGACATGCTTGCGATAGGCTCAACACCCACAAGACCAATCTTTGGATAATTCCTTAATAGCATCTTGGTCATCACAAACTCTCCTTGAAACCAACAAATGAACTCCAAGAAAAGCCTATGGACAAACCCTTCAAATATAACTCAAGGCAACCATTAGTCCATAGAGATTGTCATCAATTACCAAAACCAAACATGGGGGCACCGCATGTTCTTTCAATCTCCCCCATTTTGGTAATTGATGACAATCACTTTCAAGAGAGTTTATATAAGGAATTATGCATCACCATACCATGCAACAATAATGTATGCGCATGAGATGCAAAAGCTTAGGAACAAAACCAAAGCAAGAAGAGCGAAGAGACAACTCTCTAAACTTCCTCACAAAACTAAACTCTCTGAAACTTCTCCCCCATTGGCATCGATTGCCAAAATGGGCGAATAGCTTAGAAGGTCAATATAAATTGTGTTCCTCCATAAATTATGTATTCCTCAAAATAGAGAGAGGAAGGCAATACATATATCCAACTGTAAATACTTGGAGGAAGACAAACTATATTGAGGCCCAAAGATTGCAAAAGAATGATATGCCACAAAGGCATAACAAAGGGAGAAAAACACGCAATCAAGCAATCAAAGGATACCAATTGAATCAAGCTATCAAAAGATACCAATTGACCCAACTAGACCAATGATCCTACATGCCAAATGAATAAAAGATATTATGATAAGAGCAAAGGAGTGTTCTATATAAACTAGGGAAGCTCCCCATGATTTGTGCACAATTTAGTTTTGTATTTGGATACAACGAGCACAAAATAGGATCGTCGCTCCCCTAAGATCAATAGAACCTCACGACATAGCAACGGAGTGTTCTAAAGACATTAGTGAAGCTCCCCATAATTTATGCACTCCTTAGAATATTTTCATTAGGATACCAAGTGCACAAAGTAGGATCATCACTCCCTCAATATCAATAGACACTCACACCTAGTGCAAGTGAGCATGAAGGAAACAAAGCCTAGCACTTGCAACAAACAACTGGTTGAGCAATATATGAAAGAGTCAACTTAAGAGTAGGCTCAACCAAAATGATGTGTGTGAGTCATGGCAAAGCACTTGAGAAGATTAATGTATGGATGAACATTAAGCATCAGCATACTCTTGAATGAATGAGATACGCAGTGCAAGGCCTATCATTCCCACACAAAACAGCAAATGGGTTCACAAGCTCACTAATAATCATATAAATCACCTATGCTTGTGACAACCTGTGGTGAAGATATAAAAAGGATAGCTTTGTAATGAGGAGGGATACCAAAAGCCTCATCAAGACAAGCAAGAGAGAATGATCTTCACCACAAAAGAGTGCATCAAGATGAAACGATATAAGATCCGCAATCGAGACACACACCTTCACGGAGTCACCAAAGAAATAAAACAGGAACGAAAAGGTGGACGTGAAAGAAGGGGATATCAAATAGATATGCAACTTCTCTCAAGTGTATAAGATTCTAGGTAGATGATCTATCAATCCACAAAGAAGGATGTACACACAAAATTGTTGCAAAAAGGAATGAATAAGATATCCCCAAGGAAGTCATAAATATACCAATAAGATATTTGCTTGAAGGCATAGCACATGGCTAGATATGTTCTTATTGTATATAAATGAGTTCCAACCACACGAGCATCAAAGACATCACAACTAGCAACAAGAGATCATTGTTGGGATGCTTTGAGAAAGGAAACAAGTATCATTAGAAGGAATGACTAACATGCCATGATACAACCTACACAAGGTTGGTGCAAGAAATGTGTGCATGAAGTAGATGGTGATACTTGTTACCGAGATACCATTGGAAGGATGTAGTAGATACCAATTGAAGGTAGATAGTAGTTCATTGATCATCCTAGATTGACTCCAATAAGCACATGGTGACACCACCTTCCTTTTGAATGAGTCGAGCATACAATGCATCTCCAATTGTTCCTAGAACAACAACGCAAACAAAATGGTACCCAAACTCATTGGGACCAAAGAGTTAGAAACACCAATACATAGGACAAACTCTACAAACACATGTGCATTTATATATGAAAATGAATTTCATGCACATCTCATCCAAATTGAGACTAGGTGGAGTTTCCCCTATATATTGGGTTACAGAAAGAAAGCATGCCAAAGAAAATACATGAAGTAAATATGCATGCTCAAGACTTTCAAGAAACGAAACAAAATGAAAAAGAAATACCAAGTGAAAATAGGATACCAAATGGAGAAATCATCACTTGGAAGATATCTATTAGAAGATACATCAAGGAATGAGATATCCATTGATACACGCAAAAGGAAAGATATCAGACTCCCAAAAGAGAGGATGGTTCCAAGCAAACCAACCCATCTACAAAGTTTCATGATGGCACAAGTACCAAAAAGAAACGGCTTGCCTTCCATCAACACACACTTGATATGGATCACAAGATGAGTGTTCTATCGAAAATAGGATAGCTCCCCCACGAATTGTGCATTTAGAGAGATTTTGCATTCGAGTACAAAATGCACAGGGTGGGATCACCACTTTCACTATATCTAGAAAACACTCGACAAAAACAATAGAACACGAGATCCAGAAGTGGCATGGAAGGAAATGGGAGTTGACACAAACTTGGCAAGAGATAAGACAAATAAGACCAAAAGACAATGTAAAGATGATCAATAATTTCCACCACATAAATGATTACCAATTGTCAAAGACAAGAGGTATTTGGAAATAATTCCCGGTGATAGATAGCAATGATATCCAACATCATCTTCACACCAAACACAAGCAAAATGCAACTTGTAGATCTAACATGCCACCTAGGAACAACATAATTTATACTATCAACTCTAGGTGACAATATCTCAAATTTACACATTTTCTAGGCTTGTAATATGCACATAGAATATTACTCCCCCATAATGTGATACCAACGAAAAACTTACCAAGATGCAAAAGAGAACCAACAAGAGATAATTAATGGAACATTTAGAATTTGACTTTCTCATGAGAAGACATACCACATAGAGACTAGATAATCTTGTAATATCAATACTAGATGGTATCCCTCATGTACACACATTAATAGGATTGTGAGGTGCACAAAGCACATCACTCCCCCAAAATGGGATGTTCCATTAATCTCTCACAAGAGCCAACTAAGATAAAAGCAAGAAGCACAAAGGCTCAACGCACGACACACGCATACATGATGTACAAACCAACATACATACTTGATTTCTCAAGATAAGCAAATTGGAAGCACAACATATACAAGCACATGCAAGGTATAAAACCACAACATGCTAAGGGGCAAGTAACTTTCAATGTAAACAATTTAAGCACGAGTTACCGCAAGGAGGAACATTGGATATACCATAGAAAGATAATCCGAATGACTTGGCTTGAGACAATATGAATGATGAAGACCCCTCAAATCTTCATAATGTAGCCAAGTCTCCAAAGCCCTCCAAATACACCTATTGATCAAGTTTGAGATAGTTGGTCCCCAACCAAGTTGGGTCCTAAGAGGTTAGTCACAATAGGCTTGGCTACCCAAATGGTTCTTTTCTTGACACCACTTTGAGTCCCAAGAAACTTGGCAAACACATTGCCAACCTTATCCTTCCCAAGAGAATAGACATCGTCAATAATAATTGGGTTGGATAAGTTACCACTAGTGCATGAAGAAGCAAGGTGACCCTTCTCACGGCATAGGTAGCAACATCTACTCTTCACTTTCTTATCATTTGATTTCTCAAAATGAGAAGCATTACCATGAGTCTTCTTGGGAAGCGGCCTTTCTCCAACTTGCGGTTGAGCACGAGATTGAACTTGTGGCCTCTTCCCTTGTTGCTTGTCACTAATGACCTTCTTCTTCAATGGGCAAGATCTAACATGATGCCCTTCAATTTTGCACTTGAAGCAAATAATCTTGGCTGAATTCTTGAGTTGTTCTTGGCCCTTCTTCTTGTTGCTCTTGGACTTCTTCTTCTTGTTGGAGTTGAATCCAAGTCCACCTTTGTCATTGGGGGATTTTTGCACACTCAAGATATTGTTGAGTGTGGACTTCCTTTCATGAAACTTTTCCAAGTCTTTCTTCAAGGAAGAGACTTGGGCCATCAGCTCTTTGATTTCCTCTACATGGTTAGTATCAACACAAGTACTAGAGGAAGTATAGGCTTCATTGTTAGAGCAACAAGGCAAGGAAAGAAATTCATCACAAGATGTACCAATGTTATGCATAGATGAATTACGAGGACTAGCACATGTCAATATAGCATTTTGACTAGAAGTAGTGCTAGCGGCCACATGAGACTCACTAGATGTTACCTTGATGATCATAGCCTCATGAGCTATCTTTAGCACATTATGCGATACTAGAAGATCATCATGAGAGCTTGTGAGCTTTAAATGACTTTCTTCCAATCTCCCATAATTGCTAGATAGCAACTCAAGTTGAGCCCTTAGCTCAACATTCTCCTTCAAAATGGATGCTTCACTAGAAATAGAGTTAGTAGCACAAGAATCATCAATAATAGCAAGAGGAGAAGGCAACTTGGCAAGCTCTTTAGAATATGAAGCTTTAAGTTGAGCATGAGACTCTGTGAGTTTGATGAGCTCACTCTTAATGACCCTTGAGCCATTTTTGAGGTGATCAAAATCCTCAAGGAGTTTAGCATGTGCAACTTCAAGCTTCTCATTTTTAGTTTCAAAATCATTAGCCACCTCGAGAGCTCTATCACGGGATTCCTTTATTCTAGATAGTTCTAGAGCAAAAGTCTCCTCAAGAGATTCCTTGGTGGTTTGTTCAAGTTCAAGAGCTTGTGAGAGGTCGGCGATCTCATTAGCGTAATCATGCTCATGACCTTCCATTTTCTCAATGGTGACCTCATGCTCCTCTAGATGAGATTCCAACTCATCAATATATTTCTTGCCCTCAATGGCAATAGACATGATTTCCATAAAGTTGGAACGAGCTAATTTATTCTTAAGAAGAGCTTTAAAAATCATTTCCCCCTTAATTTTTAAGGAGGCAACATTATCATTCTCTTCATAATTTTCTACATCATCATCATTGTTATCATCACTATCATCACAAGATATATTGGGGTTCAAAGTGGGAGATACCTTTGAAGCCTTAGCCATAAGGCAAAACGCAATAGATGATGATGTAGGATCCCTTGAAGCACCATTCAAGACTACATCTTGTTCCATGGGGTGTTGGGTTTCCTCTACATTGTTAGCAGAACAATTCGAGGAAATAGATGCATTTTTATCATGGCAACAAGACATAGCAAGCATATCATCATGAGTTTTAGTCAAGCAATTTCTACATGATATGCAAGGACTATCAACACAAGCATGTGGAACATGTAGGGTGCTCGAAGTGTTAAAGTCCAAAGAAGATGCATTGCAATAAGATAGTGATGAAGGATCATCCACAATAAGCATACTATCATCATTGCAATGACCAACACTACTCACCATATCATTACCTTGTGGCAATCCACATGTAGGCGAAGTAGAAGAAGTTGAGAAAGCAACATGGTCGGAGGTGGAGGGAGAACAATCATCCCCATAATTCTTGGACACACCATATTTATCTTGAAGCTTTGTCCACAACTCATGAGCATCCCGGAACGGCATGAGTTGAAATATAACTACATTGCTCAAAGCATCAAAAAGCACATTAGAAGCTTGAGCATTGAGATAAGAGTTTTTCTCATCCTCTAAAGATAATCTTTGTGCATCCTTTGGAGGAGAAAACCCCATATCTACAATTCGCTCTAAATTTGGGTCCATGACCCTAAAGAGATTAAGCATGCGAATTACCAAACATCAAAATTTGTGCCATTGAAACTAAGAGTGTCAGAGAATCCTAAACCCCTAGTCGACATCCTTACTCTCTAGGCGGTTAAGCCCTATGAAGAGAGACGAGGCTCTGATACCAATTGAAAGATCGTGGATGTCGCCTAGAGGAGGGGGTGAATAGGCGCTTTAAAATAATTACGGTTTAGGCTTGAACAAATGCGGAATAAACCTAGCGGTTAATTTGTCAAGCACGAAACCTACAACAACTAGGCTCACCTATGTGCACCAACAACTTATGCTAAGCAAGATAAATAACTAGGTGATAGCAAGATATATGACAAGAAACAATATATCTATCACAAAGTATAGTGCATAAGTAAAGGGCTCAGGTAAGAGATAACCGAGGCACGCGGAGACGACGATGTATCCCGAAGTTCACACCCTTGCGGATGCTAATCTCTGTTTGGAGCGGTGTGGAGGCACAATGCTCCCCAAGAAGCCACTAGGGCCACCGTAATCTCCTCACGCCCTCGCACAATGCAAGATGCCGTGATTCCACTAAGGGACCCTTGAGGGCGGTCACCGAACCCGTACAAATGGCAACCCTTGGGGGCGGTCACCGAACCCGTACACTTTGGCAACCCTTGGGGGCGGTCACCGAAACCCGTCAAATTGCTCGGGGCGATTTCCACAACCTAATTGGAGACCCTGACGCTTGCCCGGAGCTTTACACCACAATGATTGAGCTCCGAACACCAAGGTTGGGGCTATCTCCCCAACAACACCACGAAGCTTCACCACAATGGAATATGGCTCCGAGGTGACCACAACCGTCTAGGGTGCCCAAGCACCCAAGAGGACAAGCTCAAGGGTACCAAGCACCCAAGAGTAATAAGCTTCTCAACTTCACTTCCACGTATCACCGTGGAGAACTCAAACCGATGCACCAAATGCAATGCCAAGGGCACACGGAGTGCCCAAGTCCTTCTCTCCCAAATCCCACCAAAGCAACTAATGCTAGGGAGGGAAATGAGAGGAAGAACAAGAAGGAGAACACCAAGAACTCCAAGATCAAGATCCAAGGGGTTCCCCTCACTTAGAGGAGAAAGTGATTGGTGGAAATGTGGATCTAGATCTCCTCTCTCTTTCCCCCCAAAAACTAGCAAGAATCCATGGAGGGATTGAGAGATAGCAAGCTCGAAGAAGGTCAACAATGGCGGAAGAACACGAGCTCAAAGGATTGGGTTCATTGGGGAAGAAGACCCCCTTTTATAGGTGGGGGAAAAATCCAACCGTTATGCTCACAGCCCGCACAGAGCGGTACTACCGCTCCAGGAGCGGTACTACCGCTAGGGCAGTAGAACCCCTTTGAAAAACAACAGCGAGGAGGCAAAAAGGCCAGAAAAACCGTTGGAGCGGTAGTACCGCTTGACCTCACGGTACTACCGCTAGGGGTAGCGGTAGTACTGCTAAGGGTAGCGGTACTACTACTTGCGAGCGGTACTAAAAAATTACATCCGTGCCTACCACCGCTGGACTTGTGATGAGTTTTTGGTCCCGAGCGGAAGTAGCCACGGAAGTAGCCGCGGTAGTACTGCTCCAAGCGGTAGTACCGCTCCCGAAAGCGGTAGTAAAAAATTACTTCCGCTCCTACCCGCGGTAGTACCACTGCAGCCTTTTCAGTACACCAAAACGACAATAACTTTTGCATACGGACTCCGAATTCGATGAAACCAAGTTTGTTGGAAAGCTAGCGACAAGGGCTAACACAATCTTGATAGAAATATCAATAAGAAGCAAGTTAGAAAAGGCCCATAAGAAAATGGTGAGAACCCTTCCTCAGATAAGACCGGTAAAACACCCAACACCAAAAACATCATAGAAGACACATGTGAACTCCTTTTTCGATGAACTCCAGCTTGCCATCAAGATGACCATAAGCTCTAAGACTCACAAAGAGAACCAAACAAGAACCAAGAAACATGATGCAAGGATGCAATGGTTTGAGCTCTCTACTAACGATACGATCAAGCTACCAACTTGAGAGCCCCCCTTGATAGTACGGCAAACGATCCTATAACCCGGTCTCCCAACTACCACCACGAGATCGGTAAAATAGAAATCCTATCAAGGGCAAACCTTTGCTTTGCACAAAGTCCACTTGAGCTAGATGTAGACGATCTTGACTTCCTCAAGTTGGACCACCTTTCTTGATTGCGTTGTCTCGATGAAGACTAGTAGATTGCTCCCCCATACTCCACTATGGGTGAGCCACTCTCCGGCATATCTTCACAAGTCCATTGTCACCACAATGGACGGCAAGCTTCAAGCACTTGATCTCTTCGTGATGCTCCACTTGAACTTGCACACCGCAACCTAACCCCACAAAGAACTCTCACGAAGACCATGGGTTAGTACACAAAGCGTGATTGACAATGCTTACCATACCATGGGATTGCGTGATCCCTCTCGGTACATCTTCTACACTTTGTGTGTTGATCAACTTGATTCATTATTTGACTTAGTCTTGATCAACCTTGAATCTTTCCAACTCTCTTCATTTGGATGATGTCTTGAAGGTAAACATGAATGATCACAAACTCTTCTTCTTCAAGACATGCTTGCGATAGGCTCAACACCCACAAGACCAATCTTTGGATAATTCCTTAATAGCATCTTGGTCATCACAAACTCTCCTTGAAACCAACAAATGAACTCCAAGAAAAGCCTATGGACAAACCCTTCAAATATAACTCAAGGCAACCATTAGTCCATAGAGATTGTCATCAATTACCAAAACCAAACATGGGGGCACCGCATGTTCTTTCAGCAGCCATGTAGGTCAGTACATTAAATGTACTAGCAAATTCACACTGTAGTAGTAATGATGAACAATGCCTACAACTACATTCATATTTGGCTGGTGGAGGTTGTAAGGTTTGTTTTGCATAAAGCTAGTTTTTCCCTACAACAAAGGAATAAATTTTATTTACTACTCAGTTTAATTAAGCAATATTGAGAATGGTTACTCCATCTCAAATCCCCAAGTTACCAAAAGTAATAACCAAACAATTTTATTAGATCAAGTGATGAGACTAACTACATAATCCACTTCTAAATACTCAAGGACGTCCATAACCATGGACACGGCTACTCATGAATAGTTTGCACACTCTGCAGAGGTTTGTGCACTTTTCCCCACAAGACTCGATCGCCTTTGTTTGATTTCTTGCACTGCATGGTGTTTGAGAGACGGATGACCGAGACACAACCTTTCAGAAGCATTAACGCTTTACCCTTGGTAGACCGTACCACCTACATCCGCTACATCTGCTAGTCTACCACTGAAAGAGGTCACACAACATACTCAACTATGCCAGAGCCCATAATGGCTTGTGGCTGCACGTGGAAGTTTCTAGGCATGAAAATATCATATGATTCCTTTGAGCCTGGTTGTCATTCCAATAGGGTGATCGCACGGGTCCTCCGGGATCCCCTAGGACAACACTGGACCCTCCAGGTGCCCGGGCAAACCACTGGGTGCTCCAGGGTGCCCCAACCAATCCACCTAGATGTGTATTAAAGTTTCCACCTTAAGTTTCCTTAGTTAAATATTTCTCTCACAACTTTCATGAAATCCCTCACACCAATCCACGTCTACGAGCATGGCTAAGCAATAAGTAACAAAGCGTATATTCCCTTGGGTTGATCTCAAGTCATTGGGTTCCTACCTCATGAACTACAAAGCATCATCACGTATAATCAGTCCTACTCATGCAAGTGTTTGAGGATATAACTAATGTAATGAAAACTAGGTATTTGAAAAGTATGATCAAAGTATGAACTTGGCTTGTACTGTTGATGTAGATTCTTTGCACTCAAAAATCGTGATAGATCTACTCGTCACACTCTGATCAATCTATCATAAGCAAACAATAGTAACCACACATAAGCAATCACTCAGAAGATCGGAAAGAACGAAGAAAACACTTCGAAAAACTTTGAAAACAAGCAAATAACTCTTGCAACAGAAAAAATCTAACAGTACCAAAAATGAAGTGAATTTGGCCTTATCAGAAATTTTAGGTCAAGAGCTTCGATTTGCAAAAAGAATCAACTAAAACGGAGTTATAAAACTCGAGTTATGACAAAAAGAAGTTTGAAACAAATCTAGTTGAATTCAAATTTTAAAACTTTCAAAAACATGTTTAAGTTGTTTTACTGGAAAGAGGGGATCAAGACAAAGAAGTGGGTGTTGGTTTCGTTGGATTTGGACTAACGAGTAGAAACTTGTGGTCGTTTGAAGTTCAGAGACTAAATTGAAAAAGTTGTAACTACAAATAAGTCTCTAGCCAAAAAAGAAGAAGAAAAAGAAAAATCCTACCGAATGAACGTTCACTCTAGAAATCTAATGAACGAAAACGTTCGTTGACAGTTCTAAACGAACGAACGTCCACTATATAACTAAACCTAATAAATAAACCGATCTAAAAGAAAAAAAACTAACTAACTAAAAAATAGAAAAACGGGGGCGAGTTTTTTAGCGGTTATACCGGTTCGGCTGGTTTTGCGTCGAAAACCACCGAGGCGGATCGTTCTTGGGTTGGGTTGGCGCGGGTCGAAGCGGATCGGCGGTGGTGGCGCTGCTCCGGTGAGCGGGGCGACGGCGACGCAGTGCGGTGGAGCGGGTGGCTCCGGCGGGGCGAGGGCGGAGACGGTGGCGGTGACACGTAGGGTGGAGGCGCGGTGGTGTGCAGCGGCGGGGCACCGCGGAGCAGCAGCAGCAGCGGCGTCGGGTGCGAGGCGGCGTGGCGATGCGGGGAGAACGAGAGGCCGGGCGGCGGGCTTATAAAGGAGGAGGGGGAGGCGCGGCTTGAGGGAGCGATAAGGGGAGAGGCGGTGGAGACGCGTGTCCATGCCGGACACGGCTGGCGGCGGCGATAGCGTGGTGGCGGCGAACTCCGCGCGGGAGGGAGACGGGGAGTTGGGCTGGGACGGGCCCGGCTAGAGCTGGGCCGGCCCAGTTTCGACGGAAGAGATTTTTTTAAAACAGACAGATAAAAAGAATAAAACAAAAGGAAATAAAATATTATATAGGCATATAATATATCAAAATTTTCAGAAAAACATTTCCTACAACATGAACATTTTTCTAGAGTCAAATAAAGTACTCACAAATTTAAATAAATCATAAAGTGCAACTGTTGCAATAAAATCCAATAAAAATCATTTTAAAAATGCCAAAATGATTTCAAATTTATTTCTCTCCAATTTTCTACTCTAGGGAATCATTTTACCCTATTTTCCATATATTTTATTTTTGGAGAAAAATAATTTGAATAAAACCCAATAACTCAAATTTTGAAAATGAGTTTTAGAATATTTCAAAAGAACTTCCAACTCATGTTTCTTATAATTTAAAGAAGTCATTTTACCTTCTCTCGGGAAAATCATTGAGTTGCATAAAGTTTCTGAATTTGAAATATTTTGAGAATGAAATTCAAAATCCTTTCAAAACCCTTTTTCATTTATTAAATGGAAGAAGTCATATTATCTTCACTCCAGGTTTTTGTGATGAAAAGAATTTGACTTCATGGAGAACATAAATGCAAAGTGAAAGTTAGGGAAAGTCATTTTATTCCCTCTCATTTAACTTTCAAAAGTTTCAAATTTCACTCAATTTCACACATCACATCACACAAGAATCAAAACTATCTATTTAAGATAACATTCCAAAATTTAGAATTTTGGGATGTTACACTTGCCCATGAGGCATGGTTCACAAGTATCAAATGATTCATAATCAAGTGATTCCAAAAGTCCATCAGCATGGAGTTTCTTCATGCGCTTTACATCAATATGACCTAAACGGCAGTGCCACAAGTATGTTGCACTTTCATAATCAACTCTACATCTTTTGGCTTCAATATTGTGCATATGTGTATTACTACGATCGAGATTCAATAAACCATTCACCTTGGGTGTATGACCATAGAAGGTTTTATTCATGTAAACAGAATAACAGTTATTCTCTGACTTAAATGAATAATCGTATTGCAATAAACACGATCCAATCTTGTTCATGCTCAACGCAAACACCAAATAACATTTATTTAGGTTTAACACTAATCCCAAAAGTACAGGGAGTGTGCTATGATGATCATATCAATATTGGAACTACTTCCAACACACATCGTCACCTCACCCTTAACTAGTCTCTCTTTATTCTGCAACTCCTGTTTCGAGTTACTAATCTTAGCAACCGAACAGGTACCAAATACCCACGGGCTACTACGAGCACTAGTGAGGTACACATTAATAACATGTATATAAAATATACATTTGTTCACTTCGCCATCCTTCTTATCCGCCAAATATTTGGGGTATTTTCGCTTCCAGTGACCATTTCCTTTGCAGTAGAAGGACTTAGTTTCAGACTTGGGTCTAGCTTTGGGCTTCTTCTCGGGAGTGGCAACTTTCTTGCCATTCTCCTTGAAGTTCCCTTTCTTTTCCATGCCCTTTTTCTTGAAACTAGTTGTCTTGTTTAACCATCAACACTTGATGCTCTTTCTTGATTTCTACCTTCGCTGATTTCAGCGTCGCGAAGAGCTCGGGAATCGTTTTCGCCATCCCTTGCATATTATAGTTCATCACAAGTTCTAGTAGCTTGGTGATAGTGACTAGAGAATTATGTAAGTCACTATCTTATTTGGAAGATTAACTCCCACTTGATTCAAGTGATTGTAGTACCTAGACATTCTGAGCACATGCTCACTAGCTGAGCTATTCTCCTCCATCTTCAGTCTAAACATAAGCCGGCAGTCTTATATTTGGAGCGATAGCTCTAACTGCATGAAGCTGATAAGCCGTCAGTCTAAACATATACTACATGTATGATTATTTTTTGCAATGGTATTAAACATGGTAATTAAGCCGGCCCTGGTTATGGACTATCTATCCCGAGTGGCATCGGTCGGGCATCATGACCCACCCAGCGGTAAACCGCCAGGGCACTTATTATATGTTTATGTGCAGGATAAGGATTAATTTGATCTGCATAAGTCAGCACTGTCATAAGCATAAAGTGGTGTTTCTTCAAATAGCGGATCAACAGTATTATGCAGAAGCAGAACCATGCACAATGGCACGATAGATTAAAGTTTTACTACCCTATTACATGACTCCGTGAGCCAAACAAAATCAAGTGTTTTTAAAGGATCAAGCATGTAAACCGCCCGACGGTTCACTCTTCCTGTCCTTGCTGACTTGAAGCTTCTGGATTACCCTTCTTCGGTTATTCGTCCTCCTCTATCTGAAAGTGTGGTGACGACCAATTGATGCCAGCCAAAGCTTCAAATTCAGCTTCATCATCGATAAGTTCAGACGGGTCAATTTCAGGGACGAAAGTTTGCTTGCCGATTGGAGGGATTAGCTCCAGCACTTTGTACGCCGGCGTGGGCATCTTCTGGTTCTCTATGCTGTAAGCTGGCTGATATCTTGACAGATTTGTTTCACTGGCAATCAGGCTGGCCAGAGGGCGTATATCTTTGACACATGCAGCGAAGTCTTTTTGATCAAAAGCCGTGCCATCTTCTTTCAGACTTGGATAACCAGTGGCTAAGTCGGATGGGTCTAACTCTGGTAGCCACGCCTTGGCCCGGCTTAAAGATGTTATGGCACCGACTCTCGCAGACGACCGCTTCATCACATCAATCCTGGCCGGCAGCATAGAAAGTTTCTTCAAAATATCTATTAAAAGAGCAGGTGTCTGGTTTGACAGAGAGACTGTAACCAATGCGCGCTGAGCTCCAGTATATAACTATTCAACAAGTGTATAAACAGCTTTAAACTTCACATGCATCTCTTTGGCAAGATTGCTGCTCCTGCGGCTTATATAAGTCATAAATTGGTTAGCGACGGTTTATGCTATCAAAGGAAAGATTCAATTTTCAACAAGGCGGCTTACCAAAGATAGCTGAAGCCATTTGAGATACATGGTGCTTTAAACCAGTGAGCTCAGTGGTCACCTCTTCAAGAGTTGCTTCCGCCTTTTCGGCTCGCTGGACCAAGGCGGTTCTTTCTTTAGCCCAACCAGCCTTCTCCGCTTCAAAATTGGCTTTCAGTTTCTCTGTTTCAGACACACTAAATTGAAATTTTGATTCAACCTTCTAGGTCTCAGATTCTTGAAACTTCAGCCGGCTCTTTGCATCATCTAAGTGCGATTGCAATTCAGCACTTGTATCCTGTATAAACAAGGAGTTACAAAACATATTATTATCCAGGTTACAAGAATTGAAGTCCCAAGCCTTTTGCAAGCAACAACACTTGGCACTTGGGGGCTAATGGCTGCCGAAACATTCTTTATGCGCCGATTCATATCAATAAAGTCCCAAGCACTTTGCAAGCAAGAGCACTTGGCACTTGGGGGCTAATGCATATTGTTTGTCTTTCATTATTCATATATGCTAACCCGGTGGTATTGTAAACATTGACCACCGGCTTATAAATGGTATACAGGCAAGTTTTAGAAATGCACAATGATGAATAAGACCGACTCATTCATACTGATTAAGCCGGCCCATGGGGGCTACAGGTGCAAGGTTCAGCAAATTCAAATTTTCTATAGTGGTGAGTGCCGGTTTCGGAAGGATTCCTTTAAAGATGTTCGTATCATTCTAAGTCTATAGCATATTCAATTCTATCATATTCTATAGACTTGGGGGCTGGAAGGATATACATAACTTAGTTAAAGTTCATACCTCGAATTTTTTGTGCATTTGTTTCACCATGTCAATTTCAAGATCATGGCTGATGTGGACTTGACTGAGATAGCAGGAAAGCACTTCACTACTACTCAACTGTGCATAATGAGTCATGTCAAACCTTACTTTCCGCTTCTCAACAAGTTCTTGTTTGGCGGTGTGTTTGGCCAGAACAGTTGGATTGCCCGGTTCTCTAAAGCCGGTGTCAGTGATCAGCACATCTTCATTTTGCTTTTCTGGCGGCTTAGTCGGGCTTGACGATTCAGCATTTGCAGAAGTGATATTGGTGCGATCAAGAGAGACATCAGGAATTTCACGAGGAGCGTTGTGAGAAATCTCCTCCATTGGTTTTTCAGCATCAGTTGCTGAGACTTGTTGCTCCGGCTCCATGGTGTTAGGATCAGTTGTCGGTTTACTCATCTTTGATTTCTTACTAGGCTTGTCTTGACCACTGCACAAATCATGACAAATCAGTACAAGGTTATAAAAGTATAAGGGAAGAGTAGTACAGGGAATAATTGTTACCCAGGGGCAGCCTTGAAAGGCGACAGTTGAGTCTGAGATGAATCACTCGAGGAAGAGGGAGAAACCTCCTGGTAGTTTGAATCGGAAGAGTTCAGTGGCTGGCGAATGAGACCCGCCAGCGGGTAAAAAGAATTTAAGTGCGAAAGGACCTCATTTTGACGTTTCCGTCAGACTGGATTATTCGGTAAGCCGAAGGACAACTCTTCACCTCCGGTATTCCGAATTTGACGCCGGTTCTCGTGTTGTTGTTGCTTCAAAAGAAAGTGATGATCCAAATGAGCTAAGGGGTGTGAAAATCTTACTTTTTGGATTACTCATCGAATTTTCTGTCTTGGCTAGGTTTCTGAGCCGGAGGATATAGTGATTACCTCTTCTTCGACAGCATGGCTCGCCCCCGTATCGTCCTGGAAATAATCAGTGTCAATAAGATAATTGAAAAAGGATCCAAGAGAGTCAAGGGCTACCTCCAACTCAGAGTTGTCGTTCAGTTTAAACAATTCAGAAACACTTGGTTTCTTCTTTGTCTTTTTAGCGGCTTTCTGAGCGACTTTTTTGATAGCTTTGGCCTTTTTGGTAGCCTCATGATCATATTTCTTCTTCCAGAAATCCGATTTAGCCTGTCAAAGTCGTCACGGTTGAGTTGACGGGAGAATTAAATAAGAAAGCAAGAACAGTTAAAATTAAGACTCACATCCGGTGCCGGGTTAAGCTTGCAGAAAGGGTTCAGACCCACTTTGCTGCAGTCTCCCAGGCCTTCATTCATAAGGGTCTTGGTCATTTCTGTAATTGTGTCCTCAGTCAAGTCCAATGGGCTGTGGCGTAATGGATCTTTGGTCTCACCAGTGTAAGCACACATTAAGCCGGACATATGACTCAAAGGAATGATTCGCCAGGAAACCCAACACCGGACCAAGTCAATTCCGGTTAGCCCATTTCCCAGTAAGGCCTTGACTTTTGCAATAGTAGGAGCAAGTTTTTTGCGTTCCGCAGCGGTAAGTTTTTCAGCAAGAGGATGTTTTGGGTCCAAACGTTGGACACGATAACCCGGCAATGGATTCTCATCAGCCGGAGAGGCGTCTTTGCAATAAAACCATGTTTGATTCCAATCTTTGGGGTGACTCTGAAGACGAGCATAAGGGAAAATAGCATATCTTCTTCGTTGAATTGAGATGGCTCCAAGTTCCAAGTTGGATCCGTGCATGAACTCGTTTTGGCGGTTTAAATAGAAGTACTCTCTAAAGAGCTTGATGTTGGGCTCCTCTTGAAGATACACTTCACAGAAGACATGGAAATTGCAGGTATTTGACATGGAATTGGGTCCGATGTCTTGAGAATGGAGCTGAAAGAAGTGCATAACGTCCCGAAAGAACTTAGAGCCGGGTGGTGAAAAGCACCGGTTCATGTGATCAATAAAAACAACAACTTCATCGTCCTTTGGATGAGGTCTCTCTTCGCCCGGCTTAGAGGCGCGGTAATGCATGATGGATTTTTTCCGGCAAGTACCCAATTTTTACAAAATCGTCAAGTGTAGCATCGGTGACAACAGAAGGAACCCAATTGCACGAAGTTAAGCTCTAAGACTCACAAAGAGAACCGGCAGAAACCAAACAAGAACCAATAAAGATGATGTAATGATGCAATGGTTTGAGCTCTCTGCGAACGATACGATCAAGCTACTCATTGAGAGCCCCCCTTGATAGTACGACAAACGGTCCTATAACACGGTCTCCCAACTACCACCATGAGACCGGTAAAATAGAAAACCTATCAAGGGAAAACCTTTGCCTTGCACATTGTCCACCTGAGCTGGATGATGACGATCTTGACTCCCTCAAGCTGGACCACCTTTCTTGATTGCGTTGGCTCGGTGAAGACTAGTAGATTGCTCCCCCATACTCCACTATGGGTGATCCACTCTTCGGCACATCTTCACAAGTCCGTTGTCATCACAATGGATGGCATCAAGCACTTGATCTCTTCATGATGCTCCACTTGAACTTGCACACGCAAACTTGGTGACGATCACCATTTGATGTCATCCTCCATGGGTTGTATAATATCTTCCTCTTGACGCAAGCCCATGGAAATATACCTAACCCCACATAGAACTCTCACGTAGACCATGGGTTAGTACACAAAGAGTAATGAACTCTCACGCATGTCTTGAATCTTTCCAACTCTCGTAATTTGGATGATGTCTTGAAGGTAAACATGAATGATCACACACTCTTCTTCTTCAAGACATGCTTGCTATAAGCTCAACACTCATATGAGCAAACTTTGGATAATTCCTTAATAGCACCTTGGTCATCACAAACTCTCCTTGAAACCAACAAATGGACTCCAAGAAAAGCCTATGGACAAACCCTTCAAATATAACTCAAGGCAACCATTTATCCATAGAGATTGTCATTAATTACCAAAACCAAACATGGGGGCACCGCATGTTCTTTCAGTCTCCCCCATTTTGCTAATTGATGACAATCACTTTCAAGTGAGTTTATATAAGGAATTATGCATCACCATACCATGCAACAATAATGTATGCGCATGAGATGCAAAAGCTTAGGAACAAAACAAATGCAATAAGAGAAGAAACAACTCTCTAAAATTTAGGAACAAAACCAAAGCAATAAGAGAGGAAACAACTCTCTAAACTTCCTCACAAAACTCTCTGAAACTTCTCCCCCATTGGCATCGATTGCCAAAATGGGCAAAAAGCTTAGAAAGCCAATATATATTGTGTTCCTCCATAAATTGTGTATTTCTCAACAAGAGAGTGGAATGCAATACACATATCCAACGGTAAATACTTGGAGGCAGACAAACTATATTGAGGCTCAAAGATTGCAAAAGAATGATATGCCACAAAGGCATAACACAGAGAGAGACACGCGATCAAGCAATCAAAGGATACCAATTGAAGCAAGCTATCAAAAGATACCAATCGAACCAACTAGACCAATGATCCTACATGCCACATGAATAAAAGATATTATGATATGAGCAAAGGAGTGTTCTAGATAAACTAGAGAAGCTCCCCATGATTTGTGCACAATTTAGTTTTGTATTTGGATACAACGAGCACAAAATAGGACCGTCGCTCCCCCAAGATCAATAGAACCGCACGACATAGCAATGGAGTGTTCTAAAGACACTAGTGAAGCTCCCCATAATTTGTGCACTCCTTAGAATATTTTCATTAGGATACCAAGTGCACAAAATAGGGTCATCACTCCCCCAAAATCAATAGAAACTCATACTAAGTGCAAGTGAGCATGAAGGAAACAAAGCCTAGCACTTGCACCAAACAAATGGTTGAGCAACATATAAAAGAGGCAACTTAAGAGTAGGCTCAACCAAAATGATGTGTGTGAGTCATGGCAAAGCACTTGAGAAGACAAATGTAAGGGTGAGCATTAAGCATCAACATAGTCTTGAATAATTGAGATACAAGGTGCATGACATGTCCGTCCCACACACATCAAGCAAAGGGGTTCACAAGCACACTCGACATGCAAAATGAATAACCAACGCTTGTGACACCCCATGGCGAAGAAAGAAAAAGATAGCTTTATCATGAGGAGGGATACCAATCGAAATGGCAAAAGCCTCATCAAGACAAGCAAGAGAATAAAAATCTTCTCCACACAAGAGTGCATCAAGGTGCAATGATATAGTATCCGCACTCAAGATAAATCATTTCACATAACCACCAAGGGAAGTAATATAAGAAAGACAAGGTGGATGTGAAAGAAAAGGATATCTACTAGATTGTAATTTCTCTCAAGTGTATAAGATTCTAGGTAGATGAAAATCATGATTTTATCAATCCACAAGAAGGATGTACACACGAAATAATTACAAAATGGAAAGAAAAGGATATCCACAAGGAAGTCATAAATATACCAATATGATATTTGCTTGAAAGGATAGCACATGGCTAGATATGGTCTTATTGTATACAAATGAATTCCGACCACATGGACATCAAAGACATCACAACTAGCAACAATATATCATTGTTGGGATGCTTCGAGAAAGGAAACAAGTATCACAAGAAAGAATGAATTACATGCCATGATACAACCTACACAAGGTTGATGCAAGAAATTTGTGCATGAAGTAGATGATGATACTTGTTGCCGAGATACCATTGGAAGGATGTAGTAGATACCAATTGAAGATAGATAGTAGTTCATTGATCATCCTAGCTTGACTCCAATAAGCACATGGTGACACCACCTTCGTTTTGAATGAGCCGAGCATCCAATGCATCTCCAATTGTTCCTAGAACAACAACACAAACAAAATGGTACCCAAACTCATTAGGACCAAAGAGTTAGAAACACCAATACATAGGACAAAATCCACAAATATATGTGCATTTATATATGAAAATTAATTTCATGCACATCTCATCCAAATTGAGACTAGGTGGAGTTTCCCCTATATCTTGGGTTAAGAAAGAAATCATGCCAAAGAAAATACATGTAGTAAATATGCATGCTCAAGACTTTCAAGAAACGAAACGAAATGAACAAGGTAATACCAAGTGAGAATAGGATAGCAAAGGAGAAATCATCACTTGGAAGATATCTATTTAAAAAGATAAATCAAGGAATGAGATATCCATTGATACACACAAAAGGATAAATATCAAACTCCCAAAAGAGAGGATGGTTCCAAACAAACCAACCCATCTACAAAGTTTCATGATGGCACAAAGCACTGATACGTCTCCAACGTATCTATATTTTTTATTGTTCCATGCTATTATATATGATGTTTTGGATGTTTAATGGGCCTTATCATACACTTTTATATTATTTTTGGGACAAACCTATTAACCCAAAGGCCTAGTGCAGATTGTTGTTTTTTGCCTATTTCAGGGTTTCACAGAAAAGGAATATCAAACGGAGTCCAACGGAATGAACCCTTTGCGGGAGTTATTTTTGGAACAATATAAACACAGAAGACTTGCAGTACACGCGAGGGTGGCCACGAGGGTCCAGGGCGTGCCCCCTCCTACAGGGTGCGCCCCCCACCCTCGTGGGCCCCCTCTGGCTCCCCCGATGCCCTTCTTCCTCCTATATATATCCATGTACCCTGAAAACATCGAGGCAACAGAGAAAACCTTAATTCCACCGCCACAACCTTCTGTTCCCGTGAGATCCCATCTTGGGGCCTGTTCCGGAGCTCCGCCGGAGGGGGGGTCTTCCACGGAGTGCTTCTACATCAACACCATTGCCTCACCATGAGTTGTGAGTAGTTTACCACAGACCTTCGGGTCCATAGTTATTAGCTAGATGGCTTCTTCTCTCTTTTTGGATCTCAATACCAAGTTCTCCTCGGTCTTCGAGGAGATCTATTCGATGTAATCTTTTTGCGGTGTGTTTGTCGAGATCCGATGAATTGTGAGTTTATGATCAAGATTATCTATGAGAAATATTTGGTTCTTTTCTGAATTCTTTTATGTATGATTATAATATCCTTGCAAGTATCTTCGAATTATCGGTTTGGTTTGGCCTACTAGATCTATAGTTCTTGCAATGGGAGAAGTGCTTGGATTTGGGTTTAATCTTGCGGTGTCCTTTCCCAGTGACAGCAGGGGTAGCAAGGCACGTATTGTATTGTTTCCATCGAGGATAAAAAGATGGGGTTTATATCATATTGCTTGAGTTTATCCCTCTACATCATGTCATCTTGCTTAAAGTATTACTCTGTTCTTATGAACTTAATACTCTAGATGCATGCTGGATAGCGGTCGATGTGTGGAGTAATAATAGTAGATGTAGAATCGTTTCGGTCTACTTGTCACAGACGTGATACCTATATATGATGATCATGCCTAGATATTCTGATAATTATTCGCTTTTCTATCAATTGCTCGACGGTAATTTGTTCACCCACCGTAGAATTCTGCTATCATGAGAGAAGCCACTAGTGAAACCTATGGCCCCCGGGTCTATTCTCAACATATGAATCTACAATCTACTTTACTTTGTTGTTTTTACTTTCTGTTCTTATATCAAAAATACCAAAAATATTATACTATCCTATCTATCAGATCTCACTACCATAAGTGACCGTAAAGGGATTGACAACCCCTTATCGTGTTGGCTGCAAAGTTCTTATTTGTTTGTGCGGGTGCGAGGGACTCGCGCGTGGTCTCCTACTGGATTGATACCTTGGTTCTCAAAAATGGAGGGAAATACTTACGCTATTGTGTTGCATCACCCTTTCCTCTTCGAGGGAATACAACGGAAGCCCGAGAAGTAGAAAGAAGAATTTCTGGCACCGTTACCAGGGAGGCTTACGCAAAAGTCATATACCAAGTACCTATCACAAACCCTTATCCTTTGCATTACATTTATTTGCCTCTCGTTTTCCTCTCCCCCACTTCACCCTTGCCGTTTTATTTGCCCTTCTTTTTGTCCTGTGTTTATCGTTCGCTTGCTTCTTGTTTGCTTGTGTGTTGGATTGCTTGCTTGTCACTATGGCTCAAAACAATACCAAATTGTGTGACTTCTCCAATACCAACAATAATGATTTTATTAGCACTCCGATTGCTCCTATTACCGATGCTGAATCTTGTGAGATCAATGCTGCACTTTTGAATCTTGTCATGAAATATCAATTTTCCGGCCTTCCTAGTGAAGATGCCGCTACCCATCTGAACAACTTTGTTGATTTGTGTGATATGCAAAAGAAGAGGGATACAGATAATGGTATTGTTAAATTGAAGCTATTTCCGTTTTCACTTAGAGATCATGCTAAAACTTGGTTTTCCTCATTGCCTATAAATAGTATTGATTTGTGGAATAAGTGCAAAGATGCTTTTATCTCTAAGTATTTTCCCCCTGCTAGGATTATCTCTCTTAGAAACGACATTATGAATTTTAAGCAACTAGATCATGAGCATGTTGCACAAGCTTGGGAGAGAATGAAATTAATGATATGTAATTGCCCTACACATGGTTTTAACTTATGGATGATTATACAAAACTTTTATGCTGGCTTGAATTTTGCTTCTAGAAATCTTTTAGATTCGGCCGCTGGAGGCACTTTCATGGAAACTACCTTAGGAGAAGCTACCAAACTCCTAGATAATATTATGGTTAATTATTCTCAATGGCACACCAAAAGATCCACTAGTAAAAAAGTGCATGCTATTGAAGAGATTAGTGTTTTGAGTGGAAAGATGGATGAACTTATGAAATTATTTGCTGCTAAGAGTGCTTCTTCTAATCCTAATGCTATGCCTTTATCCACGTTGATTGAAAATAACAATCAATCTTTGGATGTGAATTTTGTTGGTAGGAATAATTTTGGTAACAATGCTTATAGAGGAAACTTTAATCCTAGGCCTTTTCCTAGTAACTCCTCTAATAATTACAGTAATTCCTACAATAACTCTTATGGAAATTTTGGTAAGATGTCTTGTGAATTTGAAACTAGTGTTAAAGAGTTTATGAATTCGCAAAAGAATTTCAATGCTTTGCTTGAGGAAAGATTGCTTAAGATTGACGAGTTGGCTAGAAGCGTGGATAGAATTACTCTTGATGTTGATTCTTTGAAACTTAGATCTATTCCACCTAAGCATGATATCAATGAGTCTCTTAAAGCCATGAGAATTTCCATTGATGAATGCAAAGAAAGAACCGTTGGGATGCGTACTAAAAAAGAGTGCTTTATGAAAGTGTGTTCTTCTAGTTATCATGAAAATGAAGATGAAGATCTGAAAGTTATTGATGTGTCTCCTATTAGATCCTTGTTTTCTAGTATGAATCTTGATAAAGATGGGACTGGAGATGAGTCTGCTTTAATTAAAAGGCATCCCAATGATTCGGAGTTTTTAGGTCTTGATGCTAAAATTGTTAAAAGTGGGATTGAAGAGATTAAAACTTTGCATAGTGATGAACCCACTACTTTGGATTTCAAGGGATTCAATTATGATAATTGCTCTTTGATTGATTGTATTTCCTTGTTGCAATCCGTACTAAATTATCCACATGCTTATAGTCAAAATAAAGCTTTTACCAAACACATAGTTGATGCTTTGATGCAATCTTATGAAGAAAAACTTGAACTAGAAGTTTCTATCCCTAGAAAGCTTTATGATGAATGGGAACATACTATTAAAATTAAAATTAAAGATCATGAGTGCTTTGCTTTGTGTGATTTGGGTGCAAGTGTTTCCACTATCCCAAAAACTTTGTGTGATTTGTTAGGTTTCCATGAGCTTGATGATTGTTCTTTAAATTTGCATCTTGCGGATTCTACTATTAAGAAACCTATGGGAAGGATTAATGATGTTCTTATTGTTGCCAATAGGAATTATGTGCCCATAGATTTCATTGTTCTTGATATAGATTGCAATCCTTCATGTCCTATTATTCTTGGTAGACCTTTCCTTAGAATGATTGGTGCAATTATTGATATGAAGGAAGGAAATATTAGATTCCAATTTCCGCTAAGGAAAGGCATGGAACACAAGGCAAGATAGCATTTTGACTTGAAGTAGTGCTAGTATCCACATGAGGCTCACTAGATGTTACCTTGATACTCATAGCCTCATGAGCTATCTTTAGCACATTATGGGATACTAGAAGATCATCATGAGAGCTTGTGAGCTTTACATGACTTTCTTCCAATTCCCCATAATTGCTAGATAGCAACTCAAGTTGAGCCCTTAGCTCAACATTCTCCTTCAAAATGGATGCTTCACTAGAAATAGAGTTAGTAGCACAAGCATCATCAGTGATAGAAAAAGGAGAAGGCAACTTGGCAAGCTCTTTAGAATATGAAACTTTAAGTTGAGCATGAGACTCGGTGAGCTTGATGAGCTCACTCTTAATGACCCTTGAGCCATTTTCGAGGTGCTTAAAATCCTCAAAGAGTTTAGCATGCACAACTTCAAGCTTCTCTTTTTTAGTTTCAAAATCATTAGCCACCTCGAGAGCTCTATCACGGGATTCCTTTATTCTAGATAGTTATAGAGCAAAAGTCTCCTCAAGAGATTCCTTGGTGGTTTGTTCAAGTTCAAGAGCTTGCAAGAGGTCGGCGATCTCATTGGCATAATCACGCTCTTGACCTTCCATTTTCTCAATGTTGACCTCATGCTCCTCTAGATGAGATTCCAACTCATCTATATATTTCTTGCCCTCAATGGAAATAGACATGATTTCCATGAAGTTGGAACGAGCAATTTTATTCTTATGAAGAGCTTTAAAAATCATTTCCCCCTTAATTTTTAAGGAGGCAACATTATCATTCTCTTCATCAGTTTCAACATCATCATCATTGTCATCATCACTATCATCACAAGATATATTGGGATTCAAAGTGGGAGATACCTTTGAAGCCTTAGCCATAAGGCAAAACGCAATAGATGATGATGTTGGATTCCTTGAAGCACCATTCAAGACTACATCTTGTTCCATGGGGTGTTGGGTTTCCTCTACATTGTTAGCACAACAATTCGAGGAAATAGATGCATTTTTATCATGGAAACAAGACATAGAAAGCATATCATCATGAGTTTTAGTCAAGCAATTTCTACATGATATGCAAGGACTATCAACACAAGCATGTGAAACATGTAGGGTGCTCGAAGTGTTAAAGTCCAAAGAAGATGCATTGCAATAAGATAGTGATGAAGGATCATTCACAATAAGAATACTATCAACATTGCAATGACCAAAACTACTCACCATATCATTACCTTGTGGCAAACCACATGTAGGTGAAGTAGAAGAAGTTGAGAAGACACCACGGCCGGAGGTGGAGGGAGAACAATCATTCCCACAACTCTTGGACACACCATATTTATCTTGAAGCTTTGTCCACAACTCATGAGCATCCCGGAACGGCATGAGTTGAAATATAACTACATTGCTCAAAGCATCAAAAAGCATATTAGAAGCTTGAGCATTGAGATGAGAGTTTTTCTCATCCTCTAAAGATAATCTTCGGGGATCCTTTGGAGGAGAAAAACCCATATCTACAATTTGCTCTAAATTTGGGTCCATGACCCTAAAGAGATTAAGCATGTGAATTACCAAAACATCAAAAATTGTGCCATCGAAACTAAGAGTGTCAGAGAATCATAAGCCCCTAGTCGACATCCTTACTCTCTAGGCGGTTAAGCCCTATAAAGAGAGATGAGGCTCTGATACCAATTGAAAGACCGGGGATGTTTCCTAGAGGGGGTGAATAGGTGCTTTAAAATAATTATGGTTTAGGCTCAAACAAATGCGGAATAAACCTAGCGGTTAATTTGTCAAGCATAAAACCTACAACAACTAGGCTCACCTATGTGCACCAACAACTTATGCTAAGCAAGACAAACAACTAGGTGATAGCAAGATATATGACAAGAAACAATATGGCTATCACAAAGTAAAGTGCATAAGTAAAGGGCTTGGGTAAGTGATAACCGAGGCACGCGGAGACGATGATGTATCCCAAAGTTCACACCCTTGCGGATTCTAATCTCCGTTTGGAGCGGTGTGGAGGCACAATTCTCCCCAAGAAGCCACTAGGGCCACCGTAATCTCCTCGCGCCCTCGCACAATGCAAGATGTCGTGATTCCACTAAGGGACCCTTGAGGGCGGTCACCGAACCCGTACAAATGGCAACCCTTGGGGGCGGTCACCGAACCCGTACAAATTGCTTGGGGCGATCTCCACAACCTAATTGGAAACCCCGACGCTTGTCCGGAGCTTTACACCACAATGATTGAGCTCCGAACACCACCAAGGTTGCGTCTACCTCCACAACTTAACTGGAGGCTCCCAACGACACCACGAAGCTTCACCACAATGGAATATGGCTCCGCGGTGACCTCAACCGTCTAGGGCGCCCAAGCACCCAAGAGGAACAAGCTCAAGGGTACCAAGCACCCAAGAGTAATAAGCTTGTCAACTTGTAACTTCCACGTATCACTGTGGAGAACTCAAACCGATGCACCAAATGCAATGGCAAGGGCACACGGAGTGCCCAAATCCTTCTCTCTCAAATCCCACCAGAGCAACTAATGCTAGGGAGGGAAAAAAGAGGAAGAACAAGAAGGAGAACACCAAGAACTCCAAGATCAAGATCCAAGGGGTTCCCCTCACCTAGAGGAGAAAGTGATTGGTGGAAATGTGGATCTAGATCTCCTCTCTCTTTTCCCCCAAAAACTAGCAAGAATCCATGGAGGGATTGAGAGATAGCAAGCTCGAAGAAGGTCAACAGTGGGGGAAGAACACGAGCTCAAGAGATAAGGTTCATTGGGGAAGAAGACCCCCTTTTATAGGAGGGGGGATATCCAACCGTTATGTGCTCAGCCCAAACACGAGCGGTACTACCGCTCCACGAGCGGTACTACCGCTCGGGCAGTAGAAGCAGGAAATAGAGCAACAGAATGAACCGCTCGGGCGGTAGAAGCGGTACTATCGGGCGGTAGTGCCACTTATAAGCGGTACTACCGCTCACACAACGGTCCTACCGCTGGAGGAGCAAAACACAGGGCCAAAGGAGGCAGGACAGAGCAGAGTACGGCGGCAGTAGTGCAGTAGCGGTACTACCGCCCGACCGGAGCGGTACCACCGCTTTTAGGCGGAACTGCCGTGCCTTACTGCCGCGCGACTACTACTGAACCCGACACGAAAAGAGCAAACCAAAAATCGAGGCGACAGTACTAGCGCTTGACGCTACAAATGGTACTACCACTGCCACCGTGGTACTACCGCAGGGAGAAAAACAGAACTGCCATAACTTCTTCATATGAGCTCTGAATTGAGCAAACTCAGGCTTGTTGGATAGAGGAAGACGAGTAGCATCAAAACAGCAACTGGTTATAGTAAGAAGAGGAAGGGAGGTATGCCTAGGATATAGAGGAGTGAACCCTCCATCAGAGAAGAACCGGCATAACCTCCAACATCGAAAACATCATAGAAGATACATGAGTGAACTCCGTTTTTTATGAACTCGAGCTTGTCATCAATATGACCATAAGCTCTAAGACTCACAAAGAGAACCGGAAGAAACCAAACAAGAACCAATAAAGATGATGCAATGATGCAATAGTTTGAGCTCTCTACGAACAATACGATCAAGCTAGTCATTGAGAGCCCCCCTTGATAGTATGGCAAACGATCCTATAACCCAATCTCCCAACTACCACCATGAGACCGGTAAAATAGAAAACCTATCAAGGGAAAACCTTTGCCTTGCACATAGTCCACTTGAGCTGGATGATGACGATCTTGACTCCCTCTAGATGGACCACCTTTCTTTATTGCGTTGGCTCGGTGAAGACTAGTAGATTGCTCCCCCATACTCCACTATGGGTGAGCCACTCTTCGTCACATCTTCACAAGTCCATTGTCATCACAATGGACGACAAGCTTCAAGCACTTGATCTCTTCATGATGCTCCACTTGAACTTGCACACGTAAACTTGGTGACGATCACCATTTGATGTCATCCTCCATGGGTTGTATAATAACTTCATCTTGACGCCAGACCATGGAAACATACCTAACCCCACATAGAACTCTCACATAGACCATGGGTTAGTACACAAAGCGTAATGAACTCTCCTGCATGTCTTGAATCTTTCCAACTCTTGTCATTTGGATGATGTCTTGAAGGTAAACACAAATGATCACACACTCTTCTTCTTCAAGACATGCTTGCTATAAGCTCAACACTCATATGAGCAATCTTTGGATAATTCCTTAATAGCACCTTGGTCATCACAAACTCTCCTTGAAACCAACAAATGGACTCCAAGAAAAGCCTATGGACAAACCCTTCAAATATTACTCGAGGCAACCATTTTTCCATAGAGATTGTCATTAATTACCAAAACCAAACATGGGGGCACCGCATGTTCTTCCAGGGAGCTTGCTTACCATGGCTCGGCCACAGTCTGCATGTTGTCCGTCGACCACCTTCGGCTTAAGATTGAAGATCTTGAGCCATAGGCCGAAGTGTGGGGGGATGCAGAGGAAGGCTTCACACACTACTATGAAAGTCGATATGTGAAGGATAGAATTTGGGGCTAGATCATGGAAATCTAGCCCGTAGAAGAACAAGAGACCCCGGATAAAGGGGTGGAGGGGAAATCCAAGCCCCCGAAGAAAGTGAGGGATGAAGGCGACCCTCTCATCGGGCCCTGGAGTAGGGATCACCTGATTTTTATCAGGAATACGGTGCGCTATGTCCGCGGTGAGGTAGCCTGCGCTCCGTAGACTCTTCACTCTTCGTGACGGTGCAGGCCTCCCACTTGCCTTTGGAGCTAGATCCAGCCATTGCTGGAGAAGGAGGTGGTGATGGGAGGGATGGGAGCTGCGGGCGCTGGAGCTAGGAGATTGGGAAGTAGAGGCTGGAGGAGAGCATGAGGTGAAAGGGAGGAATATGTATCCTTTTATAGGCAGCAAATACCAAACGTCCCCCACTCGAGCCATAAAACTCTCTTGTTCCCAACGAGATCGTGTGTAAGGCGCAGTTGGGTTACCCAAACCATATTGATGAGGATCCCGTAATGGGCGGGCACGATCTCTGTTTAGACAAGACGTGCCAATGGAGGCTATGCCTCGAAACGTGAAACAAGGGCCGAGAAAATGGTTCGAAATTTTAATGGGTCAAGTGTGACGTTTTGCCAAAAAAATGTCAGTAAAGACACAGTTCTTGTTTTGACGTCTTGCCTTCGTGGCTAAGGGTTGTACTAATCATACAGAGTCGGACATAGTTCCTTTGTGCAGGAAGACTAACTTGAAATGTTCAGAAGGAGGAACCCGCCTTGCGATGCCGAAGACAGTATGCATACCAAACTCATCGTCATTGAAGACTAATTCAGAGGCTACTGAGGGAGTCCTGGACTAGGGGGTCCTCGGGTGTCTGTATTACTTGACATGGGTTGGACTGGTGGGCCATGAAGATTAAAGCAGAAGGTTATCCCTCGTGTCCGGATAGGACTCCTATGTGCGTAGAATGGCAATTTTGAGACCGGTTGTAATGTTTTCTTCCTCTACAAGATGATTCTGTACAACCCTGGGTCCCTCCGGTGTGTATAAGCCAGAGGGTTTAGTCCATAGAGGCCATCATGACAATCATAGGCTAGACGTCTAGGGTTTAGCCATTACGATCTCGAGGTAGATCAACTCCTGTAATCCCTATATTCATCAAGATCAGTCAAGTAGGAAGTAGGGTATTACCTCCATTAAGAGGGAGCGAACCTGGGTAAACATCATGTCCTTGTTTCCCCCTGTTACCATCGATCCTCGGATACACAGCTCGGGACCCCCTACCCGAGATCCACCGGTTTTGGCACCGACACCTCCCACTTCCCGTTGGCACCGGCCATGGTTGAAGGAGGTGATGTGGTATTGGCTATGGAAGCAGGAGGAAAGGGCGCTGGAGCTCTGAAGAACTACGAATGCGGAAGGAAGGATAGGGCGTGAGATGCTGACTATAGCAGCCGCCCTTTATAGATTGTGGGAAGGCCAGGGATCCCTTCTTTCACGTCGTTGGCCTCTCCACTCCCGATATCTTCACAGCGTTATGAGCGGGGAGGGGAATCGAAATCATTAACCATATCCCCCGAAAAGCGGGACATGATCTCCACCTTGAGGGGACGTGTAGGTCATGGCGTCAGCCTCGGGCCGCGTTTCAAGAAATAGTGGCTGCTTGGCATTATGACCGGAAGTGACTCTTCGTTTAAAGAGAAAAAGTTGTCAGACAAAGGCACTATTGGTGCTCGAGCTATATTATTACTACCTTCGGTGTTAAGAAAGGCAGTTGTTTGGACTCCAGACATTATTTGATACCGGGCAGAGGGAAAACTTGCTGAAGAACTCGCCCCACAAACCGAACACTGGTTGGAAAGATGGACACCGGATACAAGTCTTGGCTTTGGAGGCAAGTTCGGGGGCTACTGAGGGAGTTATGGACTAAGGGGTCCTCGGGGCGTCGGCCCATTGTACATGGGACGGACTGGTGGAGCCGCAATGTGACGGGAATTCTATGAAGCCGTGGTGTGCCCTCCAAGTCAAGAAGGCGCCAGATCTCTTTTATTCCTTATTGTAATCTATATTCGGTAATCCTAACATTATCGGTGTCTATATAAACCGAAGGGTGTAGTCATTATAGGGGGAGCTATTCTTCATCCCCCATAGCCTAGGGTTAGCTCATACAGATCTTGAGGTAGATCTACTATGTAAACCACGACATATCATCAATACAATCAAGCAGGACGTAGGGTTTTACCTCATCGAGAGGGCCCAAACCTGGGCAAATACTGTGTCCCCTATCTCCTGTTACCATCGATCATAGATCCACAATTCGAGACCCCCTACCCCGCGGTTTGCCGGTTTTGACACCGACACTCGTTAACAAATATCTTGCCTCGGTGTGCATGGCGACGATCACGGATGCGGTCAGTGGTGTCGAACACTTCGGGCAGGAGGCCTAGACCGTTCGATGGACTGCGGTCGGTAAGGATCGTCTAGACGTGGCGCTCGGACCAGTGTAGTAGCTATTGAAGACAATGCAGAGGTGAAGGATTCGGCTCGAGATCAGACCGACGGTCGGACGTGGGGGACGGCTGGATAGATCGGAGTGTGAGAGCATCAAGATGGTGCGCTCGGTGATGTACAAGGGCAGCGACGCGGCACTATGGACGGATTGTGTCGACAACGTGGATGGCCAGGGTACGGCACGGTTCGTGCACGGACAATGCGCGAGGTGGAGGCTGTTACGGCAGGGTTGGCGTCGGTGCGTACGCGCGATAGGGCAGTATAGATCGTTGCCGAAGAACCAAGATCAGAGTACTCAAGGTTTGGGGTTGGCAGTTAAAGGTTATCAGCTCGGGAAGGGACAAGAGGTGGAGAAGAAAAAGGTGTGGTGCTACAGGTGCAATGATTGGGGACATATAAAGAGGGAATGCCCAGAACTGAAGGGTAGGGCATGTGCTAATGCGGCTACTTGGGGTGATGACTCAGACAATAGTAGTGATGTCCTCGTAGTATCAAACAGGAGGTCAACAAAAGATGAAGCATGGATGTTGGATTCAACTTGCTCTTTTCATGCGACGCCCAATAGGGAGTGGTTCTATTCGTACAAGTCTGGTGAGTTTGGTTTAGCCTATGTGGGCAATGACACAGATATTTGACGGAGTTGAGCGGATGCTTCGGGGAGTGGGGCATGTGCCAGGGCTAATCAGGAATCTAAATTCGCTTGGTGTTCTTATGATGGTGGTATGGAATTCCATTGTAATCGGGATAAGAAGACCATGAAAATCATGGAAGATGGGGTGACCGTGATGATAGGAGAGAGGACGACTTCGCATCTTTACAAGTTGATAGGGAGCACTATTGCAGGTGGAGCCATGAAGATTGGAGATGTAGGAGTAGCAGTGGAGTCCCACGATGGCGGCGAGTGTGGCCCATCGGGTAGCTCTCAGTAAGCTACAAATAAGACAACCAAAGTCCGGAGTACATGGAGGTTCGAGCATGGACGACTTCTAGGTGGTGGAGAATATTCGCCAAGGTGGAGTTTGTTATATTTGTGTCGAATATTATGTACGCAAGGGGTTACATGGACTTTGAGTTGTAATTGGTGTGGTTAGGTACGAGTTGTGTAGGATTCGTACACGTTGTGTCCTAGGCCTCTTATATATGGAGGGGCACCACACATTGTAACCCGTGACGACTTGATAGCAGCAGGTACGCAGGGGAGCCGACGGCTTGTGCCGGCGCTCGTGCAGCCGGTGTTGCGCTATCTTGGGGAGGAGAACCCATAGTCATGCCCCGGGGATGTAGCCATATTGGTGAACCTCGTTAACAAATATCGTGCCTCGGTGTGCCGTCTATGATCTTGCATCAGCGTTTTATTCAAACAAGCCATACCACATCACAACGACAACGTGCCCTGCAAAAACAAGATAGACGTCCTCTACTTTGTTGTTGCTGGTTTTATGTGTCTGCTATGGGCAACTAGCAAGAACCGTTCTTACATACACAAAGCCACAACAGTGATATTCAAGTTGCCTTTTAACCTTCTACAAGGACCGCTAATGTCAAATCAAGTTCAACTAAAGTGGGATAGGTAGACACCCACGAGCCACCTTTATGCAATACATGTTGCATGTCTATCGGCGGAACCGATCTCTTGTGCGAGGACAAGTAAGGTTGGTCCGGGCCACTTCATCCCAGAATACCGCCGGACCAAAATAAGACAAATAGAGGTAAGCAATCTGAACTCAATGCCCACAACTACTTTTTGCTCTACTCGTGCATATCACCTACACATAAACCTAGCTCATGATGCCACTGATGGGGAAGGAAGCACGAAAATAAAAATAATTCCTATGAAACATCCAATATCTATCTATGGAGATGCATAGCAACTATAGGGAGAGATGTGCACAAACCCTTGTATATTGAAAGTGTTAACGATCTAGAGGTCGTGGTTGGCATAGTCGTACTCGCCTCGCGATCCAATCCGATCCAAGCACCACACGTGCGGCACCTCTAGTTTGGCACACGTCTGGCTCGGTGACGTATCCTCCTTCTAGATCCAGCAAGAGAGGGAGAATATGTAGATGAGCTCTGAACCAACACAACAGCGTGGTGGTGGTAATGGCAGCGGAATATCGACAGGGCTTCGCCGAGCGCTTACGGGTCGAGGTGGAAGCTTGTCGGGAGAGAAAGGAGGCTTGGGTTTAGTGTGTCCATCCTTTGTGCCCCCTCCCCACTATATATAGGGGTGTGGGAGGGCAAGGGGAGCAGCCCAAGCCCCTCCTCCAAGGAGGGGAGGCGGCCATGGGAGGAAACTTGCCTCCCAAGGCAAGCGGACTCCCTTCCACTTAGGGTTTTCCTTCCCATGCGCATGGGCCTTGTCGGGACTGGTGCGCCTAGCTCAATAAGGCCAGGGCGCTCCCCTATAGCCCATGCATGCTCTAGGTGCTGGTGGAATCCACTTGTGGGCCTTCGAACCCCTTTGGGACATTCTGGAAGCTTCCCGGTACAATACCGGAAAAAAATGAACTTTTTCCGAAACCCCGATAACAACTTTCCGTATATAAATCTTTACCTACAGACCATTCTGGAACTCCTCATGAAGTTCGGGATCTCATCCGAGACTCTAATAAATATTCGGTTCGTGTCTATATCTCAATACTACCCTGACGTTATCGAACTTTAAGTGTGTGACCCTACGGGTTCGAGAATCGTGCAGACATGACCGAGACTCCTCTCCGATCAATAACCAATAGCGGGACGGGGATGTCCATATTGACTCCCACATATTCAATGAAGATCTTTATTGGTTGAACCACTATGTCAAGGATTTAATTAATCTCGTATACAATCCCCTTTGTCGACCGATATGTTACTTGCCCGAGATTTGATCGTCGGTATCTCCATACCTAGTTCAATATCATTACCGGCAAGTCTCTTTACTCATTCCTCAATACAAGATCCAATGACTAAACTCATTAGTTACATGAAGCTTCATGTGGTGTTGTATGACCGAGAGGGCCCAGAGATATCTCCCCGTCACATGGAGTGACAAATCCAGTCTCAGTCCATGTAACCCAACAGACACATTCGGAGATACCTGTAGAGCATCTTTATGATCACCCGGTTACGAAGTGAAGTATGATAAAACACAAGGTTTTCCTCCGGTACTCGGGGGTGGCATGATCTCATGGTCTAAGGAATAGATACTTGACATGAAGAAGGTTGTAGCAAATAACTAAACGATCTGATGCTAAGCTTACGGTTGGATCCGTCCATCACATCATTCTCGTAATGATGTGATCTCGTTATCAAATAACAAGTCATGTCTATGGTTAGAAAACATTAACCATCTTTGATCAACGAGCTAGTCTAGTAGAGGCATACTAGGAACACAGTGGTGTTTATGTATTCACACATGTATATAAGTTTCCGATCAATACAATTCTAGCATAAATAATAAACGTTTATCATGGATGGGAAATATGATAATAACCAGTTTATTATTGCCTATAGGGCATATTTCCAACAATTCCCCATGTTGCGTCATGCGCATTGACTGCAAGCGTTGTATGAAACGAGAATGAAGCTGGGCTCATCTAACGGCTTGGGGGTGACGTATCTGACGATGAGCGCGTGACCGGATGAACCATGTGTCGGTCGGTAGATACCTAGCGCTAGACTTATCTAAATGTAAGTTGCCTGGAAATTGATTTTGGGCCAGTCAATTTATTGTCCGTTGATTTCTGCTTTCATGATCTCTTTCCCCCTCCTTTGTAGTTGAGTTTTTTGGGTGATTTTTCTAATCAAAATTACTAATTAATGAGTACTGCTTGCAAAGATCACTCCCACCTTATCGGGTTGAGAAAAGTGGCATGCCGCATGTGCGCCACTTGTCGCAACCTGAGAGTTTTCTCTTTCTTTATATTCGGGTTTTTAAACGTTTCTATCTCTTAAACCATGCATCCAAATCTTGAACCGTTTCCACCATGGGATTTCACACATCGAGATCTTCAAAATTAAATCTGATGTTGATAGGTTTTGGCAAACTTTTTTTCACGAAAAAATCGGATGAAAAAATCCAAACCGGAAGCATGGTTTTTGCCCTTTTCCAAAAGGCACGCGGTTTTTCCTTTCCCGAGAGGCACTCGTGGAAGCACATCCGTGTCTCCGTGAGAATTAAATCTATGCCTCTCATGGAAGGAACAAAAAAGAAAATGTATTTTTTTTGCATTATCGAGAGGCACGACGCGAAAGAAAATCCGTGCCTCCACGAGAAGTAAATCTATGTCTCTCTTGGAAGAGAAGGAACAAAAAAATTCTTTCGGAGAGACACGATCGTGCCTCTCACGGAAGAAAATCTGTGCCTCCGTGAGAAGTAAATATGTGCTTCTCGCGAAAGGAAAAAGACGCGCCTTTTTCCTTTCCGCGAGGCACGGTCGTGCCTCTCGTGGAAGAAAATATGTGCCTCCATAAAAAGTAAATATATGTCTCTTGCGAAAGGTGAAGTATTTTTTTCCGCAAAAAAGATATTCAAAATTTTTGGGTCAAAAACCCTAGAAAATCCGGGATGAAACCGGAAAGCCGAAAGACCAGAAAAAAGAATCATCTAAAATCCAAAAATGTGTATTAAAAAATAAAATAAAAATAAAATCCGAAGGGAGCGCGAGACGTGGCGGTGGCTGAGAGCACGCCAATGACACGCTTCCAGCCACCCCCAAGTGACCTTGTGGGGGCTCCCGAAGGACTCTTCCTCAATTAGTTCCTCTCTTTTTTGACTGACCACATATCCGGATCAGTCGATTTTCTATTGGGCCGAAGCCTATTCATGTGCATCCCAGCCCTTCCCTCTCACCCTTTTTCTGTTATTCTATTCTTATTTTATTTTTTGCTTTTTTTTGCGTTCCCATATTGGTTGTTTTTTTAATGTTTTCGGGTTGTTGGGTGAGTATAAATTTATACAAACAAATACTATGCCATGTGTGGACATATTACACTATTATGTGATGATTGTTTGCATACTACCAAACCTATAATTTTAGTACCAAGTTGTGTGCATTTAAAAAAAACATGATCTTTCTTTTTAAAATGTAATACCAATATCGCTCATTCATTGTTCCTTATAAAGCTTCATTATTTTTATTTATCATTTTATTTTGTTTCTTCTTTAAGGGTAGTACCAATGCCACTATTTTAAACTATTTCTTTTGCGAAAATTCTAGTATATGCATATTCTTGCATAGTTTAAAGAAGCACAATTTTGTGTATATTGTGTGCAAATTTTTTCATTGCATGTTTTTATTTTATATTATTTCCTTTCTTCTTAAAATGTAATACTAAAGCAGTAATTCATTATTTCCTAGAAAACCTTGTTATCTTGATTTTGTTTCAGTTATTATTTGTCTTTCTTTCTTCTTAAAGGTAATACCAAATCAACAAACTCATTCTTTCTTATAATAAATCATTATTTCGATTTTGTTTTTATTTCATTTCTTCTTTAATGGTGATAACAATGCCACTAATTCATTTCTTCTTACAAAACTGCTCTTATTTGCAAAAGAAAAATCACTATTATATGCGCATTATAAAAAATCGTGTGAAAATTATGCGCAAATTTCGTCATTATTTGTTTTACTATTTTTCATTTTCTTTCTTCTTCAAGGGTAATATGTGTGGCGGTAATTAATTATTTCATGGAACCTTCATTATTTTGATTTAAATTTAGTTTTGCCACTAATTCATTTCTTATTCGTAAACTTCTTTTTTGCGAAAAATGAACTTTTATATGATTATTCTTGCATATTATAAAAAAAATGTTTTTATGCAAATTTCATCATTATTTGTTTTATTCTTTTCTATTTTATTTATCTTTAAGGGTAATATCAATGCCATTAATTCGTTCTTACTTTGAAACATCATTATTTTAATGTTTTCAGATATTGTTCCAATTTCTTTCTAGTTTAATGGGTAATATCAATGCCATGAATTCAACTTTTTCAAAAACAATTCACTGTTATATGCTTGTTCCTGCATATTATAAAAAGTGCAATTTATGTCTAAATTGTGTGCAAAATTTGTCGTTGTTTTTTCCTTAAAAGGTAATAACAATGCTACTAATTCATTCATCCTTACAAAACTTAATTATTTTGATTTAGTTTTATTTCATTTTCTTTCTTCTTAAATTACAATATCATTGCCGCCAATTCATTCTTCCTTAGAAAAGTGCATTCTTTTGATTTTGTTTTAGCTTTCATTAGTTCTTGTTTAAGGGGTATTACCACTGCCACTAATTCATTCATTATTAGCGCATTCTTTTTTGTGAAAAATCCACGATTACATGCTTTTTTGGATATTGTAAAAAGTGCAATTTATGTGTAAAATAGTTGCAAATTTGATTATACTGCTTTAATTTTCTTTGTTCTTTAAAGGTAATATACCAATGCAACTAATTCGTTCTTGCATATAAAACTTCATTATTTTGATTTAGTATTAGTTTTTTTATTTTATTTCTTCTTTAGGGTAATACCATTGCCAGTAATTCATTATTTCTTTGAAAACTTCATCACTTTGATTTTGTTTTAGCTTTTATTTTGTTTTCATTCTTTTTAAGATAGTAACCCTGCCACTAATTCATTCATTCTTAGCGCATTTCTATTTTGGGAAATTCCACGGTTATATGCGTATTCTTGCATATTATAAAAAGTGCAATTTATGTGTAAATTAGTTGCAATTTTTTTCATTATATTTCTTTAATTTTATTTGTTCTTAAAAGGTACTACCAATGAAACTAATTCATTCTTACACATATAACTTCTTTATTTTGATTAATTTTTAGTTTTTATTTCATTTTCTTTCTTTCTAGAGTGATACCATTGCCACTAATTCATTCTTCCTTAGAAACCTTTGTTATATTGATTTTGTTTTAGTTTCATTTATTTTCTAGTTTTAGGTAAAATGAATGTCACTGATTCATTCTTTCTTAGGGTTTTCTTTTGTGAAAATTCTACTATTATGTGTTTTTTCTTGCATGTTATAGAAGCGTAATTTTTGTGTAAATTATGTGCCAATTTTGTCATTATTTTTTCTTTCTTAAAGGATAAAATCAATATCACTTAGCACACAAAAAAGGTTCCCCTAACTCTAGGCGGCCAGGACAAACTTTCCCCTCCGAACTTCACTGGCGAGCCTGTGGTCTCGCATCCCCTCTGTCTGCCGCTCCGGTGGCCTGTGGCAGGGAGCCTCTTCTCCGGTTAGTAGCTTAGCTTAGGGTTTTCTAGTCCTTGCAGGTGTTGTGTTTCGGGTGGATGGTGGCCCTTCTTCTTAGAGTTTGACTTCCCAATTGTCATTAACAAGGTCAGTTCAATGGTCTTGGAATCTGTGTTTTTTTAACTCATCTCTATTTATTTATTTTATTATGTTTGAGATGCTTTGTACTTCCAATGAATTTTTATAATAGATTTGATCTTTTCCGCAAAAAAAAAATATCACGTATTCACTACTCCCTTTGATCCATAATAAGTGTCATGGTTTTAGTTCAAACATAGTTTTCATAGTATTGTTTTCGCTATGTATACCTTAATATTTTACTCCCTCCATCCCAAAATAAGGCCCTGTTCGGAGGTACTCCGCTCCACAGCTCCACTCCCGGAGCTAGTGGAGTTATAGTTGAAATTTACGGAGCGCCAGTTTACTGGCTCCGCAGCTCTCCGGAGCGGGTGGGATTCATACCTCCGCTCCACAGCTCCACTCCCGGAGCTAGTGGAGTTATAGTTGAAATTTGCGGAGCGCCAGTTTACTAGCTCCGCAATGGGTGGGATTCCGAACGGCCCCTAAGAGCATCTCCAACAGCCGCGCTACGCGCCGCGCCCAAAAAATGCATTTGCCGCGCGTGCTTCGGCTGGTTTAGCGCGCGGATAGGCGCCAGCTCCAGCAGCCGCGCTATAATGCAGCGCGCGCGCGCCGCTCCAGCAGTGCCCAAAAATGCAGCGCGCGCAGCAAGCACAAACCACATATACAATTCAAAAAATAGGAGAAAAACGATCAAACAAACAAAATAAATCAACAATAAATAGTTATTACAACTCAAACAAATAGTTTATCGTTCAGTACAACAAATAATGCAATAAACACAACCAATAGTTCATGAACAATACAATACAAATAATGCAATGAAATCATGCTCTTTGTCGTCCATTCCATGCCCACCACTTTTCAATCAGATCCTTCTGAAGATCATTGTGCGTTGCGGGACGCCGAATGGCATGATAGGAGGCAACAAAACGGGCTACCCTTTCAGCCCTCCGTCGCACTCGCACGGGATGTCCCAAGAGCTCATAATGTGAGTAGTCTAAATCTTGGCCACGCTCATTCTCGATGATCATGTTGTGCATGATCACACAAGCGTGCATAGTGTACCAAAGCATTTTTTGATCCCAAAATCTAGCCGGACCTCTCGCAATAGCAAATTGGGCTTGCAAAATCCCAAATGCTCTCTCCACATCTTTTCTAGCAGCCGCCTGAGCATTGTGGAAATCAAGATTTTTCTTACCTTCTGGCTTTTTCAACGGCTTCACGAAGGTTTGCCACTTTGGATAGATGACATCCGCTAGATAATAGCCATAGTTGTATGTATGGCCATTTGCTACAAACTGCACCGATGGCAACTCACCATTCGCAATCTTATTCATCAGTGGTGACCGGTTGACAACATTGATGTCATTCAAAGATCCAGGCATTCCAAAGAATGCATGCCAAATCCAAGTCTCCTGATCGGCCACCGCTTCAAGGATTATAGTGGAACCCTTTTTTTGGCCGTGGAATTGCCCATGCCATGCCTTTGGACAATTCTTCCAACTCCAATGCATGCAATCTATTGAGCCAAGCATGCCAGGAAAGCTGCGAGATTTGTTCATCGCCAATAGCCTTGCGGCGTCTTCAGCAGTGGGAGATCTCAAATACTCCTCGCCAGACACTTGCACAATTCCCACTGCAAAGCGCTTGACACACATGATGGCTTGGCTCTCACCCATAGCCAAGTGATCATCAACTAGATCGGCCGGGATACCGTATGCCAACATACGCAAAGCGGCTGTCACCTTTAGAAAGGTGCTATGCCCGAGCTCTCCGGCGGCATTCCTCCTTTGCTGGAAAAACCGGTCATGGCTCGCTAGTTTCTCTGCAATGCGCTTGAACAAGTCTGTGCTCATCCTAAACCGGCGACGAAAATACGACTCCGGGTATGTGGGATTCTCCACGAAATAGTTCTTCATCAATCTGTTATGGGCATCAATCCTATCTCTCCAAATTTTATCCCGACCCATAACCGAACCACCGTGCTTCGGTTTTTTATTGATAAGCATAGCTATGATCATTGCAAGATCCTCCTCCTCTTCCATATCAAATTCTTCTTCGGAAGAATCATACGGCGAACTCATCTACAATGTTCAACACTATACTATCAACACTACAATTCAAAATATGCACCAAATTCATAAGTTTGGAGCAATACATACCTTGTAGGCGTTTTGTCGAACACCTTGCGGGCGCGGCGCGGCAGCGAGCCCTCGGGCGCTGTTCCTCGGACGTCGGAGGCGCGCGAGGTCCGGCCGGACTAGGAAGGGGTGGGGCGGAAGCGCAGCAGCGCGGGGAGGCCGGCGAAGCGCCTGAACGGTCGCCGGCGGGCGGGCGCGGGCGGCGGCCGCAGCGGAGACAGACCGGGGAAGCGCTTGAGTGGTCGCCAGCGGGCGCGGGTGATGACGGCGGCGCGGGGATAGGCCGGGGAAGCGCTGAACGGTCGCCGGGGGCGCGAGCGGCGGCGGCGGCGCGGTCGGATGGGGGCGGCAGCGCGGTCGCGAGAGTGGAGGAGGGAGCGAGCGAGCGCGGGAGAGAGCAGCGAGCGGGTGCGGGAGAGTCACGCGCGCGCGAGCCGGCGCAGCAAATAACGGGGGCGGGATTGCGTTTCTGCCAGCGCGCTGAATTGGAAATGGCGCGCGCGCCGTTTTTGCGCGCCCGCTGGAGCTGCCCGCCGCGTTGCGCGCGCGCTAAAACTACCTTTTTTACGGCGCGGCGCTTGTATAGCGCACCTGTTGGAGATGCTCTAAGTATCTCAACTCTGTACTAACTTTAGTGCAAATTTGTACTAAGCTAGAGACAATTATTTTCAGACGGAGGAAGTACTAGTTAAAATCATGGTCAAAATATGATCCTAATTACGCGCCGGGGGGGG
>LR738709.1:567289407-567323041 GCA_902687465.1 Secale cereale
AAACCATACCTCCGCATTGTATTGATACAAACGACTAAGGTGAACTAACACCTTGCAGTACATGGAAATGAAGTGAACCAAACAAAACTGAGACAGTCACGTTTCACAATCTTGTCTACACAAATTCTGAACACTTGTAAAACTGAACGATCATATAACGTCAATTTAAACGCGTAAATTTACACCCACAGATTCGGACATTTCCCCTTCTTTTTCCTTTTGACAATGAAATGAACACATCGATCCACTGCCATCCTCATCTCCGAGAACATAACATGTCACATTAGCAGAGACTTGGCAAAGTGCTCTCTTGCTGTTGTTAGGGCCTGAACTATAGTCTGCACACATGAAACATTAACTTAAAAGCTCAGTTACATGAGTAGAAAAAGATTATGTCTGCAACCTACCTGCTCAGCGATTGATGTAGCACCCTCTGCCCCATGAGCTAGTACCTTTTCAGCTATCACACTTCCTTCTGTTTCTAGGACAATCCTGGGAAGCCATTCAAAAAACTAAGGTAAAACTTAAGCAAAGGAATAAAGAAATCTTGGAAGACCGGTCATATATGGAAGCCTGGCAAAAACATGTGGATCAATGGTATTTAATACTCCCTCCGTCCCAAAATAAGTGTCTCAACTTTGTACTAACTTTAGTATAAATTTGTACTAAGCTTAAGACACTTATTTTGAGACGGAGGGAGTATATAAATAACATTTCGAAAAAAGAAGTTTGTTGTTCCACATCCCACATCCAGGTATCTTTTTATTTTTTAAATCTAGCCATTTGCAACCAAAGGCCATATTTGAGGTACAAAAAAATATGCTTTACTAACTAGAGTGTGTGCCTTTTCCTTTGTGCAGGTACCAATAAAATTATTTTTCATGCCACCATTCCCAAAGATAGATGTTATCATGAGCAAGGTCAAGTGTTATAGAGAAGATGAAGAAACATAATGGTACAATAAAAGGTAGTAAGATAAGGACTTACCCTCCATCAACAATTTCATCAAGGCATAATAGGATTAGATCCAGATTTTCAAGTGCTGTTCTTTTGTCGACATTATTTCTGAAACCAATGAGATGCGAAAGAAGTTCATATGCAATCAGATGTTAACGTAACAATATGTGACAAATAGATAGGTAAAAAATCTGACTATATTGAGCACCTAAGTATAATGTCAATGGCATCAGCGAATCCCTGAAGAACTGATGCTAAAATAAGTTCATTGTCCTCGTCTCCTCCAGTAACAAAAAAATGCAGGTCTTGGATGAACTTATACACAACAATGTGACCATCAAACATTACAATCTCAGCTGTAAATGGGGGAAACAATAAATGAAACTTAATAGATTGAATTCCATAAGTAGTCTTCAAGTAATAATCACATGCAGGTCAACAGAAAGTTTCAGACGGACACGACTCATGTTTGAGTAGAAAAATCAACTCAAGTAAAGTGCAATACTACCCGAAAACATCTTCCAATTGGTGAGTATGTTGGAAGAAAGTGCAAACCATAACTTCAGCCAAAGCTAACAAAATGTATCCCTAAATTACTTTCCAGAAGCCCTAATAAAGGATACTTAGTGTTTCCATAAGTATATGATAATATGAGATTGAGCTTATTCGCTTTCTTGTTAGACAAACTTATTTTGTGGCCTTCTGGAAATGTTTGCACGTTGCCTAGTTTGCATCACAAACCCGTACCAAAATTTGGCGCCTATCATATCAAACACTAAATTTTCCGCCGAAAAAAATGGCAGCAGAACAAATGCTTGACATGTTTGTTTACATACACACTTCCAGTGTTTTGGTAAAGCAAAAACTGGCTGCAATTGAAATTCATCTAGCGTGCACGTGTAGTGTAACCATAGAGGCACAAGGTTGCTAACCCACCCACCTAGTTTGAGCATCACTGCAACATCAATTACGGTCAGATGGTTAATACTCCGTATGTAATAAAGTTCAATTTGATGCATACTATTTTAAGGATATATGGCTCAGCAGGATGCTGCATTAGGTGTTAATATGAGAGAGAGATAAAAGATGAGGGCAAAACCTTATCAAAGAGAAGCATGAGGACAGAACAGAAAGACATATAGATAATCATATTGTTGTTCATATACAACCAAATTAACATGTTTTTCATTTGAATAGTCATAATTTACGAGGTAGTGATTAGCACCAAAGGAAGAACGACGGGAGATACGGTTGTGCACACATTATTCACAGCCTTACAAGCACAGCGGCATATTTCAATTTTGTACCAAACAGCCAGAACAGAAGAAACCATAAGTTGATTATAAAGAGGGCTTCCCAACAGAGCACGCTCTTTTAGGAGCATATGGAAAGTAGACAATTCTGTCAAGAACAAATCAATGCAGGATATCAAACGCATGAATTTGCGGTTTCAGAAAGACAGCACCATACTGCAACTAACACCGATCATCACACATGCACACATACAAAATCCCCATCCCTGCTGTTAAAATAGAATGAGGCAGAGTTCAAGTTACCCTCTGCTCCAGAACTTTTCTGGGTCTTGACGAAGACCGACTTCTCGAAGGCCAGCTTCGCCGAGAGCACGGGCCAATCATCCGTGTAGTACTTAACGGCGACGCGCTTCCCCTCGGAGTCCAGCAACAGAATGTTCTTCACCGACGGGCAGGTCTCCTGCGCAAACATAGAACCAAGGGTCAAACGAACAGCAACAGCAAGCACAAACTGGCTCAAGCCACCATACAGCAGATCCCGATTTGCACCTGCCTAAGAACACAGCCTCCCAGCCCAGACTGACAAGAAACATACGAGATAGGATGAGCTGTGCCTCATCAATAACTGAATCGTGGTGAAAATTAGCATATGATGCCGCCTCTGGTGGGAGCCGACCGCGGCGGATCGGGGCAAGTCGGGAAATCGACTGTACGGCGGGCGCAGAGCAAACGAGCAGCGTCGGGGGTGGCAGTGTTGCTTACCATTGGGGGAAGCCGGACGGATTCGCCGGGGGCGCGGAGGGGCGGGACGGTGGACGAGATCTCCGGCGGTTGGGCAGCGCAGGACGAAGGAAACGGGACAGGGGGACAACGCACGGCACACGACGGAGTGAGGTAAACGAAACGAAGCACGAGTAGACTACACGCGCCTCGTTGGGCTTTTACGGCTTCGGGCTGAAGCGTTGGCGTGCTTAGGGCCGGGCCGTAGTCTAATTTGCGAAACATTTTGACAATGTTTTTCGAGAAAAAAAAACGTTGGCGTGCTTAGGGTCGGGCCGTAGTCAAGGTTAGGCCACAGCTTTGCGAAATATTTTGACAACGTTTGTGAAAAAAAAATTGACCATGAAGATGGACGAGTTTGATCCTCATGCGGCAATGATCGTGTGCACCGTTTTTACCATGATGCGTTTGGCGACCGAGAAGGAGACGGCTGGTGAGAAGGAGGTGATGGCATCATGGCAAAGTGACGCAGACAGCCAGTCTAGGAGGGCAAAAATGTTTTTCTCGCACGGACAGGTCCTTTTATGATTGGATGCATGCAAAACTGTAAACATCCATCTCTTTTTCGTTATGATAAGGTACTATGAAAACGCACTTTAATTTGCTTATATTACTATGCATTTGGAATGAAATTGGTCGGACCTTCAGCTTCATCAAAAAAGACACATACTCCTCCTTGAGCTTCGTTCAACAGTGTGTGTATGTTAATAATTGTTTCTCTGTCATGTGGTACACCACGGTACCACGTGCGGCTACATGTAATGTGTTCAACATTGAGCGAATGAATCAATCAATAAGTTCAGCAAGAGAAATCAAAACTTATGATCTTATCCTCTGGCGCGTGCAATTACCATCTTACCTCGAGCAGACGAACCACGTCACAAACTTGGTAACGCTGGTATGGATTGCGTACCAGCAATACGACAACTACTCATGTTGCATTGTTGAATGATGTACATGTCGTAGGGCACAATGTGCTTTCGTGCGTGAAACTTTTCATGCACTTGCTCTCAGAAGGTCGGCCATCTGCTACGCCTATGAAATTGGCGGATACGGCCAACCACGCATCACACAACAAACTCATCCTCTATGATCGAGTAGCTCACTATTCTTCGTACTCTAAAAAACGGCATAGCATTTGAAAATAAGCTCAATGGCATTTGAACGAACATCTGTCAGGCATGGTGTCCACCATGGAGATCATCGACAAGGGGCGAAGTGTACTTGCGTACAAATGGCTCCAGGGTCGACAGCTCTGTCGTAAAGGCGAGCGGGCGCGTTGGTGCTGGTTGCGGACGTCCAGCAATGCCTCTGTGGTGACCGAAGACGTACAGCAGTGACGACGGAGTTGGAGGGTATGGATGCAAAACAAGGGGCAGAAGGGGCGAGTGGAAGAAAATGCGACCGGGAGGGGGGATTGGGTGGGCCAGGGGTGTCAGAGTCTTACGTGTCTAGTCTCCAATTTACGATAGAAAACACGTCCAAACCATACTGCGAACCGATACAGGCTCGCATCGACTTCCGTGATTTGAACAGCATGGTTTGAATGGATGCGGACAGTTTAAAGCTCAGTGTTGAAGATGCCCTAATAGACGTAGTTTACTGAAACATCTGCGGAACTAAGCCAGCAGGTTGGCACTAATTAGGGCTGGAAAAAAAGCTCGAAGCTCGCGAGCTAAACGAGTAACTCGTGACTCGGCTCGAATTGACTCGAACTCGAAGAATAACGAGTCGAGCCGAGCTTTAGTTTAAGATCGTTTACAGAGCGAGTTAAACGAGTCAATCTCACGAGTACTCGTGTAACTCGTTAAGCTCGGTACGAAAGATCAGCCACTCCCAATCCAAAAAAAATCAGCCACTCAGCACCCCGCATCCCAGGCGCACAACACATGGCTCAACCATTGAAGGCCCAGCCGCCCAAAAGACTCATGCGTTACAAGGAAATTACAATTTTTTGGTGATGTATATGTTTAATATATACATAATCATTTTTATCATATTTGAGGTTTTATGTTCATATATTTAACGAGCTTAACAAGCTAAATGAGCCAGCTCGCGAGTTAAACGAGTCGAGTCAATCTTGGGTTTGAGCTCGTTATACTAACGAGTCGAGTCGAGCTAGCTCGTTAACGTAACGAGCTCTAGCGAGTCGAGCCGAGTTGGCTCGACTCGGCTCGAATTCCAGCCCTAGCACTAATCATCGGCCGGAAATCACTATTTTGACCTTATCAACAATCTTCGTCAGAAAATGAACTCGATTTGAAAGTATTTCACAATCTGACCTTTTTAGAAACGCCACAGCCCCAGATGTTGCTGCTCCATATAGAAACGCCGAGGTATTCCGCGTTTCTGCTCTGTCGACGTGACAGGCAAAAACGCCGAGGTTTCCCGCGTTTCTGGAAACGCCACTAGTGTTCGCGTTTCTGGCCAGGCTGCAAACGCCAAAGGTCATGGCGTTGATGCCCATGATATAGTGATTTTGGCCTGCATGCAGCTCTAGCTAGTCACTAGGTCCAGTATGCCACAAAGCTAACCTACCTACTCTGTCACCTTTTGCTAATCCAATTATCGTTTCTTGCCTAGACTACTACTCCTACTCTCTTACACGAAATTCTTGCGTAGCCTTCACTGCTCCTCGCAATTCACACGAAGGCTACCAATCTGTAAGAGCAACTTCAACTGGTCGACCAATTTCGTCCGCTGCCGTCCGTTTGGGTTGGCGCAGACAGAAAAGGCGGCCCAACGCGCCGACCCAAATGGACGCGCGTCCGTTTTTCGTTCGCGGACGATCCATTCCCGACTCATTTTTTAGCCTGATTTGCATCGATGCGGACACGCAACGGACGTGCGCGCTCGCCTACTCCTGTCTCCGGACCCGCTGGTTTGTGGCACATTGGCCTCCCCTTCCCCCGGCCAACAAGCAACCCTCGCCCCCGCCTCCTCCGTCATCGACGCCGTCGCCCATTTTGCCGCCTCCACATCCATCCAGCAACGCCGCCCCTGCCCCCAATCGCCCGCCGCTGCCGTTTTGCCGCCGGGGAGCAAACTGGTTCCCGTCGCCGCTTCCCCCACCGTCCAGCCGCCCGCGACCAAGAAGACACCTCGCCGCCCCCGCCACATACGACCGGCACGCTCATCGGACGCCGTCACACTCATCGGACGCCGGCAGGGCAGCTAGCTGGTCTGTGGGCGCCGCGTCTCCCCTCGCCGGCCGTCTCCTTCTTCGACGCCCGCAAATTGTTCGACAGTTTGCCAAGGTACGAAAATGGACTCCGCCGACGAGTTCTTTTTCCACAATTTCATTTGCGACTCTGACGATTCGACGAGGAGGAGATATTGGCTGCCGTGTTGGTCCATCACCACCTCAACAACCAGCGGCCGTTGTTCCATGGCTCCATTCCAGGCCACCTTCCGGCGTTGAATCGGAACATCTGTACGATCAAGGCTTTCAGTTTCAGGGTGAGAATGTTGTGCCTGAGCATGGAGCAGCGGCAATATTTGAGCAGTTCACTCATTTTCATGAAGACATGCGTGATTGGGAAACTCACGTGCAACTGCAAAATGATTTGGTTGAGCATATGTGGACTCATGTTGGCAACCAATAGATGTATTTTCTTTTATTCGTTTGCAAAACTATGTGAAACATTTTTAATTTTATTTGGCCTGTAACTATACTATTTATTTGGGTGGCTAAACTATTTTGCTTGTTAAATTTTTCATTTCACAATATGTTGAATGCAATGTAAAATTGGGCGGTTAGTCGGCCACGCCTGCACATATGGGTCGGCGCGTTGGGCGCGTTGCCGACCCATATGAAAAACAGGACGGACGTCGGGCGGACGACCGACCCAAACGGACAAAATGCGGACGAAATCGCCGTCCGTTTAGGTTGGCCCGTTGGAATTGCTTTAACACTAGTAGAAAACATGGTTTTGGCTGAGGCCAAGATAAGGGCATTAATCCGGATTCATTCACGAATCGGGACCAAAAGGGACATCAGTCCCGGTTCATGAGGCCAGGACGCCGGCCGGGCCTCGGAGGCCATTGATCCCGATTCGTCTGACACCTTTGGTCCCGGTTCTATACACGAACCGGGACCAATGGTCCACGCTCCTCGCTCAGCACCTTTAGTCTTGATTTATCGCTGGAACCGAGACGAAAGGTCTGTCTTCTGTCCCGGTTTTAGCCACAAATCGGGATTAAAGATAAGCCTATATATACCCTGCCCCCTCAGCTCAGCTCACTGCTCTGTTTTTTTGTCAGCCGATGATGAGGACATCACTAACAAGGTTACACCCACAGCTTCAACTGACACATATACAGGACCAATTACTAGAGCTCGCGCACGCCAATTAAATTACCAGGTACTTTCGTTTCTTGGTAATGAATCTAATGTTCATGAGAATATGATGCTGCCTAAATTGGATACATTTGTCTTGCTTACAAATGAAGGGCCTAGCTTGGACAAGAAGGATGAACATTGGAGTAAGATCAAGCATGGAGATGATGGCATGCGCAAGGGGAAAAAGAATGGAGTTTCAATTGATGATTTCAGGACTTTGAAGCCACCATAATGAGTGCGAGAAGCCTTGGACGAAATATACAAGATGCCACTTCATAAATTTCGTCCAGAGGCTATTATAGGTGCTGCGTCACCTTATTATTGGGCCAGGCCCATGTAATTTCGAAATACTTGAGTATAGGCTGTTTTTAGAGTCCGTATGTGTGGGGAAACAAGAGTTAGGGTTGGTTTCGGACCCCTCCACCAAGGGCCACGAAATTCCCCCCTCTTTCCCTCATATATACAGCCCTTAGGGCGTCGTTTAGACTTTGGGTTTTGTTTAGATTAAAAGTTCGCCATAGCTGCAACTTCGCGTACTTCGTTTGTGTTCAACGACCAGACCAAGGCGTCACAGAACCCCACTTGATCAATAAAGCTTTCCTCTTGAATTCGCAATATCCAGATTGCAATCTCAGTTTCTTGCTTGTTCTTCGTTTGCCTGCAGGAAACAGACCTTCGTGGTCAGGTTGATCGTGCTCCGGCGTGGTCAATAACCTCTCGGAGTTGGTTTAGCGATTGCTAAGGCGCGACGTCCACGCACGTTCGTAGTCGGATCGTCAAAGTCGACTTCATCCAAACGATAGCCACCATCTCATCGAAAGACGGGACACCTTTGCCTCTATCAAGTGGTATTAGAGCTCCAGGTTGCTCGGTGAGATTTTACAGTTTTTCGTAGATTAGATTGAGTCTGTTCTTCATACCTACAGTCCACGAAAAAGCCAAAAAAAATTTAGGGTTAGTTCATCCCATCCGAACCAATCTGAGCCTTTGCATAATCTTTTCTGTATTTGCTTTCTTGAATTTGCGGTTGCATCGTCGTGTCAAGTTGCTGGTCTTAGCGTCTAGTTCTTTAGAGTTTCGAGTTCTGTTCACAGTTTGTCACGTCGCCGCCGCACCATATTCATCGTCGCTGCCATACCACCGCTGCTGCCATATCCCACCACCGCCACCACATACCACCACCGCTACCATAACCTACCACCGCTGCCATATCCTACCACCATATATCCACCGCCAATCCGAGTTCTTTTCATATTAGGTTTGTTCTCGAGATCCATCTAGGTTTCGGATTTGTGTTTCCTTGCCTGCGTAGGTCTCAGAAAAAAAAAGTATGGAGACCCCCGGGCAGTTTTTAGGCCAAAATTTCGACAGGTGAATTTTTTTTCCCTATCCTATTTTTGGGCTTTTCTGAGTCTTTTGAGACACGTGCAATCATACTGTTTTTTTACCGCATTTTTAGGTCGTCGCTGCCCTGATTCTGAAAAAAAAATCGTCAAAAAAATTTCGTGCCTATCATCTTAGTTTGACTTGGGAAGTGTTTTGAGACACTCGCCATTATAGTGATTTTCGTCCCAAAAAAAAGCAGCGCAAAAAAAAGAGCGAAAAAAAGAGGCGAAAAAAAAAATCAGAGTGTGCTTTCCCCTTTATTACGTGCAGCGCCGTGATTTTGTTAGTGTCATAGGCTCGCGTCTCTAGTACGGTCTAGCCTAGGACCAACACAGTACCGTCGTTGAGCGTTTATTCAACTTTGCATATCTGAATTGATTATTGCTGACCACTTTTGCTACCATCTTATAAGCCTTCCCAGCTCCACATACATCTACGTCGTGCGTTTGACTCTCCCTGGTAATCGCTTTATCCAAGCTTTGAGAGTTTTGACTACCACGGTTGCCGACCACCACCTGCTGTTGGGTAAGAACTGGTAAGAATTTGAGATTTGCTTGTCGGATTTGTGACACCCGCCACCACCACCACTTATTAGTAGTCTGTAGGATCATATTCTTGTGTGTTTCTATTGCTGCTAACCATGCCAGGATCACAAGTCGACGAGACTGACTGGGAGAACTTGACGAACAAGGAGCTTCATGATAAGTTTCAGCAAATGATGAGTGTACAGGTGCAAGATGTGCTAAACACATTGGACGAGGCCATGGAGAAGATAGTTGGCATGGAGAAGACGTTTGACACAAAGCTCGATAACAAGTTTGCTGAATTGCTTTCGCGTTTTCCACCACCACCGGCTGCTGCAGCTGTCCCACCTCTTCAACAACAACAACAACAACAACAACAACGTCGCCTTCCGAATCAAGTGGGACGAGCACAGCGCGTTCCCCTTGAGACTGGTCAAGCTTCTGGTGCTGCTGTTGATGTTTCTGTAGCTCTTGCTGCTACTGCAGAGGTGGAGGACCATTACGAGGGTGAGGTTGACCAAAATCAGAACTACGTGCAACAACCAGCACCACCACCACCAGGTCGTCCTCATGCATATCATCGCAACGGTAGGGCTGCACCACCACCTGAGGTACATGACCATCTTCCTAAACTGAAATTGAATATTCCACCATTTGAGGGTAGACATGTTCCTGATATATATCTTACTTGGGAGTTACAAACTGAACAACGTTTTACATGTTTAAACTATCCCGAGGAGAGACGTGTTCCTGCTGCTGTTTGTGCTTTCACTAGTTTTGCATGTGTTTGGTGGTCTGAACATTGTAGATTATATCCTGTTCCAGCTACTTGGGCTGCTTTGAAAACTGCTATGCGTACTCGTTGGGTTCCACCATATTATCAACGTGAATTACTTCAAAAACTGCAGCGCTTAAGACAAGGAAAAAATTCTGTAGAAGAATATTATCAGCAATTACAAACTGGCCTGATTAGATGTGGTATTGTTGAGGAGAATGAAGCTATGCTTGCACGTTTTATGGGTGGATTAAATAGAGAGATTCAGACCATTCTAGAGTATAAGGATTATACTAATATCACTCGTTTATTCCATCTTGCTTGTAAAGCTGAACGTGAAGTGCAGGATCGACAGGCATTGGCACGGACTAACTTTTCTGCAGGTTGACCTTCATCATGGACACCGCGTGCATCCTCTACTTCCACACATTCTACTGCACCGACACCTCCATCAGCTGTTACCTCCAGCCGTGATACAAGGAAGTAGGCACAACCACCATTATCTGCCAAGAGCACACCTATTGGGCTTGCACAGAGTTCTTCTTCTTCCATGGCATCAACAGGGCACACCAGTGATATTATTTGTCGTCGTTGTAAGGGAAGAGGACATTTTGTGAGAGATTGCAAATCTCAGCGTGTGATGGTTGCTACTGAGGATGGTGGATATGAATCCGCTAGTGACTATGATGAGGAGACTTTGGCTCTTATTACACGTGAAGAACATGATGGAGACGATTCTGATCATGAGACGCAATACATGGCTCCTGAAGATGTTGACAGGTATGAATGTTTAGTTGCTCAACGTGTTTTGAGTGTGCAGGTTACACAAGCTGAGCAAAATCAGAGGCATAATTTGTTCCATACAAAGGGAGTTGTGAAGGAACGTTCTGTTCGCGTGATCATAGATGGAGGGAGTTGCAACAACTTGGCTAGCATGGAGATGGTGGAGAAGCTATCTCTCACCACAAGACCACATCCACATCCTTACTACATCCAATGGTTCAACAACAGCGGCAAGGTTAAGGTAACACGTACTGTTCGTGTGCATTTTAGTATCTCTACATATGTTGATTATGTTGATTGTGATGTGGTACCTATGCAAGCATGTTCCTTATTACTTGGTAGACCATGGCAATTTGATAAAAATTCTGTACACCATGGTAGAAACAATCAGTATACTCTTGTTCATAAGGATAAAAATATTACTTTGCTTCCTATGACTCCTGATTCCATTTTGAAAGATGATATTAATAGAGCTAATAAAGCAAAACAGGAGAAACATAAGAGTGAAAATCAGATTGTGGCAAAAGAATTTGAGCAACAAATAAAGCCTACTAATAAACCATCTACTGTTGCTTCTGAAATTAAATTAAAAAGTGCATGTTTATTTGCCACCAAATCTGATATTGATGAGCTAGATTTTAGCAAATCTGTTTGCTATGCTGTTGTATGCAAAGAGGCATTGTTTTCATTCGAGGACGTGCCTTCCTCTTTGCCTCCTGCTGTCACTAACATTTTACAGGAGTTCGCCGACGTCTTTCCACAAGACGTGCCACCGGGATTACCACCTATTCGAGGGATTGAGCATCAGATTGACTTAATTCCCGGTGCATCGCTACCCAACCGCGCACCATACCGTACCAATCCAGAAGAGACGAAGGAGATTATGCGTCAAGTACAGGAGCTACTCGACAAATGTTATATACGCGAATCCCTTAGTCCTTGTGCTGTTCCTATTATTCTAGTGCCGAAAAAGGATGGTACATCGCGTATGTGTGTTGATTGTAGAGCCATTAATAATATTACTATTCGTTATCATCATCCTATTCATAGGCTAGATGATATGCTTGATGAATTGAGTGGCTCTACAATATTCTCCAAAGTTGATTTGCGTAGTGGATACCATCAAATTCGTATGAAATTGGGAGATGAATGGAAAACAGCATTTAAAACTAAGTTTGGATTATATGAGTGGTTAGTCATGCCTTTTGGGTTAACTAATGCACCTAGTACTTTCATGAGATTAATGAGTGAAGTTTTACGTGCTTTCATTGGAAGATTTGTGGTAGTATACTTTGATGATATATTGATTTTTAGCAGATCTTTGGAGGAACATTTGGAACATTTACGTGCTGTTTTTATTGCTCTACGTGATGCACGTTTATTTGGTAACCTTGGAAGGTGCGCCTTTTGCACCGACCGAGTCTCTTTTCTTGGCTATGTTGTTACTCCACAGGGAATTGAGGTTGATAAAGCCAAGATTGAAGCTATTGAGAGTTGGCCGCAGCCAAAACGGTCACACACGTGAGGAGTTTCCTTGGCCTCGCTGGATTCTATCGGCGTTTTGTGAGAGATTTCAGCACCATTGCTGCACCTCTCAATGAGCTTACAGAGAAGGATGTGCCTTTTGTTTGGGGTACTGCACAGGAAGAAGCATTCACGGTATTGAAAGATAAGTTGACACATGCTCCTTTACTCCAACTTCCTGATTTTAATAAGACTTTTGAGCTTGAATGTGATGGTAGTGGAATTGGGTTAGGAGGTGTGTTATTACAAGATGGTAAACCTGTTGCATATTTTTCTGAAAAATTGAGTGGGCCTTGTTTGAATTATTCTACTTATGATAAGGAATTATATGCTCTTGTTCGGACTTTGGAGACATGGCAACATTATTTATGGCCCAAAGAATTTGTTATACATTCTGATCATGAATCTTTAAAGCACATTAAAAGTCAAGCAAAACTGAACCGTAGACATGCTAAATGGGTTGAATTCATAGAGACTTTCCCTTATGTTATTAAACACAAGAAGGGAAAATAAAATGTTATTGCTGATGCATTGTCTCGTCGTTATACTATGCTTTCACAACTTGACTTCAAAATATTTGGTTTGGAGACCATCAAAGTTCAATATGTGCATGATGCTGAATTTAAAGATGTATTGCATAATTGTAAAGAAGGGAGAACATGGAACAAGTTCATCGTTAGTGATGGATTTGTGTTTCGAGCTAACAAGCTATGCATTCCAGCTAGCTCTGTTCGTCTTTTGTTGTTGCAGGAGGCGCATGGAGGAGGATTAATGGGACACTTTGGCGTGAAGAAGACGGAGGACGTACTTGCTACACATTTCTTTTGGCCAAAGATGCGACGGGATGTTGAGCGTTTTGTTGCTCGCTGCACTACATGTCAAAAAGCTAAGTCACGACTCAATCCTCATGGTTTATATATGCCTTTGTCTGTCCCTAGTGTTCCTTGGGAAGATATATCTATGGACTTTGTTTTGGGTTTACCTCGAACAAAGAAGGGGAGGGATAGCATATTTGTTGTCGTGGATAGGTTCCCGAAGATGGCACACTTTATACCATGTCATAAAAGCGATGATGCTGCTAATGTTGCTGATTTGTTCTTTCGTGAAATTATTCGCTTGCATGGTGTGCCAAATACTATTGTTTCATATCGTGATACTAAATTTCTTAGCCACTTTTGGAGATGTTTATGGGCTAAGTTGGGGACTAAACTGCTTTTTAGTACTACTTGTCACCCCCAAACTGATGGACAAACTGAAGTAGTCAACAGAACTTTGTCTACTATGCTTAGGACTGTTTTGAAGAATAATAAGAAAATGTGGGAAGAATGCTTGCCTCATATTAAATTTGCTTATAATCGTTCGTTGCATTCTACTACTAAGATGTGCCCTTTTGAAATTGTCTATGGTTTCCTACCTCGTGCACCTATTGATTTGTTGCCTCTTCCATCTTCGGAGAAGGTTAATTTTGATGCTAAACAACGTGTTGAATTGATCTTAAAAATGCATGAGTTAACTAAGGAAAATATTGAGCGCATGAATGCTAAATATAAACTTGTTGGAGATAAGGGTAGAAAACGTGTTGTCTTTGCACCTGGAGATCTTGTTTGGTTACATTTGCGTAAGGATAGGTTTCCTAATTTGCGCAAGTCAAAGCTAATGCCACGTGCTGATGGTCCTTTCAAGGTGTTAGAGAAAATAAATGATAATGCATATAAACTTGAGCTGCCTGCAGATTTTGGGGTTAGTCCCACATTTAACATTGCAGATTTGAAGCCTTACTTGGGTGAGGAAGATGAGCTTCCGTCGAGGACGACTTCAATTCAAGAAGGGGAGGATGATGAGGACATCAATAACAAGGTTACACCCACAGCTCCAACTGACACATATACAGGACCAATTACTAGAGCTCGCGCACGCCAATTAAATTACCAGGTACTTTCGTTTCTTGGTAATGAATCTAATGTTCATGAGAATATGATGCTGCCTAAATTGGATACATTTGTCTTGCTTACAAATGAAGGGCCTAGCTTGGACAAGAAGGATGAACATTGGAGCAAGATCAAGCATGGAGATGATGGCGTGCGCAAGGGGAACAAGAATGGAGTTTCAATTGATGATTTCAGGATTTTGAAGCCACCATAATGAGTGCGGGAAGCCTTGGACGAAATATACAAGATGCCACTTCATAAATTTCGTCCAGAGGCTATTATAGGTGCTGCGTCACCTTATTATTGGGCCAGGCCCATGTAATTTCGAAATACTTGAGTATAGGCTATTTTTAGAGTCCGTATGTGTGGGGAAACAAGAGTTAGGGTTGGTTTCGGACCCCTCCACCAAGGGCCACGAAATTCCCCCCTCTTTCCCTCATATATACAGCCCTTAGGGCGTCGTTTAGACTTTGGGTTTTGTTTAGATTAAAAGTTCGCCATAGCTGCAACTTCGCGTACTTCGTTTGTGTTCAACGACCAGACAAAGGCGTCACAGAACCCCACCTTGATCAATAAAGCTTTCCTCTTATATTCGCAATATCCAGATTGCAATCTTAGTTTCTTGCTTGTTCTTCGTTTGCCTGCAGGAAACAGACCTTCGTGGTCAGGTTGATCGTGCTCCGGCGTGGTCAACAACCTCTCGGAGTTGGTTTAGCGATTGCTAAGGCGCGACGTCCTCGCACGTTCGTAGTCGGATCGTCAAAGTCGACTTCCTCCAAAACGATAACCACCATCTCATCGAAAGACGGGACACCTTAGCCTCTATCATTTGGTTTGGAGACCATCAAAGATCAATATGTGCATGATGCTGAATTTAAAGATGTATTGCAGAATTGTAAAGAAGGGAGAACATGGAACAAGTTCGTCGTTAGTGATGGATTTGTGTTTCGAGCTAACAAGCTATGCATTCCAGCTAGCTCTGTTCGTCTTTTGTTGTTGCAGGAGGCGCATGGAGGAGGATTAATGGGACACTTTGGCGTGAAGAAGACGGAGGACGTACTTGCTACACATTTCTTTTGGCCAAAGATGCGACGGGATGTTGAGCGTTTTGTTGCTCGCTGCACTACATGTCAAAAAGCTAAGTCACGACTCAATCCTCATGGTTTATATATGCCTTTGCCTGTCCCTAGTGTTCCTTGGGAAGATATATCTATGGACTTTGTTTTGGGTTTACCTCGAACAAAGAAGGGGAGGGATAGCATATTTGTTTTCGTGGATAGGTTCTCGAAGATGGCACACTTTATACCATGTCATAAAAGCGATGATGCTGCTAATGTTGCTGATTTGTTCTTTCGTGAAATTATTCGCTTGCATGGTGTGCCAAATACTATTGTTTCAGATCGTGATACTAAATTTCTTAGCCACTTTTGGAGATGTTTATGGGCTAAGTTGGGGACTAAACTGCTTTTTAGTACTACTTGTCACCCCCAAACTGATGGACAAACTGAAGTAGTCAACAGCACTTTGTCTACTATGCTTAGGGCTGTTTTGAAGAATAATAAGAAAATGTGGGAAGAATGCTTGCCTCATATTGAATTTGCTTATAATCGTTCGTTGCATTCTACTACTAAAATGTGCCCTTTTGAAATTGTCTATGGTTTCCTACCTCGTGCACCTATTGATTTGTTGCCTCTTCCATCTTCGGAGAAGGTTAATATTGATGCTAAACAACGTGCTGAATTGATCTTAAAAATGCATGAGTTAACTAAGGAAAATATTGAGCGCATGAATGCTAAATATAAACTTGTTGGAGATAAGGGTAGAAAACGTGTTGTCTTTGCACCTGGAGATCTTGTTTGGTTACATTTGCGTAAGGATAGGTTTCCTAATTTGCGCAAGTCAAAGCTAATGTCACGTGCTGATGGTCCTTTCAAGGTGTTAGAGAAAATAAATGATAATGCATATAAACTTGAGCTGCCTGCAGATTTTGGGGTTAGTCCCACATTTAACATTGCAGATTTGAAGCCTTACTTGGGTGAGGAAGATGAGCTTCCGTCGAGGACGACTTCAATTCAAGAAGGGGAGGATGATGAGGACATCACTAACAAGGTTACACCCACAGCTCCAACTGACACATATACAGGACCAATTACTAGAGCTCGCGCACGCCAATTAAATTACCAGGTACTTTCGTTTCTTGGTAATGAATCTAATGTTCATGAGAATATGATGCTGCCTAAATTGGATACATTTGTCTTGCTTACAAATGAAGGGCCTAGCTTGGACAAGAAGGATGAACATTGGAGCAAGATCAAGCATGGAGATGATGGCATGCGCAAGGGGAACAAGAATGGAGTTTCAATTGATGATTTCAGGACTTTGAAGCCACCATAATGAGTGCGAGAAGCCTTGGACGAAATATACAAGATGACACTTCATAAATTTCGTCCAGAGGCTATTATAGGTGCTGCGTCACCTTATTATTGGGCCAGGCCCATGTAATTTCGAAATACTTGAGTATAGGCTGTTTTTAGAGTCCGTATGTGTGGGGAAACAAGAGTTAGGGTTGGTTTCGGACCCCGCCACCAAGGGCCACGAAATTCCCCCCTCTTTCCCTCATATATACAGCCCTTAGGGCGTCGTTTAGACTTTGGGTTTTGTTTAGATTAAAAGTTCGTCATAGCTGCAACTTCGCGTACTTCGTTTGTGTTCAACGACCAGACCAAGGCGTCACAGAACCCCACTTGATCAATAAAGCTTTCCTCTTGAATTCGCAATATCCAGATTGCAATCCCAGTTTCTTGCTTGTTCTTCGTTTGCCTGCAGGAAACAGACCTTCGTGGTCAGGTTGATCGTGCTCCGGAGTGGTCAATAACCTCTCGGAGTTGGTTTAGCGATTGCTAAGGCGCGACGTCCACGCACGTTCGTAGTCGGATCGTCAAAGTCGACTTCATCCAAACGATAGCCACCATCTCATCGAAAGACGGGACACTTTTGCCTCTATCAGCCGTGGGAGAGGTGTGTGTTGCTCTAGCTCCTTTTGGGAAGCAGAACAACAATCAATGATCCAAACTAAATTTTCTCGTGGTTATTTTAGGAGTACATTTATTCATATAGTACTTCAGGGAAATCTCTTGGCTCGCTCAAGATTTTGGAGGATTAAAGTTAAGAGATTTCTTACATTATGAAGCCCATAAAATGTATTAATGGTTTCCTTGTAATTTAGAGTCTTCTATAGTTGTTTTTAGATTTTAACAATCTTTTCTTATCCGGCCAAATGAACTAACTCACTAGATTTAATTGGTGATCCGTGAAGTAATTTGCGAAACATGCATTACCTGCAAGATTAACGCAGGGTGTCAACAGCACATCGCACTGTGCATGTTGCTACAGTGGCAGTGTGTCATTAGCCAAAAGTTGCTGCATGCAATCTGGCCCACCACCCATCAAACATCGTCATCGTCAGGTCAAGTCACTTTTCGAATGCCTACCCTGCTGCTCCTTCTCACGAACCATGTCCATGTGTGTCCCTTCGCATAGTTGGCACTGTTGTTCCAACCATGTACGCCAGCAACGCCATTTCCTATGGCGTTCCATGTCAGCCAGAAACGCCAAAGCATATGGCGTTTCCAGCAAGGCAGCAACGCAGCGTAGGTCGGCGTTTCCAGCAACGCAGCCTGGTTTGGAGTTTCTATGTGTCGCAGCAACGTCACGAGATCTGGCATTTTTAAAAGGGTCAGATCATGAAATACTTTCAAGTCAAGAAAAAAGTTAGGGTTCCTGCCTCTCGTCGGCGCCGGCGCAGGTCCGCCTCGTCTCCGGTGGCCCTAGGGCCATGGAGGCGCGGTGGATCCTGGCAAGGGCCGGCGGGAGGGCTTCACTTTTAGTCGATTTTTTCAATCTTGCTAGGGTTTGTGTCCTTCTCAGGAAGACGAGACGGCAGCGGCTCCCTGAAGATGGAATAAAGGTCTCCCCGCCTAGCCCCCGTTCCGGCGATGCGTCAAGCATCGTTGGTGGGCGTGTGGAGGTGTGTCTCCGGCAGATCTATCTTTGGTGGATTTGTTCGGATCTCGTCGTTGTTCATCTACGTTCTTGTGTCTTCGGTTTGGATCCTTCCGATCTACGTTATTTTTCATCGGCGACGGTTGTTGTTCTGGGGTGCTGGTCCTATGGGGCCTTAGCACGACGACTTCCCGACTGTCTACTACAACAAGGTGTGCCCGACTCCGGCGATGGAGGGGTGATGACGGCGGCGCGCCTTCGTCTCGCTTCAGTGCTTGTAGTCGTCGCTAGGTGGTCTACGGATCTGGATGTAATTTTTATTTCTGATGTTCGTTATACTGCCATGATTGAAGATGAATAGATTGGAAGTTTTCTCGCAAAAAAATGAAATACTTTCAAGTCTAGTTCATTTTGTGATAAAGATCAATGTTAAGGTCAGAACGGTGATTTCGGCCACAATCATCGCTTCGTATCGACTGAAGTCTATTTTAAACCCTAAGATTGTAGAGTGTGACACAAACAAACCCTCACGTCTAAATCCCTGAGGTTGATACCCTATACTTATCGATCCCGGTCAATCTCAACCTTAAATCAATTCTAGACATGTTTGGAAGGAAAATCCGGACTAGGATCACTCGTTTATCTCAATGAGCACAATGGCCTCCTTCTTCATGCGACATGACGCGCTGAGGTTGTGTCGGAGATATTGACCACGGGTGCCCTCAGCGACCATCCTTGGTATTTCAAGACAATTTGGGGCCGCTTGTCCCCCCCCCCCCCCCGCCCGTCTGCTCATCGGGCCGCCTACTAGGATAGCTTGCCCTAGGAGCTGGCTGACAGCAGGCGGCAGGGGCCCCAAACAGGCGGCATCATCACCACTAGCAGCTAGCAGACGGTCCTACGCCCCTCCCTCGGGACGCGGGCTGGGGGACCACCGCGCAGCTGAGGCATGGCTACAGTTGAGCGCGTCCTTAGAGAATTATAAGGGCGTGGCTACAGTGAACGTGTACCTCATGGCCGTTTCCTAAGCGGCGAGCCACTGTAGCCACGCAACCAGTGACCAAGCTTCGGTCAGAGGAAGCCACGATCACACTACCCGCAGACGGCAGGCCAGCAGGCGGCTGGCCCCACCGGCCGGTGGGTAAGTTGTGGACAAGCCGCCCCTGGCAGGCGGCCAGGGGAGGTGGTCGCCTGGTAACAGACGGCCAATCCTGCCATGGAAGTCTGAACCTCATCAAGACGACAAGACGGGGCGTGGCGGCAGTGTACGGCAGGAGACAGAGGCACTGTAGCCACTACCCCCGTGACGACGCTGCCGTCAGCAGAAGCACGCCTACAGTGAAAGGCAATCACATGGGCCCACGGGAGGCGGGCATAGCAGACAGGCGGCAAGGCCGGCGCCAGAAGACACTGACAGCCGGGGGCCACCCCGCCGAGATTACAATTGTACCCCTGGGGGTAGGCCTATATAACCCCCCTCCCCAGGGCCCTCCATGAGGAGAGAGATTAAGCCTTAGAAGAAGGAGAGCACGTAGAGAGAGAGGGAGAGAGAAAACCCTAGCAACCACCCCCGATCCCTAGAGCGAAGGTAGTGAGCTAGCCTTGTTCATCTTCCTCCTCTAGACGATACAGCTCGAGGAGCAACCTTGTAGCTACTATAGTGATATTAGTCATGACGCGGAGTCCCCGCAGAGCAGGACTAGGGGCGTTATCTCCACGGAGAGCCCCGAACCTGGGTAAGATCCGTAGGCGTCCTAAGTTTCGCCTTAACCCGCTTCCAGGGCCCGGCGACACTCTATTGTCCCCATGCATGATAAGCCATCCGTTGGCATATGTCGCCCCAAAACCCCGACATTTGGCGCCCACCGTGGGGCTAGGTGCAACGTCGTCCGGAGACATGTTCTGGACGGGAACTTTGTTCCTCCCTGGCGAGCACAGCCAGCCTGGCACGCCTGCAGGCGTGGAGACCGGGATGCTTCGCGACGCTGAGGCCACATGCGCCGCGAGCGGACTCGCCAACCTTCTCGGCGGCATCCACGTTCACAACGAGCCCTCTCCGGCGGCCGAGCCAGTAGCTCCGGAGAGTTGCCTCATCGAGCTCCTCTACAAGCTCCACATCGTCTGACCCACCAGTAGACATGATCGTCGACCTCGACCCAGAGCCTATCGACTCCTTCCCCGAGCACGTGGTGATCATCGACGACCCCATCCCTGTTCCAAGGGGCGGCAGCGCCACTAGCACCGTCGCAGAGGTGTTCGTCACCAACCACGACGAACCGTCCGACGGGGCGGACCAAGACCCGCTCCAGGCCACCTTACAGAACCTCGCCGCACCTGTTGCGGCGGGGGCAGACGGCGCGGCGTTGGAGGCACTTCGCGTCTCGCTCCTCGACAGCGCCAACAAGCTGGCCGCTTCCCGACGCCTCACCGAAGCCTACCGCCGCGAGATGGACCATGCCATTTGAGGCACGCCGGCTGCTGGCGAGCCTAGCCGGGCTGGCGCCGTTCGCGATCACGGCGGGCTGCTAGCAGACATGTTGGGGGCCACGCGACATGTGTACCTCACTCCATCGGAGAACCTAAGGGCTGCCCAGGCAGCAGTCGATGAGATGGGCCACTTGGAGGGAGACGAGCTTCGCTGCGTAACTCAGCGTGCCCGTCAGCTCCTCGACGCTGCTGCCGCACAGCAGAAGGCCCGTCGCAGGGTATCAGAGGCCAGCGCGCACGCTGACAACCGCCCCCTTCGACGGGAGCAAGGAGCCACGTCTCGCTCTCCAACAGTCGGCGCCCCCAACCGGCGAGACTCGGAGCCGGCTGCTAGCCGCAGCCGACAGACTCGTATCACAATCGAGCGCGACGAAGATGGTCGTCCAAGGGCTGTAGAGCGGCGAGGGGAGCACCCGCCTCCTCCTAGGCGGGAGAGGCGCGTGTCTCCTCCGCCTGTTGACCACCCCTCTCTGGCAGGCCGCTTGGGCCGCCGCGAGGAGGTTGGGGAGAACGACGCCCGCCACCGCCTAGACCGACTAGCTCGGTCCCAGGCGGTCGAAGAAGAAGACGACCTCGGCCCGGCCTGTTTCGGCCCCCGCATCCGCAACGAGCCTTTCTCGAAGGGCTTCTCGCTCCCCAGAGATACCCCCAAGTACAACGGATCAGTGAAACCAGAGGACTGGCTGTTGGACTACTCCACAGCCGTCAGCATAGCCACCGGCAATAGGCGTGTTGTAGTGAAGTACGTGCCACTTATGCTCCAGGGCACGGCCCGGACATGGCTGAACAGCCTCAAACCCAACAGCATCAACGGCTGGTTGGATTTCACCGACGCCTTCACTCGCAACTTCACCATCACCTACAAGCGTCCTCCCAAGCCGCGCCAGCTCTCCCTATGCGTCCAAGGCTCAGATGAGTCAGCCCGTGATTATCTGACGCGTTGGGCAGAGCTACGAAACTCTTGTGAAGGAGTGCACGAAGTACAAGCCATCAAGTATTTCACGGCCGGGTGCAGAGAAGGCACCTTACTCAAGCACAAACTCATTTGTGACGAGCCGGCCACGTTGGACGAGCTGTTGAGCATAGCAGACAAGTAGGCCACCGCCGAATCCTTAAGGCTGTGTTCGGTTGAGAGGGATTTGAAGAGGTTTTGGCAGGGATTGAAATGGATTTAATCCCCTACAAGTCAAAACCTCCCCAAATCCCCTCCAATCCTCTTGTGGAGGGGTGTAACCGAACAAGGCCTAATGAAGACCGAGCTGCAAGTGGATGCTTCTGGCAAGATGACTCCTCCAACTCCCAAAACGCCGACTGGAGAGTCCAGCTGACGCCAACAGCCGAACGATCACAAACGCAAGACCCACGCGCCGGCTGCCAGCAGCCGGCTGGTGGCAGCAGTTGATGGCCAGCAGCCAGAAGCTCAAGCAGGACCCAAGCACCAGAAGGGCGGCAAGCCGGCCTGGCAGCCAGCTTTCTCCTTCGACCAAGCTTTGGACGCCCCGTGCAAGTTCCACAGTGGCGCAAAGCCTTCCAACCACACCACACGAAAGTGCCATTGGCTCACAAGGATTGTCAGAGGAGAAGTTCTGTCACCGCCGCCCGCTGGGCAGGCGGCCCCGCCTCCCAATCCGCCGGCTGCTCGTCCGGGCGGCCAGGTCCAGGATGAATTCCCAGAAGAGAACGGGGCCTATGTCGTCTTCACCAGCCAAACGGACGATAGGCACAGCCGGCGCCAGCAGCGCAGAGAAGTCAACACCGTTGCCGTCAAAGACCCAAAATTCATGCACTGGTCTGAGAAGCCCGTCAGCTGGAGCCAAGAGGATCACCCGGCTGTCATGCCATCACCAGGGGCCTACGCCTTGGTCCTGGATGCTACTCTCTCCACCGACAGGCGGGCCTGTCATTTCTCCCGAGTACTGGTAGACGGCGGCAGCAGCATCAACATCATGTACTGCGACACCATGGAGAAGTTGGGCATCAAAGAAAAGCAGCTTCAGCCTACCAGGACTGTGTTCCACGACATTGTGCCAGGCCTCTCTTGCTCACCAATCGGCAAGGCCAAGATTGATGTCCTGTTTGGTGACAAGATGCATTTTTGAAGGGATCGAGTCTGGTTTGAAGTAGTGAACCTGGAAAGTCCCTATCACGTGATCATGGGCCGGCCTGCTCTTACAAAGTTCATGGCAGTACCCCATTATACCTACTTCAAGATGAAGATGCCGGGCCCCAAGGGAATAATCACCATAGCCGGGGACTACGAGAAGTCCATCGCATACGCAACAGCCAGCAGCCGTCTGGCCGAGTCACATGTCGTAGCTGAAGAGAAGTGCCGCCTGGAACGCTGGTGGCAATGGCTGGCGAGCAGCCAGCCATACCGGCCGATCCCAGGGAGGCGGAGCCGCAAGGCTCGTTCCAGCCGGCCAAGGAGACAAAGAAGATTGCCTTGGACCCATCTCACCTAGAGCGATTTTCTGTCATAGGGTCAAACCTAGACAGCAAATAGGAAAGCGAGCTCGTCGATTTCCTCCGTGAGAATCGGGACATCTTTGCATGGTCCCCCAAAGACATGCCGGGTGTCCCGACGGATTTCGCCGAGCACAAACTTTATGTGAGAGAAGATGCAAAGCCTGTCAGGCAGCCGCTGCGCCGCCTATCAGAAGAGAAGAGAAGAGTTGTTGGGGAAGAAGTTGCCCGCCTGCTAGCAGCCGGCTTCATTATGGAAGTTTTTTATCCAGAGTGGCTCGCAAACCCAGTCCTAGTGCTGAAGAAGAACAACAAATGGTGCATGTGCATTGATTACACCAGCCTCAACAAAGCTTGCCCTAAAGATCCATTTGTTGTGCCGCGAATAAATCAAGTGATTGACTCCACAGCCGGATGCGAGCTGCTGTCATTCCTTGATACTTATTCCGGGTATCACCAGATCAAACTCGATCCAGCTGACCGTCTGAAGACCGCCTTCCTCACGCCATTCGGGGCCTTCTGCTACCTGACCATGACGTTCGGCCTGAGAAACGCCGGCGCCACCTTTCAGCGCTGCATGCAGAAGTGTCTCCTCCAGCAACTTGGCAGAAACGCCCACGTTTACGTGGATGATATCGTGGTGAAGACGGAGAAGAGAGGAACTCTTTTGGAGGATCTCCAAGAGACGTTTGAAAACTTGCGCCGCTTTCAGATCAAGCTAAACCCGGAGAAATGTGTCCTCGGGGTACCAGCCGGCCAACTCCTTGGCTTCCTGGTATCTGAACGCGGCATCGAGTGCAACCCTGCCAAGATCAAGGCCATTGAGAGGATGGAGCGGCCAACCCGTGTGCGAGATGTCCAGAAATTCACGGTGTGCCTGGCATCTCTCGGCCATTTCATCAGCAGGCTGGGAGAAAAGGCACTCCCCTGTATCAACTGATGAAGAAGACCACTTGCTTCGAGTGGAACGACCAGGCAGACGAAGCTTTCCAGCAGCTCAAGAGACTGCTGTCCACCCTGCCTGTCCTGGCGGCGCCAACAGACAAGGAACCCATGTTCCTTTACATAGGCGCCACCAGCCGGTGGTCAGTACAGTCATTGTGGTCGAGCGCCCAGAAGACGGCAGAGCCTTGCCCGTCCAAAGGCCGGTCTACTACCTGAGCGAGGTGCTGTCAGTGTCCAAGCAGAACTACCCCCACTACCAGAAGATGTGCTACGGCGTGTACTTCACCGCCAAGAAACTCAAACAGTACTTCCAAGAACATCCAATCACGGTCGTCTGCACGGCCCCGCTTGCTGAAATCATGGGCAACAGAGATGCTTCAGGAAGAGTGGCCAAGTGGGCCATCGAGCTGGCCCCCTTCACCATCTTCTACCAGCCACGCACCACCATCAAGTCGCAAGCATTGGCCGACTTCCTCGTCGACTGGGCCGAAACCCAGTACCTGCCGCCTGCTCCAGACTCAACCCAGTGGTGTATGCACTTTGACGGGTCAAAGATGCGCATTAGCTTGGGAGTCGGCGTCGTCCTCACCTCCCCCAAGGGCGACAAGCTTAAATACACCTTGCAAATCCACTTCGCCGCCACCAACAACGTGGACGAGTACGAGGCACTCATCCACGGGCTCCGGATGGCTAAAGAGATTGGCATCCGCCGAGTGCTATGCTATGGTGACTCAGACTTGGTTGTCCAGCAGTCATCTGAGGATTGGGATGCCAAGGACGCAAATATGGCAAGTTATCGTTTCCTTGTCCAGCAGATCAGTGGGCACTTTGATGGCTGCGAGTTCCTCCATGTGCCACGAGCCGACAACATGCAAGCCGACACCTTGGCACGAATTGGCTCCACCCGCCAAGCAATACCAGCCGGTGTGTCTCTTCAATGCCTGCTTAAGCCGTCTATCAAGCCTTCACGACAATCGGAGTCAATCTTCATGCCAACCGATCCTGGAGCAGACGGCCCGGCAACTCCAGCAGCTGGCCCGGAGACTGCTCCAGCAGGTGGCCTTAATACTCCAACTCCACCAGACGGTCCACCAGTCGTTGCGCCGGTTCCTGGCCCAGGGACTGCTCCAGCAGGCGGCCAAGAGGCGCCGTCCCTAGCAGACGGCCCGGGGACCGTCGCAGCCGGCTCGGGGACTGTGGAAGCACAGCAGACGACTCAGCCCAGCCCTCCGCCTCCCAGCCCAACCACCCAGGTCTCTTTGGCAGAGGCAATAGGAGTCTCAGCACCGTCTTGGGCACAACAAATCCTCACCTTCTTGCTCAGAAGAGAGTTGCCAGCAGATGAAACCTTGGCACGGCATGTTCAACGCCGAGCTTTAGCATATACCATACTCAACAAAGAGCTTGTCAGAAGAAGTGCAACAGGTGTCTTCCAGCGCTGCATGGAAGCAGAAAAGGGTCTGGCTATTCTGAAGGACATTCACCAAGGGGAGTGTGGCCACCATGCGGCCTCAAGATCACTCGTTGCCAAAGCCTTCCGCCACGGTTTCTTCTGGCCGATTGCTTTGGACGACGCCAAAGATTTGGTAAAAAGGTGCAACGGCTGCCAGCGCTTCAGTTCCAAGCAACACTTGCCGGCTTCTGCACTCAAGACCATTCCGATCACTTGGCCATTTGCCGTCTGGGAGCTGGATATGGTGGGCCCCTTCAAGACAGCCCGGGGCGGCTTGACACATTTACTTGTGGCAGTGGACAAATTCACCAAGTGGATCGAAGCAAAACCAATCAAGAAACTCAACGGCCCAACTGCTGTGACATTCATCGCAGACATCACAGTCCGGTATGGCATACCGCACAGCATCATCACCGAGAACGGCACAAATTTCGCCAAAGGCGCACTTGCCCGTTTCTGTGCAACACGGGGCATCCGACTGGACCTAGCGTCCCTTGTTCACCCACAGTCCAACGACCAAGTTGAGCATGCCAACAGCCTTATCTTGTCTGGCATCAAGCCCCGGCTGGTCGAACCTTTGGAACGACCAGCCGACTTCTGGATTGAAGAGTTGTCGTCCGTCCTCTAGAGCCTCAGAACTACTCCGAACAAATTCACCGGCTTCACTCCTTTCTTCCTCGTTTATGGGGCCGAGGCCATCATCCCAACAGACGTTGAGTTTGAATCACCTTGCGTCACCATGTACACAGAAGCCGAAGCCAAAGAAGCACGAGAAGACGTCGTAGACCTGCTGGAGGAGGCCCAGCTGGTAGCACTCAGCCGCTCCACCATCTATCAGCAGGGCCTCCGCCGCTATCACAGCCGGCGAGTGAAGCCACGCTCCTTCCGCGAGGGGGACCTTGTGCTCCGGCTGATCCAGCGAATAGCCGGCCAGCACAAGCTCTCGGCTCCTTGGGAAGGACCGTTCATCATCAGCAAGGTTCTAGGCAACGATGCCTACTACCTCATTGATGCCCAGAAGCCAAGAGCACGCAAGAGAGACGACTCAGGCAAGGAGTCGGAGCGCCCGTGGAACGCAAACCTACTTCGTCGCTTTTATAGCTAAAAACAGTATGTGTCGCGCTATCTATTTTATTTTGAGAACCAATGGGACCCCCGAGGAGTTCTCGGGGACTACCCAACCCTTTATCTATATGATAAGAATTATGCCTATGAATGAGTATTGTTCATTCCCTTGTCCGGCACCGGAGTCTAGCAGATGGCCCAGGGACTGGCCGCCTAGCCCTATATTTAAACCTTTTCCTTAAAATGGTCGGACAAGTAATGTGACGGCATCCAAGCCCTCTCCCGCCTTCAGTCGCAGACTCGCAGAACGCAGCTGTCCGACTGGCAAGAGCCAAAGGCAAGAAGTGGTGCCCACATGAAAAATGGCTAAGGAAAACAGGCATAGGGCAAGACGGCCCTTCATACAAACCAGCCGGCTGTTACGCAGTCAGCCAGCCGGCTTCGGGCTTAGCCACGCCGCCTTCCAGAGGGCGGGATACTTGCCCATCCGGAAAACAGCTAAGTACCTGACCCAGCCACAGAACCACAGAGTGGCTGTCTGGCTGGCAGGACGACAGTTAAAGGAGTCAGCAAAAGAAAATCGCCCTAAGGAACCAAGGGCGGGGCTAATCCCAGGACTCGGCCAAATTTCATAAACACCATGCAGCATTAAAATAATATTTACATCAAAATAGGCCTCAAAGGCCGCCTTCCAGTAGCAGCTCACTTATACACCCAGCGGGTGGAATTGTTCGGACTAATCCTACCAAGTCTTACGGAGAAATAGGAATCCAAAGATACAAGAATAAAAGCCTAGGGCGCAGCAGGCGGAGCGGGCGGCACGACGGAGCCGGCTTCCGGGGGGGGGCGCCTGGCGGGTTTCGACCTGGCCGCCTCCTGCAGCAGACGGGGCCGCCACGCTTGGTTCGCTTGTCGAGGATCGGTCCGGCTGATGGCCAGTAGACGGATCCGCCTCCTGGGAGCTGGCCTCCTCGTCGCTGTCTTCCTCCTCCTCGCCCTCATCGCTGGAGGCGATCTCCTCGTCCGGCTCCTCTGACGCCGCCAGGTCCAGTCCAAAGTTGCTGGGTGGCACCACATGGCCATTCTCATCTAGCTTTGGGACGAAGATAGAGGTGTTGACATACTCGGCAAGGGTGGCGGCACGTCTGGTGAGGTCCCGTTGCACCGCGGCCAGCTCAGGCTCAGCCTCCACGTGGAAGGTCTTCAGCTCGTCGAGGCTCAAGTCCGGGTACCAGCCCTTGGCAAACTCCAGGGCGGTCCGCGCACCAGCCCTCGCAGCGGCACTCTTCCAGGCCTCGAAGCAGTGACTGGCCGCCTTTAGCCAGTCGGCAGTCCGGCTGGGGGTGCGGAGTACCGGAGCGCCTGGCCAGAGGGTGGCCAGCACTTGGGCACCAGCGCGCTGCAGGCGATGGACCGGCTGGAGGCGCACCTTGACAGCAAGAAGCTGCTCGGCTGGAGTCCTGGGTGCGTTGGGTGCGATCACCCAGCCCGCCTTGCGCCTCTCGTCGCGCTCGGCCTCGATGGCCTGGCTGGCGGCCACAGAGTGGCCCGGGAAGAACTCTGCCAAAGCTAGAAGAAGAATCGGAAGAAAAGAGAGGCGGCTGTAACAGATGGCAGGTACAAGAAGGAAGGACATGCATCTCACCGTCGACCATGTCTGCAATAGCTCCATAGCCGTCTTGCAGAGCTGCCTCCTTCTCAACCCAGTTCGAGCGCTCGGCCTCGAATTCTGCCCGAAGAAGCGCCTCGGCGTCCAACATCTTCCCGAGCTCAACCTTATGGGTTGCCGCTTGATCTGCCATCTCCTTGGCCAGGCGGTCACGATCCTGAGTGGCAAGATCGCACTCTCGCTCCTTGGTAGCCAGCCCCGACTGGGCCTCGCCCAGCTGGTTGCGGAGGCTGGCTGTGACCGCTGGCAAGAAAAGAAGAAGAAGAACAATGTCAGCGTCAGGAAAAAGATAACCTTGGAGTTCCAAGCCGCCTGCTCAGCAGCCGGCTCGGAACTCAGGGACTACACCCAGCGGGTGCGCTGACGCGCCCCTGCAAGGAGGAGAAGGGAAGCACTCACCCTGACTGTCTACCAGGGCAGCCTGCAGTTGCGCCAGCTCCTGGCGCTGGGCGTTGTAGGAGGCCACCCGGAGGTTGTGATAGTGCTACAACAAGACACAAGATTAGCCGACAACGTACACTTTGGAGTTCCAAGCCACCTGCTCAGCAGCCGGCTCGGAACTCAGGGACTACACCCAGTGGGTGCGCTGACGCGCCCCCATAGAAGAAATGGAAAGAATAAAAAAGAGCATCGAGTCAACGTACCCGAACAGAGGACCGTGCAGCCACGAACTCCTGCACCACCGTCTGCACGACGTTGCCCAGGGAGGTGAAGCGGTCAAGAACGTCCCGTGACGCGACAATCAGCGCGCCACCGCCTCCGGGCCTCCAGCCTGACGGCGCTGCGCTGGTGGCTTCACTCTCTGGCATGGGCGAGCTGGCGCCGCCGGCCTCCGCCTGTTGCGGCACAGAGACCTCCCTCGAAGGGCGCGGACGGGCAGGGGCTTGGGGGGCCGGCTGCGGGCCTGTCACCAGCACGCCCTCAGCTGGCGGCACCTCCGCCCCTACAGGACGGCTGCCATGCGCCCTTGCAGGCGGCGCTGGGGGCGGCGCTTCTGTCTCCATGGCAACGCGGCCGTCCCCTTCGCCGTCTAGAGCCGGCTGCTTGTCAGCAGCCGGCACCTGGGCGGACGACTCCAGAGAGCCCGCCTCTGGGAAGATGGTGCGGCCCGCAGGCTGCTGGGAGCCCGTCTCCTGCTCCTAGGCACGGGCGGCGTCTTCCTGGGCCTTCATGGCCGTTTCGGCCTCTGCCCTGGCTGCGGCATCAGCCACCGCTCGCTCGCGGTCCGTGGCCTCCTGCTCCTCGCGCACCTCGCGAGCATTCCTCTCCGTCGCCTCCCGGAGCGTGGCGGCTAGATCCACGCGGCGGGGCGCAGGGGGGTATCCGTGCCCCCCAAAATGGAGCCCATCCGCGCCCGCGAGAGGGAGAGCGGCACGCTGCGTGGATATCCCGAAGAAGATGGAGAATCAGCCAAGATGGGAACGGCTGAGGAGGATAAGCAGCAAACAAAAGAAGAACACAAGATACTTACCCGGATACAACCGGCCTGGCATTGGGTACCCTGGGCAGGATCGCCTTGGCGGCCGCCTCCCGGTGCCTGGTGGCGGCGGTCGACAGCCGGAGCTTCTTGGGCAGGGTACCAGACGGCCCTGAAGAGGACCGCCGCTTCACGCCGCCGGCTGCGCCAGACGGCCCCGCCTGCTGGTGATACGTCCAAAACGTATCTATAATTTCTGCTTGCTCCATGCCTCTTTTGGGTGATATTGCTATGATATTTATACACTTCCATACACTTTTGATCATATTTGGACTAACCTATTAACTCAGTGCACCCCAGTGCCAGTTTCTGTTTTCGGCTGTTTTTGTATTTCAGGTTTTCCCATTACGAGAACTGCCAGAAAAATCCCGGAAAAATTATATAAAAAATCAGCGTTCCAGAAGCTTCCCGGCACCCGAAGTACAGCCGGAGGGGGGCCACCAGGGCTCCAGGCGCCCTGGTGGCGCGGCCCCCCTCCTGGCCACGCCGGGGGGGGCGCCTGGGCACCCCGAGCCTCGTCTGATGCCCCCTTTGGCATATATTTATATCGTGTCCCGAAACCCTCGAGACGGGAACCCTTTTTCGCGATCTCATCTCTGTTCCGCCGCCGCCGCGCTTCCAAGATCGGGAGCACCAGGAGAACTCTTCCCGGCACCCTGTCGGAGGGGAGGATCACCACCGGGAGCTTCTCCACCACCATGGACGCCTCCCGGATGAGTTGTGAGTAGTCTCCCTTGGACCATGGGTCCATGACCAGTAGCTATGTGATGTTCTCCTCCCGTTCTTGTGCTTCACTAATTAGTCCTCGTGAGCTGCCCAACATGATCGAGGCACATATGTAATCCTTATGCTGTTGCTATGATGAGTTTGGTGGGATCCGATGGATTGTGAGATTATGTTCAGATTGTGTTTGAGTAATATATTTGATTCACCTCTTTTATATTTATGTTCGTAAGTAATTCTTGCATGTTCTCCGTTGTTATTTATTGCTTTGGCCAAGTAGTAGGTAGTGACTCCAAGAGGGAACGTTATGCTTGATTGTGGGTTCATGCCCCTCGATGACTAGCTTGAGTGACAGAAACATGAGTCTAGGGGATGTGCTGTTGCCACAAGGGGGAAAACAATGGTGCTTGTGCCCGCGGGTGCAAGGATTGTTTACTTTACGCAAAGTTCTTTTAATGCAGTTGTCTGTTGCTTTGAGTTTACACTATGGGTGGGACTCGCAACTTAATACCAGCGAGATGTTCTGGATAGATATCTCAAGGTGGATGATTAGTAGTAGATGCAGATGGATTTCGGTCTACTTGCCTTGGCGTACCGCCCATGCTTTGAACCTCTACCTTTCTTGCAACTTAGTCAGCATTGGTTTGCGCACATGGTCCTGTCAATTGCCCAGCTGTAATTCGTTTACCTCACATAGCTGTTTTATCGTCTTTTGGGAGAGAGACATCACTAGTGAACATCATGGGACTCCGGTCCATATTACCATCATTGATCACATCCGCTATTTACTTTCCGCTTTTTACTTACTATTGCAGCAATACCTATCACTATTATCACTTGCGTTTGATCCTTTGTAAACGACAAGGCCGGAGGGATTGACAACCTCTTTGTACTCGTTGGGAGCAAAGTTATTTGTATCTGTGTGCAGGTCCACGTTGATTGCTAATATCTGGCGCCGTTAGCAGTTGACACCTTCTTGTTGAAACTGGGAGTCTCAGGGAAATCGATCCTTGGTATCTTTGCCAAGGGAAAACTTCCGCTACACTGCATCTCAAACCTTCCACTTGGGGTAACCAACGAGGGGCGAGAAACCATCAGCTGGCTGCCACGACCAGGGGGATCCGCCTCCCGGACGCGGACGGGCACCTCCTCCTCCTCCTCGTCTAGCCAGTTCTCGACGCTGCCTTCTGGCAGGCCGCCTGATGGTTGACCCCTGCCGCCTGTCACCTCTTCGTCCTCCATGGCGGCGGCCCCAAGATCGGGGTCGCTCGTGTCGCTCTGGGAGCGATCTGGTTCCAGAGGACGGCCTGACTCGCCAGAACCCGGCGCCGGCTGGCTTGGTGCACGTCCGGCTGCCAGATGCCCCCCCCCTTAGCGCAGGCCCGGCTGCCAGCAGACGGATCTTTGCAGAAGACAAACGAAGGACGCTGGTCCCGCCTAGGGATGGAAGCTGCTGGAACCCCACAGCCCTCCAACACTAACCACGGAGTTCCACCAGCTTCGGGGACTACTATCGGAGATATTGACCACGGGTGCCTCAGCGACCACCCTTGGTATTTCAAGACAATTTGGGGCCGCTTGTCCCCCCCTCCCCCGGCCGTATGCTCATCGGGCCGCCTACTAGGATACCCTAGGAGCCGCCTGCCAGCAGGCGGCAGGGGCCCCAAACAGGCGGCAGCATGACCACTAGCAGCTAGCAGACGGTCCTGCGCCCCTCCCTCGGGACGCGGGCTGGGGGACTACCGCGTAGCTGAGGCATGGCTACAGTTGAGCGCGTCCTTAGAGAATCTATAAGGGCGTGGCTACAATGAACGTGTACCTCATGGTCGTTTCCTAAGCGGCGAGCCACTGTAGCCACGCAACCAGTGACCAAACTTTGGTCAGAGGAAGCCACGATCACACTACCCGCAGATGGCAGGGCCAGCAGGCGGCTGGCCCCACTGGCCGGTGGGTAAGTTGTGGACAAGCCACCCCTGGCAGGCGGCCAGGGGAGGCGGTCGCCTGGTAACAGACGGCCAGTCCTGCCATGGAAGTCTGAACCTCATCAAGACGACAAGACGGGGCGTGGCGGCAGTGTACGGCAGGAGACGGAGGCACTGTAGCCACTACCCCCGTGGCGACGCTGCCGTCAGCAGAAGCACGCCTACAATGGAAGGCAATCACATGGGCCCGTGGGAGGCGGGCCCCAGCAGACAGGCGGCAAGGCCGGCGCCAGAAGACACTGACAGCCGGGGGCCACCCCGCCGAGATTACAATTGTACCCCTGGGGGTAGGCCTATATAAACCCCCCAGGGCCCTCCATGAGGAGAGGTCGGAAGATTAAGCCTTAGAAGAAGGAGAGCACGTAGAGAGAGAGGGAGAGAGAAAACCCTAGCAACCACCCCCGATCCCTAGAGCGAAGGTAGTGAGCTAGCCTTGTTCATCTTCCTCCTCTAGACGACCCAGCTCGAGGAGCAACCTTGTAGCTACTATAGTGATATTAGTCATGACGCGGAGTCCCCGCAGAGCAGGACTAGGGGTGTTATCTCCATGGAGAGCCCCGAACCTTGGTAAGATCCGCAGGCGTCCTAAGTTCCGCCTTATCCCGCTTCCAGGGCCCGGCGACGCTCTATTGTCCCCATGCATGATAAGCCATCCGTTGGCATATGTCACCCCAAAACCCTGACAGGTTGGCTATGAGCATTATGACACGCTGGTTGCAGACATGAGCGACATTGCGGGCGCGGTGGGCGTGAACGGTAGCGTCGAAGTGCACGAGAGTGGTGGTGGCTGCACAGGTCGGGCCATGACATCCGCACGCACGCTTTCCTCTGTTGCAGTTTGGAACTTTGGATTCATAGCCCAACAACTCTCTAAACCAATCAACTACTTCGATTTTTCTTACTTTGATCGTAAGTGTTAGAAGGGAGAGAGAGGTTTGGTGGAATGGTTGTTGTATGAGTACAATGATCTACTTGGAGTACAAGGCATGGTAGAATAATATCCTACGCTATCCTAGCTTTCCTAATAATCACGATATCAACATCCCCCCGCAGTCACAACGGTAGCGACGCAGACGGTGAGACTGGAGAAGAATTTGAAGGCAAGCCGACGGAACC
>LR738709.1:567323225-567359746 GCA_902687465.1 Secale cereale
CCCCCCCCCCCTGTCGGAACGGTCGACGCATCGTGGAGTCGTGGCTGGAGTGGAAACCGAAGAGTTTGCTCAAGCAGGCGGTAGCCCTTTGTGACGTTTGTCGATGTAGCTGAGAACGTATGTGGTGGAGCCGTGGTCGAGGTAGCCGGGCAAAGAATGCTGTGGTCGATGGCGAGTCGGGGTAGCCGGTGTCGAGGAAGTCGCCATGGAGCCACGGGCGCAAGGGGGCGCCGAGTTAGAATGGGCGCTGTGGTGTCGAAGTAGTGGTGCGCCGGGAAGAAGATTTTGTTGACGGCGCGTCGCGGCGAGTTTGCTAAGCCCTGGGACACATCATAGATGAAGGCACGCACCGGTGTTGCCAGCATCGGGCATGCGTAAACAGACGAAGACGTAGTTGACGAAGCGTCGACCAGGCTTGCCAGGCCCGAGGACACGTCGTAGATGAAGGCACGCTTCGGTGTTGCCAACACCGGGCATGCGTAGACGAGGGACCTGCACGAGCTGTACGCCATGTCGGAGAAGTCGGAGAAGTCGGAGGGGCCAGCATAGAAGAACTCGACGACGATTGCGGCATCCATCGGCACGGGGCAGATGTCACCAACGGTGGTCGGAGTAGACGAAGTGGTCGGGGTAGATGACGGCGATGCTGAAGACGGGCTGGTGCTTGGACGAAGACGAAGGGGGTGGGCGGGCGACGGCGGCGGCTACGGAGGTAGCGACGGCGGCGGCCTGACGGAGGCGGCGGCTTGGTTAGGAGTGTGGCGGCGGTGCTCGAAGTAGGCGAAGAACCCTGACAGCGTGACAAAGACCGATGCGGACGGTGACGTTCCCGCGCCAAGGGAGATGGCGCGGCGCATACCACGGGAAGTCGACACGCGGTGACGGCAGAGTGGACCGCGGGCCGCGGCGCTACGGCCCGAAGGGACGACGCAGCGGCGGCAGGCGGGTCGGGGCGACGGCGGGGACCGCGGGCCGCGATGATGCGACCCAAAGGGGCGACGCAACGGCAGTTCGCGAGTCGGTGCAACCGCGGGGACGGCCTCAGGGCGGCGGAGGGGACCGCGTATCGCGACACAACGGCCCGAAGGGGCGACGCAGCGGCGAAGCACGAGTCGATGCAGCCGCGAGGTGAACCACGGGGCGGCGGCGCTGCGGCCCGACGGGGCGACGCAGCGGCAGCCCGATGCTCGATCAGCGGAGAGGCGCGCAGTACTCGGGACGATCTTCATGGGACCTGCGGAGGCACGCGTAACCGACGGGCCAGGTCGATCGCGCGGCGTAGATGAGGCGGATTGCGGCGACGAGCGGGTGATCAAGCCGATCGCGCGCGAGGTTGAACGTCGCTTGGTGAAGACGGGGTGGCGGCGGAGTCCGAGATGAAGCCGGCGAGGCAACCCGCAGGGCCGCCGTGAAGACGCGACGGAGGCGGGTGGCGTGGATCGATTGGCGGTCTGGCGCGCGAGCGGAGGCTATGATTGGTCGCCGCATAGCGCGAGGCCGCCGGGTGAAGGCGATGCAGGTGTCTCGGTCGGAGCAGCGCTTTGACGGCCGGCGCAGGTCGACGGGCTGGCCGGCGCGCGGACGACGACATTGAAGGGCCGCCTGTCGCGCGAGGCCGTCGAGTTGATGAATTAGCCGGCCAGTCACGCCGGTGTCGGAGTAGAGGCGCGCGGGTGTCGACGGCGGCGGTGGGCGACGCAAACTGATCTTAGATCGGAAAACCAAAAAGTAAACGCCGATCAAAGCGACCGGCGAGAGAGAGAAAACCCGAAGCAAGGTCTCGGGAAAAAGACTCTCTAGGGCAGCCGGCGGACGAACCCTAGGTACGGGCGGCGCGGTCCCCGGCGGCGGTCATGGAGGAAGACCGCCCCGGGGACGGCGCGTGGTGCGGAAGCGGCGGCGTCTAGGGTTTAGATCGTGATTAGGCTGATACCATGTTAGAAGGGAGAGAGAGGTTTGGTGGAATGGTTGTTGTATTGCTTGTGCCTCGTGGGCATATATATAAGAGTACAATGATCTACTTGGAGTAAAAGGCAAGGTAGAATAATATCCTACGCTATCCTAGCTTTCCTAATAATCACGATACTCAACAGTAAGGTTGTATATGGATACCAATTGATCCGTCTGCTATGGCTGATGCTTGTATTTGAGAGTCACCACTCACCGTGACCCGAGGACAGGGTTGCATCTCTCATCGAGCTGCGTGCTGAACCGCGCCATAGACTTTTTTTTAGAACCACCCTTCAAAGGCTTTTATTCAACATTAAGGCAGTTTACATCTGATTGCGCTAGGGAAACCAATGAATCGGGGAAAACATCATAAGAAATTATAGTTGGAGTACTAGCCAGAATATCTCTGGCACACCAGTGAGCTACCTCATTGGCCTCCCTTCTAACAAAGTTGAGTCGTAACCCCTGAAAATTTTGGAGATATGATTTGATTTCGCTGATGATTGGGCTTCCTGTCGATCTGCATGTTGTTGCCATGTACTCATCTATAATAGTTTTGCAGTCCGTCTCGACAGTCACCCTCGTCCAGCCCTTCTCCATAGCCAGACGCACAGCTTCTCTAACAGCTAACAATTCAGCACAATACGGATCAGTCACCCCGGCCAGCTTGCGGCCTCCGGCTAGTATGAGTTCGCCTTCATGGCTCCGAGCTACCAAACGGACCGCCGAGGAGACCCCGTTTACATCCACTGCAGCGTCCGTATTGATTTTGCGCCATCCTTCCTCCGGTGGTTTCCACTTCTCCTTCACAAGATTCCTCCCCTCGACAGCATCGGTGGGGATATACAAAGCTTGGATGAGTTCCTTTACTAGGACCATCGACCTTCCGGGCTGATACTTAACCTCCTCGTGAGTATATTTGTTTCGACTTGACCAGATTGTCCACATGACAGAAATAATGATGGCCGCCCGGTCTCTTCCAACAAAACTGGAATCAAGCAAGTCCCTCGACCATGTGGCTGGATGTAGTCGTGGTACCTTCAACTCGAAGAAATCTTCTGCCTCTCTCCAAAATAATTTTGCATGATCGCATGTAACCAAAGAATGAAACAGCGATTCCTCCTGATATCCATACATAGGACATGTGTGATCTTCCCCTATATGTCGCCAGTGCAATTCCTCCTTCGCTGGTAGGAACCCTTTAAGAACCCGCCACCAGAAGACGTATCTTGGGCTGCACCTTCAGGCGCCACAAAGATTTCCACACCTCTTCCCCTTGGGAAGAGCTGCCAATCTGATTCAACTCATTTTGGGATTCCATCAGCATCATGTATGCGGATCGGACCGTGAAGACTCCAGACCTCTCATAGCCCCATGCCCAAAAGTCTGGTATAGCTACCCGTGGCCGCGGCATGTTAAGGATGGCTGCAGCATCCGGGCCAATGAAAGTTCTCTCGACAATTTCCTCATTCCATTCCCCCTCTTCCGTCATCAAGTCAGATACAAGGTGTATGGGGTCAGTTCCCATATTACACACTGGTTTGAAAGTTTTGCTCCCTTGTATCCAGTTGTCATGCCATACCTCTGTAGTTGTTCCATCACCTATTCGACGGATTAAACCCTTCTTGAGCACCTCCCTGCCAGTGATGATAGCCTTCCAAGTCGTGGAAGTGCTAGCAGGGCAACCTGCCTGCAGAAAATCTCCATCTGGGTAATACTTACCCTTAAGAACACGCGCGCATAGATTGTCAGGTCTATCCAGCTATCGCCATGCCTGTTTTGCGAGCATTGCATCATTGAACAGCTCCAAGTCCCGGAAGCCCAAACCTCCTTTGGATTTAGAGACAGCCATCTTCTCCCATGATTGCCAGTGCATTCTTCTCTTGTCAAGCGATTCATCCCACCAAAACTTTGACATCACTGCCGTGACTTTCTGGCATAAGCCTTTATTGAGCTTGAAACAGCTCATAGAATAGGCCGGTAGGGCTTGAATCACCGCTTTGAGAAGAACCATCCTAGCCGCAAAGGACAGTAGCCTCTCGCAATATCCTTGCACCCTGGATCGAGCTTGCTCTTTCAAATGTGCAAAACTTCCTTCTGTTATCCGGCCCGCCGCCGTGGGCAAGCCTAGGTACTTCTCTGCAAGAGTTTCTCTGTATATTTGCAGGTTGGTATGGACCCCTGCCTTTGCCGACGCCCTTGTATTCGGGCTGAAAAAAACCGAACTCTTGGCCTTGTTTACACACTGCCCCGAGCCCAGATGATAGGCTTGAAGAATCTCATTCAACCTTTGTGCACTCCTTGAATCTGCCTTCATAAAGACTAGACAGTCATCCGCAAATAAGAGATGCGAAATCCAAGGGGCTCGCAAACCTGGCCGTATACCTCTATCAACCCATCCAGCATCATAGTTTTTCAACAAACATGAGAGACCTTCCCCGCAGAGTAAAAACAAATACGGGGAGACGGGGTCGCCTTGCCGAATGCCTTTGGAGGGACGAAAAGAGGGCAGCAGTTCACCATTCATCTTCACTTGAAAAGTAAGAGAGTTAACACATCCCATGATGAGAGAAACCCATTCCTCCGAAAACCCTAGCTGCAACATGATGCCTTGGAGGTACGCCACTCCACACGGTCGTACGCCTTCATCATATCCAGTTTAACCGCACACCACCCTTGTTTGGTTCGCTTCCTTTTCATTGCATGGATACACTCATAAGCAGTGATGGCATTGTTTGTAATCAGCCGCCCGGGAACAAAAGCGCTTTGCTCCTCCGCGATGATCTCATCCAGAATCTCCCTCAGCCTATTAGCCAAAACCTTAGAGCAAATTTTGTAAATGACATTACAGAGGGCGATTGGTCTGTACTGTGATATGTTCCTCGGATTTTTAACCTTTGGTATAAGCACTATTACTGTTTTGTTAACAACTTTCGGCATGTGCCCACCGTTCAAAAAGTTTAGAACGGACCGGGTAACATCCTCCTTAATCAGTGACCAGTGGTGTTGATAGAACCCTGCATGGAAACCGTCCGCTCCCGATGCCTTCGCCGGTGACATTGCGAACAAAGATTTCTCAACTTCATCTGCACAAAAGGGCCTAGTCAGCCGGTCATTCATCTCGTTAGTCACCATGGATGGTACATGGTGCAACACTTCGTCCATGATCACCTCATCTTGAGTTGTATATAGTTGTGTGTAAAAACTTTGCACCTCAGCTCTCACCTCCTCCCTACTCTCAGCAATCGTTCCATCCGCTCTCTCAAGTACACGGATTTTGTTCTGATGCTTCCTCTTTGATGCTTGAGCGTGGAAGAAACCCGTATTACGATCGCCTGCCTTAAGCCAGTCAGCTCTCGATCGCGCTCTCGCCATAATTTCCTCCTTCAGAAGAAGGTCATTCAGCTGCCTTGCTAACTCCTTCTCCCTTCTGGACGAGCCGCGATACAGCGAGTTCGCCTTCTCCCTTTCAAACTCCTTCCTCACTTTCTTCAATTTACGCTTTATATCCCCAAACTTCCTTTGTTTCCAGTCCGTTAGATGGTCCTGCATGTTATTTAGCGAGGAATTGAGGTCCTCTAGTGTAAAAGCTCCCTTTTGCCATGCAGCCACCACCGTTGGCTCGTACGACTCCTCTCTCCTCCATGCTTCCTCGTACACGAAACGCCGAGGACCGCTGTCCTCCCACTCCACCAGCTTCTTGATGTTTATTACTAACATGCAATGATCGGACTGTGGAGATGGTACATGCCTCACCCCCGTATCTCCATACAACTGGATGAAGGCTGGGTCGGCCAAATACCTGTCCAAACGCACCTTAACATTTGCATCTCCGTCTTGACGATTATCCCAAGTATACGGACCCCGGAGAAACCAAGATCCTGGAACTTGCAATCATCGATGGCCTCACGAAATCCTTGCATTTGCCACTCCGCTCTTTCGTTGGCTCCAAAATACTCCATATTATCCGTGATCTCATTAAAGTCCCCACCACATAACCAAGGGACATCACTTTGACACCTTAGCCACTTCAAAAGTGTCCAACTCTCATTTCTTTCACTCCTCTTTGCTTTGGCATAGAAGCCAGTAAAACACCACTCCTTCTGGTCGCTGCCCACATTCCTCACCATCACATCTATATGCTGGTTAGATAAATTGTTGAGCTTTACATCCACCTCTCTAGACTAGAAAAGGGCAAATCCTCCACTCAGCCCGTTACTGCTGACAGGTATGCATCCTTCAATCCCCAATCTTGCTCTCATCTCCGCTACCTTATTTCCTTCCATATTTTTCTCCGATAAGAAGACTAAAGTGGGCGCTTCAACCCTCACCAAATGGTGGAGTTCACGAACTGTCTCCGGGTTCCCAAGCCCGCGACAGTTCCATGTTATGCAATTCATTGCTCCCGGCGGGGCTGTACATCAGCCTCCGCCTTCTCATTAGTGGTTCCGTCTTCCATAGGTTTTTTCTTCTTTGAATCCCTACTATCCTCCTTTGATGTGCTCGCTTCATCGCCATCCATGGATCTCTTCTTATTCCAAGTATCCTGGTCCAGGATCATGAGCTGGTGTGATGTACTTGTGCGGCCCTCAGGCCCCAATTCCACTCGACGATACACCCTCCCTCGGCCTCTACGATTACCTTTGTCATAGCCCCTCCCCGGGCCAACACGACCAGCAGCTCCGCCACGGGCATTAAACTGGTAGACTGCATTCCTGACCATACCTTGCTTGTTTTTCAAATGTGATGTTACCTCCTCCCCCTTCTTAACTTCTTCTTCTTCAATCTCACACTCTTCCTCTAACCGAGTGCCCTGCCTTCCCCCATTACTGCTCATTGGGGGTGCATTCGCCCAATTCTTGCGTGGTCTAGCCCATCGAAGCTTCTCTCCGTACGGCAAGCATCCATCATCATCCCGCTCCCCTGGGTCCGGGCAAAAAGCATCCGCGTGTCCAAGCCGGCCGCACGAGAAACAGAAATACGGCAGACCTTCATACTGAATATCATACAGTACAGATTCCTTCGTCCTCGCCGATTCTAGCTGCACCCACCTCATTAGGGGTTCTTGCACTTTTATCCATATTCGCGCTCTAAGGGACTCACCAAAAGCAAAACCCCTTGAGTCCACATCCAACTTGATTACCTCTCCCAGCATGCCTGCAATTCGCTTAGGCCATGGTGGGTATCGGAGATTAAAGGGTAGATTGATTACTCTCACCCAGATCTGCATCTTCTCAAACTTCCAGTCAGATGGCCGAGCCCCAACGTCAAATAGTTCCAAGATCACTGTGTGTTTCCCCACCATCCACGGTCCGCCTCCATAGATGCGATCACGATCTCGTTGATTCTCCAGATTTGCAACAAAAGTGTTCTCCCCTACCGGATTAAAACTTAACCCCCTCGGGTTTCCCCAGGCCGGTCGGAGGGCATCTGCAATAGAATTTACATGTATGAACTTACGATGCAAGACTCTTCCCACCAGAGCCACCGGAGGCGCCTCTCCCTCACCCTCCTCATCATCAACTACCAGCTTGGTGTTCTCCTTTTCTGTCAGCTTCATCTTCTCCATCATATGCTCCACTCTCTCCCTCGATTTCCTCGATTCCTGTGACGCCATGTCGCCACTCCCTCAAACCCTAGATGCCACCTCCCCTTCGTTCTCCAAGGATGGGTAGGGGTGCCAAGACCCCCCCCCCCCCTTAATCACCCCGAGAGCAGCCGCAGAGGAAGCTTCGATCAGATTTACGGGGACAGCGCGTGGGATCGTCCAGGTTTGGTGCGCGCGCGTGAGCGATCTGGATCGCCGCCGCCGCCGCCTGTCCTGCCACTAAACCCTAGAAAATGGTTCGGGCTTTTACCGCGCCATAGACTCACCCACCGCCGTTGTTCCACTTCTGCCAGCGCGTGGCCGCAGACGAGGTCGCGCTGGTGTGATGGCCAATCCGATGCACTGAATTGTGGATGAGTGTTCCAATGTTAAGGGAGGGAGAAAGAAAAGAGAGGACCGACCAACGGTCTCGCATCGCCTCGCGCCAAAGGTAGAGCAGGTGGATCGCCGGAACGGAGGGGTGGCCTGCACGGGCGTGGCGGCCTCTCTGGATAGGCTGGCGGAGGAGATTGGGATACAGGATGAATATGACAGGTAGGCCAACGTAGTAAGTGAGAGTAACGATTAAGCCTACACTGGATCATTATTTTCCCGGTGCGCCAAACGGATTCGGGGTCTAGGTTGACCGGAATCTGTGAATATAGGGTATCGATTTCAGGGATTTAGACGTAGGGATTCATTTACGTCGGGCTCTATAATCTCAAGGTTTAAAATACACTTCACTCGCTAGTATCAGCCACCAACCCAACAACGTGGAAAGCACTGGCATACTTGCAGGAACGCCGGTCAGGCTAAAGAAACCTACCGCGGCGCTCCGGCGTCCGGACGTCGCGGAAATCGATTGATCCCGGAGCAACGACCGCTCGATCGGACGGCGGCCGGTACACGTCCGGTCGCCGCAGACCACACCACCTACCATTAGCGCCGGCCTTTCGACCTCAGACGGCAGCTACCTGCCACGTACTGACTACGTCTACTGTGCCAATTAATCCTTTCAGACCACGACATGGAAATGCATACCGACATCTAGAAACCCAAGAAATTCTCATTCTGCTCCTGGTCTCCAGTGCACTCCTTGACCTGTAGGAGCACAGTAGTCTGACTAGCTAGCTCCATGTACACTGCGCTATATATTGACGTCTGCACTGCATGATTCTGGAGCACGTACCATTCGTTCCCCGCGGCAGCGACATCGACATGAGCAAGAGGCACGGGGAGACAGAGAGCGCCGAGGGCGACACGGCCGGCGCGCCGATGCGCCTCCCGGGGTCGCCGCGGCACGGCGCGAGCCGGGGCCACGTGTTCGAGTGCAGGACGTGCGGCAGGCGGTTCCCGACGTACCAGGCGCTGGGCGGGCACCGGGCCAGCCACGGGCGGCATCTTCCCAGCTTGAGCAGAGCGCGCGCGCACGCGCCTGGCGACGGCGTCGGCGTCAAGCTCCGGCTGCTGGAGCCACGCGGTGGAGAGGCAAGGCCGAGGACGCACGGGTGCCCCGTCTGCGGCGTGCAGTTCGCCGTCGGGCAGGCGCTCGGCGGGCACATGAAGCGGCACCGTGCCATGGCCGACGCCGAAGCGAACGCGCACGGCGCCAGAGCGGCAGCGTCCGTGAAGGATGACGACGCTGGAGCCGGCTGCACGGCCGAGATCTGCCTGGACTTGAACCTGGCGCAGGCGGGGAACTGCGCAAAGTGTAGGAACGCTGGGCCCAGCAGCGAGCCCCAGAGGACGCTACCAGCGGGAAAACCGTGAATGTATCCATGGCACATAAATCAAATTTTGATGTTTCAACGAAATCTGAACTTTATTTGCGAAAGTTTCATGGCATTCGTCTACTGTGCCTAAATATTTCAGTTCCAAGTCCAAATGCCTACAAATTTCAGTGCCACAATTCCAGTTCAAAATTCCTATTCTGCTTTCTTTGTTGAGCCATGCTTTTTATTCTCAGTGTTGGTATTTCTCGGTAATTTTAGTACTCACTTTAAGTGGCAGAACAGACCAATCTGTAATCTACCATTCAGAGACTAATACATAGCAGTAGTGTGAGATAGGATAAAAGACCGTTGATTGTTGATAAGGCTACAAAAAGTGATTGAGATATATCGAAATTCCACTCAACTCAAAAGATATGGTGTCTCATTCCCACGTCAACTACTCCGGAAATACTTGTCATCAAAGTGAATAAAGAGATGTATCTAGATGTATTTTAGTTCTAGATACATCCCTTTTTATCCATTTTGATATAAGTATTTTCAGACGGACGGAGTACTAGCATACATGCAAAGACAGCACAAGAGTTCACACCACAGCATCACAACAAGTTATTCCATGCATTGATTGCTCGAAAAGAAACAGCAGCAGGCCAACAGCATGGATTGAAATCACAGGACAGTTTAAGACACCTTTTAGTGTAGGTACATCCGTGTCTAAACAAATTTAAGCCAAGTAACTTGGGACGGAGGTAATAGTATGAGATAAGACAGTTGATTGTTGATCACAAGGCTGCAAAAAGTGACTGAAATTTATGAAAGTTCCACTCAAACTAAAAAGGTAAGCGGTCTCATTCTCACGTCAACTACCTGTATACATGCAAGAACAGCGTAAGAGCTCACACCACAGCATCACAACAAGTTATTCCATGCATATTGATTGCTCGGAAAGAAACAGCAGCAAGCCAACAGCATGGATTTGAAATCATTACACACTGTAGCGAGAGGTTCAACGGACTGAAATCCAGCGTACAATAGCTCCCAGCAATGGCAACAGCTACGTCAAAGGCAAGGGTAGTTGCTTCAAAGAATGGGAAGCGAATATAAGTACAACCAGATCTGTATCATAAGTCATAATTTTCTTCTTGATTGACATTCTTCCTATAACAGACAAGCAGCAGGAACCGAATGATGTCAAATAAACAATGATCACGGACACACTGACTCGTCCCTTAAGAGCCACAGCACGCAGACCCCGAAGCTGCCGGGGCGTCTCCGCCTTCTGCCTTGTTTATCTTGATGGTCTTGTCCTGCAAAGTGGAGAACAAATCCCTCAGGGCACCAAACAAGATGGCCGAGACTGGGACATAATTGAGTACAGTTATTATTATCTATACCTCAGGCTTGGAATCGGTCTCAGCAAGCCTCTGCTTGATGTCGCGGGCAATGGAGAAAAAAACCTGCTCCACGTTGAGGTTTGTCTTGGCACTCTGAAAGACAGCACACAATGAAATTTGAGAAAAGAATTCTCTGAGCTGGAACGGTCAATCAATTTGACAAGCAACATACAGTTTCAAAGAACTTGATGCCGTATTCATCAGCCAAAGCTTGCCCCTTCGCAGTAGGTACAGCCTGGAGAAACAATTGAAAAAAAAACATTTAACTAGTGATTTCAAACCTATAATACGAAGTATGATCTAGTCAAATATTATAGAATACTACTACTAGAACAAAAAAAAGGGGGAGGGAATTCATGGACACATACCCTTTTACTCTCATCCATATCAGCCTTGTTGCCAATCAAAATTTTGTTGACATTGTCAGAGGCATGCTGCTCGATGTTCCGGATCCAGTTCCTTATGTCTGTGTATCCAGTGAATCAAAGGTCAATAAAGGCAAAGACATCAAAATGGAAGCATTAGGGGGGGCACACAAGTAAGAAGACGGTACTGTTGAAAGATGACTCATCGGTGACGTCATAAACAAGCAGGATACCCATGGCTCCACGGTAATACGCTGAAATATAATAAAGAAATGAAGTTTAGTTAGTCAACGTTACTCGTATACGGCATTTCCTCTTGGTAAGAAATAATTCTATCACAATAACTTCACAGCAAGCAGTATAGCAGATTAGAACCAGCATTGTTCGTACCAGTGGTAATAGTCCGGAAACGTTCTTGACCAGCCGTATCCCATATTTGTAGCTTAATACGTTTCTGATCCAGCTCTATTGTTCTGATCTTAAAGTCAATACTACATGAACAAATGATAAGAATTAGTCTAAGGCAACATAAGTGTCCTAGCTTAAACAATCCTCCCAACAACAAAAAGACCAACCCGATCGTGGTAATAAAGCTCGTAGTGAAGGAGCCATCAGAGAACCGCAGAAGGAGGCAACTCTTGCCAACACCTACACACAGAGAATTAGAGAAATAAGAGTCCTTATCAGACAATAGTCAATATAAACTTAACTGGCAAACATGCCACTGGCTAAAAAACAACCAAGTACCGAAAAAAAGAATTATTATTAGTTACCACCGATCATCCCCTCTGGGAAGCAATGGACTCCCACTATCTCTATCCCTATCAACTCTCAGCAACGCATTGCCATTCAATCTATGGCATCTACTAGCACATAACAACCAAAGGAGGCATCTTTGACATGCTCCAAAGTAACTTATGTTTCAAGCTACACATTCTTAACCTCTTTACCATACAGCAGGAGCAGCAAAAGAACACCAAATGATTGTGTGTCATGTTCTCGGCGTGGCCTTGTAAACCATACAAACAACCACAGATGATAAAGTCAAGCCTACCTCTCAATCTTTCCTTTAAACAAGTCTTGATGCTTAATCTACCAAGCAAGGAGTGTGAAAGCACCATTCCAGAAGCTGGACCATTTCCAATGCTCCTCCAACCACAAGTTCCCAATTGAATGTTCATCCATAAATTTAACAAAAATAAAACAGCAACACGCAACCTATCTCCTCTCCTCGCTCGCAATTCTCCCGAATTTGCATCATCATAAACTAATGCATGCTGGGACATAGCGAGCACCTCATCCTAAAGCCAGCAACGGATGCTTGTACGCACAATAATAGCATGCTCCGAACAAGGAAGCGGGCAGAGACTATTCGGGAAACATTTCCCTCGCCCTGGCGCCGCTACAAATGGAACACGCGAATTCGGTCGCAGGCAACAGAAATGACGAATCCACGCGAGATCCGCCTCGCCTACGCGGCCAATCGAACCGTGATCCAACGCGAGCGCGCGCGCAGCAGGCGCGGGGCGGAAGGCGGGAGATAGGGGGGGAGAGATCTAGCGGGGGGGCACGAACCGCTGTCCCCGATGAGGAGGAGCTTGATGAGGTAGTCGTAGTCGGCCCGGGCCCTCGCCGGCGGCGCAGCCATGTCGCGCGCACCCGCCTCCTCCTCGTCCTCCTCCTCCTCCTCCTACCCCTCGATCGGCGCTGGTGCTGATCCCCCGACCTGCGAGCCAAAACGAGCGTCAGGCGAGAGGAATAATGGCTGGCTGGCGGGGGCCCGACGGCGCGCGGGGGCGGAGGGCGGGGCGGGGAGGGATCGGGGCGCACCGGCAGACGAGGGGGCGGGGATCGGGGCGCGGGCGGTGGCGGATCTGGGGGGAGGGTGCGGGGGCGGGGGCGAGGCGAGGAGGACGGCGAAATCGATTTTTTTGACGTGGGGGGTTAAATGGTGGTGGTTTGATTCGTCGGCCTCTGGAGTTTTGTTTTTGTGCTTCGATTCGATGGAGGTGCGCTGCGTGGTGCGTCCGTCGGGTCGCTTGGATTGGAAGACAGTGCTCCCGCCCGCCCGCCCGCCCGCGCGGCCACCGACCGGTGACCCTATGCGCTGTGCGGGTCGTGCCGCGTACCAAGCAATTGGAGACACTGATCTGTGGGACAGCTTGCCCGGGACCCGCGTGTCTGCCAGATCGGATGGAAGTTTGGGTCTGCGCGTGGTGTGTGACCTTGCGTTGCTGTTCTAAGTGGAGCGATAAATAGTTGTGCCAAACTTTCCAAATTTTGACTTAAAATGCCACCGTGAAATGTGTGAAATTTCCACAAGAAAACTACTCCCTCCGTAAACTAATATAAGAGTGTTTAGATTACTATTTTAGTGATCTAAACGCTCTTATATTAGTTTACAGAGGGAGTACCTTCATACCAAGCACAAGGCTTTATGCATTGTACTGTGTTTTCTTTCCACGAGCAACTTGGATCACTTAGGCATTGTATAACGGCAGGTGCTTACATGGGTGCTTGAGGCAAAACCAAAGGTTTGCTTCTGGTGCCAGCCGGTGTTTGCACAAAGTAACTGCTCCCTTGAAGTCATGCGGAAGGGAGGTAGAAACAACCGAAGCACCTCAAAACTGCAGGACGACATTTATTCGCGGCGCGACGCTACTCTTTTTCATTAAGCACGTGCGCGTATGCACCCACCATCGTTACAAGGCCTTAGGATGTGTTCATCGGTGTGTAAGTATGATGTGTAACTTGTGTCGAAACCACTTTCCAAAATAAAACGTTTATTCCGATCGCCAAACAGAAAAGGGTGTATCGAAACGATATTGGGCGTGTGAAAAACATGACCTGAGAGCGGCGAGCTTTTGAGAACCACTATAACCGTAGGAGGGCTCTCAGAATCAGTTGCGAGCAAAAGCTAGATCAGATGCTTGCGACTACCATCCAATCTACTTTACCAAATGTTCATTCTCGTTTCAGTGAAAGGAGAAAAGGAACCATGTATGCAGTGCCAAGCATAAGCAACCGGCGGCCTCGGCCATTCTTTTTTTATCATCGGACGGAGGAGAGAAAAGGGAACGGCACTGGCTTCCTTTCAACTCCACGACGGCGAACGTCCTTTGTGTGGGTGGTGGTCACGCAGCCCCCATGCCACCATGGCTTGCAAATGTTGAGTTGCCGGATTCTTTTGCTAGTGCTGTTGCAGCACGCAAAAGGCGGCTCCACGGATGGTCTAAATCGAAGCATTCCGGTGAGGTTACCGGCCGAGCGGCGGCGTTTAACGGCGTCTTGGTCCGTCAAGTGTGACGATAACCAACTAACGCAAGTGCCTCCAAACAAACAGCTCATGCCCAGACGAGACCAGTTCTGGACAACTAGACCAGTTCCGTGTCAATGGCCCATGGCACATGCAAAGCTTAGTCTTTAAGACTCTAATATTGTGAAGGAAGTTTATTCACTGTTTTTTTTTCTCTAAATAATAGAAGCTTCAAAGACTGGTTCATGGAGAAATCGTAATCAATAAATCCTAATGATTTCGATAAGCGTGTGGAAATGGCCGTCTTCATAAAAGAAACAAAGATCCAATAACAATGTGCTTATTCTATGTTAAGACGAGCATATAAATTTTAGGGTTGCCAAGCACTACAAATGTCCACCAAACAAGATTCTTCCAGCTACTCGAGGCATACAAAATGACAGATACATATGGAGAAGCAATCAACGAACATCCCCTCAAAAAAACTTAAAAAAGCAACCAACAAAAATCACTCCAGCAAAAACAGAGACAAATGACAAGATAACAAATATCATACTCAAGATCCAGACAGACTAATAATATCCCTGCATGTGCATTGTATGTGCAGCTTCAGAAATACTTGGTACAGCACAGGCTAGCAAACACACATGACAAAGGACAAGAATGGCATCTTCAAAGTCATAATTCATCGCAGGTAAGACCCGATATTCGAAAGTGCATCTCATAATTAACTGAATCCAACATAACATAACAAAGGCATAGCAGCTATGCAGGCAAAATGTAGACAACCTTGATGATGTCCTGAGATAACATCCTATCACACCGGTCTGAAATACAACTTTCACAAAATTTCTGCTCAGTAGAAAAAGCCTAGCACTTTGCCACCAACGTTCTTCCTCCTGGCTTCCTCGTGATCCATGATACCAGCAGAGGTTGTCAGGACGATGTAGCCAAACTGCAGTTCAAACAGGTAAACTTGGTTATATAACAATGGTAATAGCTTGGAAGAGCCCATAGTTCACGGTTGATGACAAGAAATATGGCAATGCTACATAGTTTGCAGTGAAACGAACAAGCACAGTATATGGCAAATAAGCTGACCTGACGAGATGGAAGCAGCCTGGCAGTCCATCCCTCGATCTCCTTGACACCAACATCAAAGCGGGGACTGATGACACCACACTTGTTCAGTCTGCCGTTCAACTCCACAACAATCTTGCCAGATCTGTGGTCATCAACATACTCAAACTCACCAATGTAACCTGCAGAAAAGAGAGGCAGTGAGTAATCCATGCTCTGGGATAGATAGTTGAATATAGAACATTTCTGAAAGAGAACTAACCGTGCTTTTGCATGACGATAAGGAACTTGATGATCACCTTTGAGGAGGGCCTGATCATGACCTGCCTCTTGCCACGCTTCTCAGCGTTGTACATGCTCTTGAGAGCATCGTTCAGGACGCTAATCCTCACCATCCTTGCCTAACCTACAGAGATAAGCACACAGATTATTAACGTCACCTTACATTGCACATGTTTCAGCTGAGGGGATCAAAACAACATAATCAAATGCAAAACACTAATCAAGGTTGGTTTCTAAATAGCAGATAAACTAGCAATGAGTGACAGCATTTCACAGAGATGAAAATGGAGTACAAAATGTGACACAAAAGCAAGCGCAGCACATAGAATAAAACTAGATGAAATCCCATCAAGAACCTAAATCATGGTGGTTCACAAGATTGATAACGAAATGAAAAATGGCAAAGGCAAACAACTAATCTTTGTCACCACTGCTTCAGAACACACCCACTGGGACTTGCTAACACAGAAGCAGGCCACAACCTTAAACAGGAGGACAGACAGTCATGTAAATGTTTTCCTAAAGTGCACATGAAACAGATATAATTGACAGTAAACCTTAGTGCCACGCCTAGCAAAACATGACCCAAAGGCGCCTCCTACAATCCATGGTGGCCCAAACCAACCTACTTCAGATTAAACATCAACTCGGCGGCAATTGTACAGACAGATGCCACAGATGAGTACCCCGTGTCTTCGATCCGCAACAGAACATATTTCACTCCTCGATCTCTGTGATGGCAAAAACAGGCCCAATAATTTGACCGGTACTACCATTCACGGGATGAAACTACGGGATCTACGCTACACAGTCGCAGCGGACTCGTGAACCTGGTAGAATCTAGAACATATTAATTCGTTATCACACCCGAAGCTGCACTCGTTTGGCACCGTTGCCTGCTACATACAACTACCCGGATAGACAAAACAAGCAAGAATATGGGAGTAAACAACTACCAAAACCAAGGATCTGACCAGGGAGCAAACGCCTTCAACACCTGCCCTGACCCGAAGGATCTCTACGCGCGAGGGGGGCAAGGAGGGGACGGGGAGGGGGGCGGTGACCCGCCGGGGACGTACCTCGTAGGGGAGAGAAGCCGGGAGCTCTCTGCTTTGGTGGAGTGGCGGCGGGGAGGCGAGGGCGAGGGAGGAAGGCGACGGCGGGGAGAGAAACAGCCCGAGGTAGGGTTTTGAGGTGTTAAAAAGGCGAGCGGATGGGTGCGCGCCCGTTGGATCTCGGTTGGACGGCGGTCGATCGCCTCGAGGGGTGGGTGCCCTAGATGGATGCGGGCGCGTTTTGCGGTTTGGTCCTTTGCTGCTTGGATATTTGAGCGACGGTTCGTGGTGAGGAGAGATGACATGTGGGGACAGGTTGAGTGGCCGTAAGGAATGGTAATTCACTTGGATTTTATTTTATTTTTTGCATAATTGGGTGTCTGATTCAAAGAAATAGGAAAAACATGTGGTTCCTAAAAGGCATAGTCAAATTATACAGAGATAAGATTAGGTTTTCTGCCCAAAAGAAAGTAACATTAAGGTGATACTATGTGAGTTATAGTCTTTGCCGTGGTCTCTCTTCATAAGAATGTAAAAATGAGGATGGAGTGGATTCCTATAGTCAATTCGTTTGTATCAAATGAATGAATAATGCAATCATAGAGAAATTTTCCATTCCCTATGAATCAAAGAGGCCCCAGTTATGTGAATCACCTGGACAACAAGAGCGGTATCAATAGGCATGGGTGATCGAGGCCCCTAAGGTTATCTTAAATTGAACATTGATGCGGCTCTTTGTCTCCGGGGTGGAAAGGGTGTGATGGAGGCGGTAATGAGATATGAATTTGGGAGCTTTTGTGATGGCGTGTGACATCATGATTGAGTATGTTAACTCTATAGCTATTGTTGAAGCTAGGGCGCTCAAAGAGGGATTTATTCGTGCATGCCAAGTTGGATGCACAAAGATGATAATCAACTTTGAGTGCATGGAAGTTGCTCGAGCGATGCATGATGAATGTTTTCCAGCTACAAAAATTTCAACCATCCTCGATGAGTGTGTGTTCTTAATGTGTAATTTCGTACATTTAATAATAGAGTATTGTCGAAGGAAATAATGCGGCTCCCAATATGTCTCGAGGGATACTAGACTTGTGTCTGGACAAGGGATCTCATGGTTTTATTGTTTCCAGTCTGGTTGATGATGTAATTATTTTTTAGTATCAATAAAGTTGCCATGATGGTCTTTCCATAAAATAAAATAAAACCCTTGTTTAAACACAATGTGTTGCATTAAAATAATGTGTGAAGTTATATCGCTCACCACCGACAGGATACACGTGGTTCATGGGTGTCGGGCACATAGGCTCCATGCCTATTGGCGTTGCCCTGGCTAGTTGCCAAGGTACGGGCTACCTGATTACAAACTCTAGGGTAATGCCCGACCTTGCACTCCATGACTTACTAAAAATAGAAACTTTTAGCCAATCAAGCACACATTGAGGTAGGAGACATTGAAACCATTATCATTGAGGATCTGTTTGAGCATAGGTCTGTCGAATTTCAAAAGGCATTCCCAATTTTCAGCTCTTTCGTGAAATGAAGGACGACTTCAGCCGCAAGCACCTCAAATATTGTGCACTTCAAAAATTCGGGAGCAAACCTGTATGGAAGGCCCCCCACCCTCACAGACGTGCATGATCCTAAGCACAACTGTGACGCCCGAGACCGACGTCCCAGAAGATTCCGAAGTTCCAGATGTTCCGGGGTCTCCCGTGTGTTTCAGTTGTGCTTGCTTTATTTATTTTTTGCATTGCATCTTGTCATCATGCCATCATGTCATATTTTATTTTTGCATCTCAACCTAAATAATTCGTGTGGACCTTCAGTCCATTTAAATCGAGGGAAGGTGACTTCTCTTTATAACTTATAAAAGTCTCTCATTATTTTAGGGAGCTATATTTATTAAATATTCCATTTGTTGGAATTCACCGTAACACACTTGCATATTTCCCCCATTGTCTTTTTCACTTCAAGTTCATCATCAAAACCCTTGCCAATAATTCTTTTCCCTTGTTTCGAGGTTCCTCCAAAAATTTGAACATTTTTGGAGACTTCAATAATCAAGTCTTAGTTCAAACTATTTGAATTAAAATTCAAATATGTTTGAATTATTTCTCCGTTCACGCCTTTTCTATTTTTCTCGGACAATGCTCTTTTTATGCTGCCCGAGAAAAATAGTCCTTTGTGTTATCTTTCCCTAACCGTCCTCCTCTTTCTCTTTATCTCTCTTTTGTTTTTTTTTCTCTGCTAAAAATAAAAACAGTTAAAAAGGAAGAGGGCTCAGGCCCAAGTCAGCCTCCTTCCTCCTGGCCCAACTCCCTTCTCCTCCCTCTTGGGCCTCCTCTCTTCTGGCCCAATTCCTCAGTCCAGCCCGACCGAACCCTAATTTTTCCTCAGCCTCGCATCGCTCCCTCCCTCTCCCGCAAGCGCCGCCACTCTCTCTCTGCCCGATCCCCTCTCTCGCTCACCCCGCTCTGCCTCGCTCGCACAAGTCCCGCATCCCACGCTCCCCTCGCCCTCAGCCCCTCGTCCGTTCCCCGACCCTCCGCTTCGATCTCCTCTCTCTCTCTCGACCGATAGCGCCGACCCCCTCGTTCCCCTTCGCTCTCTCGCAACCCGCAGCCCCCGCTCCTTCCTAGCGCGCGGCCAGGAGCCCAGGTTCCGGCCCGGCCTCGTTCTGCCCGCGGCCAGGCCGCCTCCCGGAGCCCGGCGCCGCCCCGACGCAGGAGCCTGCGCCACCCGCGCCAGCAGCGGCCGCCTCGACCCCGCGCCGTGCCCTGCCCCGACGCCTCCTCCACCTCGTCCGGCCACCGGCTCCCGTCCTCGCCGGTCCGAGGCTGCAGCAGCAGAAGGACGGCCCGCGCCTCTCCTCTGCCGAGCTGCTCTGCCCGCCGTGTCTCTTTCCGGCACCTCCAGCATCCCGCTTCGTTCGTCCAGGCGCCCTCCTCTCCAGGCCGCCGCGCCTCTGCGTTTCCCCGGCCCTGCACCTCCGCGCCGGGCAGTGACTTGCGGCCTCCTTCGTCCAGCGCCAAAAACCACCGCTGCTGCTGCTGTGTTCCTTTCGCCAAGTTGCTGCTGTCCTTGCTGCCTTTTCTTTGGTTGTCTTGTTGTTGTTGTTTGTCTATTCGCTAAGTGCCAGGTTCACGTGAACAACTACGAGGACCTCAAGTTTCGGCAAGCTCGACAAGTACCTCTTCGGAGACAAGAACAACTAAGAACGAAAATGCCTCCGAGAACAAGTACCGTGACCGACTCGACAAGTACCTCTTCGGATGCGTCAAGTTCCACTACTTCCCCTACCGTCGCAAGGACGAGATCCCAAGTACCACGACGATGCGCCGAGTACCACTACGTCCGACGCCACGACAAGTACCCCTACACGGCGAAACGACAAGTACCACTACCGACGCCGGATGCCATCGGAACCCTCAAGTACAACTACGAACGTGTACCCCTACGTCGACGACGATCCCGACAAGTACCTCTACACGCGGCATGAACATCTACGATACGAAAACGCCGACTCAAGACGATGACAAGTACCCCTTCGAAGAAGTACATCTACGAACTCGACGCCCGAACGTCTACTTCCTCTCCGAACGGAACATCTACTTCCTCTACGACCCGCGAGAACGCCTACTTCCTCGACGAACTCGAACCGTCCCGAAACGAGTGTTTCGAAGGTATAACCCGAGACGTGACCCGTGTGATGCATGCTTGTTGTGGTTGTATGAAATGTCTCCCTTGTGTGCTTCGTGCCGTTTCGATCCTTTTGTCATGTTCCTCGGTTGCCTCGTCACTGACTCGTGGGAACCCGGTAACGGGATCGCCCCACCTTCCTCTCGTTTGACTCACCCACTCCACCTTTGCATTTGCACCGGTCTCAACGAGTACCGGAACCGAGATGTTGCGTTGCATCATTTTCGGATCGTTGCCGTGGCACCCTTTCTTTCCACCACGGTGACGATGCTTCTTATCTTCTTCTTGTCAACCTTTTAATAAAACTTGCATAAACTTGATCATGACATCCGCATCATGTTAACAACCTTTGAATGTTAATTGTTGTTGCTTTAATAATTATTAAACATGCTCATGGGGATTTTCCGGACTTGTTGTTGTTATTCTCCGGCCTCATTTAAATTGCCTAGTTAGTGTAGTTTTATTTATGCTTCACCTCTTTCCATGTTAACAAACTCTTAATCTTGTCTTGTTAATAATGAGAGTCAACTAAATAATTAAATGTGGTGTTTCGTCAATATGCAACTCGTTGCATATTGATCTCCACTTAACTTGTAGTTTTGTTTGTGCACTTTGCCATGCCATGCATTTAAACCGGACATGCATCATACTTGTTTGTGCATCGTATGCCATGTTGATGATTGTGTGTTTACCGTGTTGTTTCTTTCTTTCCGATTTGCTTCTCTTGATAGCTTCGGTTTCGTTCCGGAGTTGTGAGGTTCCGCTCGACTGTTGCTCCGTCTTCTTCTTGGATCCGTTCTTCTCCCTTGTGGAATTCCAGGCAAGATGACCGAACCCGGATACCATTACTATCTTTGCCTATTGCTAGAGTATCGCTCTTTAGTTTTGCCACGATGCCCATGTCTTCTTGTCAGCCTCCTACTTGTAACCAATTGCCATGTTTAACCACCCTACCCACGCAAACCGTTGCTTGGCTAAGTACGCTTCGCTCAGCCCTTCTTATAGCATTGTTAGTTGCAGGTGAAGATTGAAGATGCTTGCTTCATGTTGAAGTTTGGGTTGGGTTATATCACACTATATAAATGCTTAAAATGAAATCATCTATATACTGGCAGGGTGGAAGGCTAAGCCTTTTGCTTGGTGTTTTGTTCCACTCATGCCGTTAGGAACCGTATAAACCGGTGTTATGTTCCTTGATTATGCGTTCCTAACACGGTTGGGGTGTATGGGACCCCCTTGATAAACCGCTAAGTGCTAAGTCTTTTCCAGCAAGTCCCAACTTTTGGTACTATTTGCCTCATATAACAACTTAATTAATTAATTAAATTGCATAGGAAGTTAGCGCTACCCGAGGATTCTTAATTCTACATAGCAGGGGGGGCCAGTGCCGATGGTGTTGGTCCCAAACGGGGAGTCTGCGGGAACCACCACGGGGAAACTCGAGGATTGGGTCCTGTAGAATCGCCCATCCGGTCGTGTCCTGAGACTTAGATACGCGCGGCTACTATCAGGGTGTCGACACGCCGGGAGGATTTGCTGGATTAGCCTTACCTTAGTTCGGTTTAACTTGAGCACGGGATTCCGAGAATACTCGGGTCTTCCCACCTATGGAGTTGCGACTTCGCGGATCGTGGGCTTGTGATGGGTCAAGTTGGAACACCCCTGCAGGGTTTGAACTTTCGAAAGCCGTGCCCGCGGTTATGTGGCAGATGGGAGCTTGTTAATTCCGGTTGTAGATAACTTGACACAATGTTTCAATACACTACCAGCGTGTGTACCGTGACTGTCAATTTCCGAATAGGGATTCGGGAGTTGAACACGGTGGGGTTATGTTTGACCGGTTGTAGCTAGGATCACTTCGTGATCATCTTTCGACCGATGCTCTTCTCTTCTCGCTCTCTTTTACGTAAGTTAGTGCTAGTTGCTGCTGCAGACTCTTGTTTGTTCCTTCACCTCTTATTCTTTCTTCAGCCTTGTCCTCACCCAAGGCTTAAATAGTCTTGTTACCCGGGAACGGGATTGCTGAGTCCTCTGTGGCTCACAGTTACTTCACCACACCAGATGCAGGTTCAGCCGAGCTCGATGCAGGAGCTGGTTCAGTACTTCAACAGGAGCTCGATGAAGAGTTTGACCGTTTGCTTGTGACGTTTCGATGTTCAGTAGTGGTTTCTACTAGGATTCGATCTTGGCCTGTGGTTTTATGTTGTTTTGGTATCTTTCTTTTGGATCTTCACCCGTAGTCGGGTTGTGATGTTTCGAATGATGATTGTCATGTAATGTATTGTGTGAAGTGGCGAGTGTAAGCCAACTATCTCCTTTTGCAATTTAATCCCTCTTTTACATGAGTTGTGCAAAGATACCAAACTTGAGATCATTCTAGGATGGTCTTATATCTTTAAGTCGTGCCTCGACACGTAGGAGATATAGTCCCATCCTGGGCATTACAAGTTGGTATTCAGAGCCTTCTCCGACCTAGAAGCCCCCACTGTTTGATCGAATCGTTGACGGTTGATTCTAGGCACACACTGAAAAACTTTTTGAGTCCTATATATATATCGGAGAGTAGGTTTTCTTTGCTTCTCATCCCCTTTCATTCTGGTGAGGACTCCTGACGATTACTCTTTTCTCTTCTACTTTCAAAAATTGCACCAAATTTTTTTTTAGGATCCCGCGAGTATTCTGGGATTGTTCCGATGTTCTTGTGACAAGGATATTGTTCTCGATGCCTCCTGTTACCGAGGAGTTGAGCTTCGGGGTATCGTTGTAACAAGCATATCGCGGCAGTACTAAATACTTAAGACGGCCGACATCGAAAATCTCCCCTATACGGCCAGTGGCAAGATAACCCCGACATCACCCAGCACTGGGGAGGTAGTTCGAGAGTATTGCCATAGCTTGTTATAGTGGATGCTTTTCGAAGGTCCGAGGTAAACAGTTTTCCGAGAAAGACTGGTTATGTGTTGAAGGATGGATACACCTGGATGTAGGTTTAGAGTTGATTGCGCGGTGCTTCCCGTGTATCCCCAACACCTGATTGCATAACTGGAAACTTTCGGAAATCTATAGGTGGGTTCATCTAGTAGTTCTAGGCATTCTTCCAACGGATGCATGATTGAAGTTTGGGGTTCTACATTGAGTGAAGTGGTTTTATGGACTTGTTCTGATCGGGAGTTGCATCTTAAAGGGTCCTTGGCTATGCTGATCCGGGGATTGCAAAACCCTTTTGTAACAAGTTCCATGAGCTTTCAGCACGAAGATGCGGAACGAAGCTTCTATCTTGTATATGTTCTATCTGTTCCTTGTTCCTTTTTATTTTCATTTTGTTCTCCAAGTGGCTTCTCGACCAGTTGATGTACCTGCAGAATTCATTCGTTCAATCCTCTGTTCGAATGATATTGTGAAGATCATGTTGCATATCTACCCTTTGTTCTTGTTTTTGATTCTGGTATTCGAGTTGCTTCGGTGTCAAATGTTGATTCCATACCTTTCTTAATCGGTGTTCTCATATTTCTATGAGAGTGCTATTCCTTCTTAACCATCAAGATCTTCATGTTAATTCTTTTCAACCGGTGTCCATTTCGTTCATCCCAATTGTCTTTGTTTTTCCCCACCCTCCCACCCTTCTTCTTCTTGGAGCCAGAAATTCTCAAATGAAATATCCATTTTATTCATGTGATATTTCTTCATTCTTTTCCTTCAATGTTCTTATCCGGTGATTTATCGTGAAGATGCTCAAGAACTCCAAGTTCATCATTCTTAATTCCAATAATTCTGTCGGTGGATGTAATTCAAGATTTTGGTGTTGATCTTATCCTTTTCTTCATTTCACAATGCTTTCTTATTCCGGTGCACCAATTAATCATTCTCCTCTTGCTATTCTTATCCGGAGTGCCCAAGATTCATATTCCATTCTTATTCCGTTCAAGCTATTTTGAGTTTGTCATCTTATTCAAGCCATTTAATTCAACCGGTGCAATATCTCTTAAGCAATCTTTTCCAACAGTGATTTCTTTGAGTGGGCCCTAAACCACAGGTCTTTTTTTCCAGGATCTTACCCGACTCTTCTATTTTTTTCTGGAGTGATACTCAAATTCTTTCAAAGTGTGACGTAAGAATGATTTCCATCAGTCACATGCCTTCTCCAAGATCGCTTTCAAATTCTTTTTCTTCGTTGGTTCAACCTTTTTAATTCTTCATTCCGGAGTGCTCAACAATTCTTCATGGCATCTCTCGTCTTCATTCTCAGCATTTGGAGACCGGAGAAGTGTTTCTCATAAATCTTGGCCCGTTCTCTCAAGATTCTTCATGAATTCTTTTCCTTTGTGATCCTCCGAAGGCCATCATTTCAGAAGATTTCTTCGTTCTCAGTTTTCAACTTCAGCCTCCAAATATTCTTCATTGATGTCTCTTCGTTCGTCTCTATATTCATTACTGGTGGTTCTTTCAAGTTTACCCTTCCGTTGTTATCGTTTTAATTCATTTGTTCTTTTCATAATCCTACCGGTGGTTCGTTGAAGATTACCCAAGCTTGTGCTAGTTCTCTCTTAATTCTTTTCAACGAGAATAAGTAGTATGCCAAATCCTTTGGTTGTCATCAATTAAATTGGTGAAGGAGATGCATTACATAATTCTTATTCTTATTCCTTCAAGGTGATTTAATTCTTTTGTCTGGAGCTTGTTCATCATATCATATCTTTGATTCTAAATATCTTCATCTTGTTTTTCCGGAGCTTCAAGTTATTTCAATTATATCATTTCAAGCTCAATCTATTCATCGCAGGCCTTGAATCTTATTCTTTTCATCTTCACTTCTTATGCTTTCATTACCGGAGTTCTTCATGGTGGTTCATCATCATTTAATTCATCCTCGAAGTCTTCATCAAGATTCTTGTTGGAGCTCAAGCATTCTTCATCATGCTTTCAATTGCAATCCTTTCTACCTTATCTTTTCAGATGGTGTTATGTCATTCTTGTCAATTCCTTCATGTTTCATGATTCAAGAGTTATCAAGTATGAGATATTTAAAACCATCTTTTTCTTTGTTCAGGAGATCTTTTCAACCCTTCAATTTATTCATTGGAGTTATCTTGGGTTATATTTAACCTAAAAGTTTTCCCTAAGGATTGTTGCTATTATGGTGCTTATAAATGACCCAAGTTCTTCATTTATCATTCCGGTGAAATAACTCTTTCGTCTCCTTGCTTATCTCAATCCAATCAAATATTTCCGTCAGTGGCTGATTGTCACCTCATAATTTTGAGATGTTTTACATAAGCCCACTACGAGCTTATTTGTTTCGTTGTTGATTTTTAAATCAACTCTGTTCAACCCTTCCTTGTAAGGATGCTCTTTCAAATTCAATTGTGGGAGAAGTTGTCATTTTTCTTCTTCCTTCATTTCCTTCGTTGAATTATATGCTATCCTTTCGTTCCGGAGGTTTTGTGATGTTCATCTCTTTAACCATCATCTCGTTTTTATCAAGATCATGTTCTTTCCTTGCTTATCATTTAACCGGAGTGTTGTATTCTTCATTCTAGTTCCGTCATCTTATCTAGGTTGCCTCTCTTTTCAACCGGAGTACTGTCTGAGTCTTTCTTACCTCTTGTGCCATTCTTTCAATTGTTTCGGAGGCAGTGTTTCGTTGATTTCATCAAGTATCATCTCATCTCCTCAAGTTCTTGTTAATTCCTTCCATTTTCAGACGGAGTGCTGCCGAAGTTCTGTCATTCTTATTCCTTGGCTATACCGTTCTGGTTTCATATTCTTTTCGTTCGTGAGCTCTGTTTCATGTCTTTCAACCTACAAGGTTCTTGTTATGTTCCTTGTTCCTCCTGCTTACCGGAGTGCTCCTAAATTCGTTCATCTCCGTTGCTTTCTTTCTTTCAACTTGTTTAACCTCTCAAGGTTCTTTGGTTTCACTCGTCTGTCAAAGAAGCAACTTTGTTTTACCTCCTCCTTTTTCGTTTTTACCCGGTGATATCTCTAGGATCTCGGGTCGAGATCCTCTGTTAGTGTGGGAGAGTTGTGACGCCCGAGACCGACGTCCCAGAAGATTCCGAAGTTCCAGATGTTCCGGGGTCTCCCGTGTGTTTCAGTTGTGCTTGCTTTATTTATTTTTTGCATTGCATCTTGTCATCATGCCATCATGTCATATTTTATTTTTGCATCTCAACCTAAATAATTCGTGTGGACCTTCAGTCCATTTAAATCGAGGGAAGGTGACTTCTCTTTATAACTTATAAAAGTCTCTCATTATTTTAGGGAGCTATATTTATTAAATATTCCATTTGTTGGAATTCACCGTAACACACTTGCATATTTTCCCCATTGTCTTTTTCACTTCAAGTTCATCGTCAAAACCCTTGCCAATAATTCTTTTCCCTTGTTTCGAGGTTCCTCCAAAAATTTGAACATTTTTGGAGACTTCAATAATCAAGTCTTAGTTCAAACTATTTGAATTAAAATTCAAATATGTTTGAATTATTTCTCCGTTCACGCCTTTTCTATTTTTCTCGGACAATGCTCTTTTTATGCTACCCGAGAAAAATAGTCCTTTGTGTTATCTTTCCCTAACCGTCCTCCTCTTTCTCTTTATCTCTCTTTTGTTTTTTTTTCTCTGCTAAAAATAAAAACAGTTAAAAAGGAAGAGGGCTCAGGCCCAAGTCAGCCTCCTTCCTCCTGGCCCAACTCCCTTCTCCTCCCTCTTGGGCCTCCTCTCTTCTGGCCCAATTCCTCAGTCTAGCCCGACCGAACCCTAATTTTCCCTCAGCCTCGCATCGCTCCCTCCCTCTCCCGCAAGCGCCGCCACTCTCTCTCTGCCCGATCCCCTCTCTCGCTCACCCCGCTCTGCCTCGCTCGCACAAGTCCCGCATCCCACGCTCCCCTCGCCCTCAGCCCCTCGTCCGTTCCCCGACCCTCCGCTTCGATCTCCTCTCTCTCTCTCGACCGATAGCGCCGACCCCCTCGTTCCCCTTCGCTCTCGCAACCCGCAGCCCCCGCTCCTTCCTAGCGCGCGGCCAGGAGCCCAGGTTCCGGCCCGGCCTCGTTCTGCCCGCGGCCAGGCCGCCTCCCGGAGCCCGGCGCCGCCCCGACGCAGGAGCCTGCGCCACCCGCGCCAGCAGCGGCCGCCTCGACCCCGCGCCGTGCCCTGCCCCGACGCCTCCTCCACCTCGTCCGGCCACCGGCTCCCATCCTCGCCGGTCCGAGGCTACAGCAGCAGAAGGACGGCCCGCGCCTCTCCTCTGCCGAGCTGCTCTGCCCGCCGTGTCTCTTTCCGGCACCTCCAGCATCCCGCTTCCTTCGTCCAGGCGCCCTCCTCTCCAGGCCGCCGCGCCTCTGCGTTTCCCCGGCCCTGCACCTCCGCGCCGGGCAGTGACTTGCGGCCTCCTTCGTCCAGCGCCAAAAACCACCGCTGCTGCTGCTGTGTTCCTTTCGCCAAGTTGCTGCTGTCCTTGCTGCCTTTTCTTTGGTTGTCTTGTTGTTGTTGTTTGTCTATTCGCTAAGTGCCAGGTTCACGTGAACAACTACGAGGACCTCAAGTTTCGGCAAGCTCGACAAGTACCTCTTCGGAGACAAGAACAACTAAGAACGAAAATGCCTCCGAGAACAAGTACCGTGACCGACTCGACAAGTACCTCTTCGGATGCGTCAAGTTCCACTACTTCCCCTACCGTCGCAAGGACGAGATCCCAAGTACCACGACGATGCGCCGAGTACCACTACGTCCGACGCCACGACAAGTACCCCTACACGGCGAAACGACAAGTACCACTACCGACGCCGGATGCCATCGGAACCCTCAAGTACAACTACGAACGTGTACCCCTACGTCGACGACGATCCCGACAAGTACCTCTACACGCGGCATGAACATCTACGATACGAAAACGCCGACTCAAGACGATGACAAGTACCCCTTCGAAGAAGTACATCTACGAACTCGACGCCCGAACGTCTACTTCCTCTCCGAACGGAACATCTACTTCCTCTACGACCCGCGAGAACGCCTACTTCCTCGACGAACTCGAACCGTCCCGAAACGAGTGTTTCGAAGGTATAACCCGAGACGTGACCCGTGTGATGCATGCTTGTTGTGGTTGTATGAAATGTCTCCCTTGTGTGCTTCGTGCCGTTTCGATCCTTTTGTCATGTTCCTCGGTTGCCTCGTCACCGACTCGTGGGAACCCGGTAACGGGATCGCCCCACCTTCCTCTCGTTTGACTCATCCACTCCACCTTTGCATTTGCACCGGTCTCAACGAGTACCGGAACCGAGATGTTGCGTTGCATCATTTTCGGATCGTTGCCGTGGCACCCTTTCTTTCCACCACGGTGACGATGCTTCTTATCTTCTTCTTGTCAACCTTTTAATAAAACTTGCATAAACTTGATCATGACATCCGCATCATGTTAACAACCTTTGAATGTTAATTGTTGTTGCTTTAATAATTATTAAACATGCTCATGGGGATTTTCCGGACTTGTTGTTGTTATTCTCCGGCCTCATTTAAATTGCCTAGTTAGTGTAGTTTTATTTATGCTTCACCTCTTTCCATGTTAACAAACTCTTAATCTTGTCTTGTTAATAATGAGAGTCAACTAAATAATTAAATGTGGTGTTTCGTCAATATGCAACTCGTTGCATATTGATCTCCACTTAACTTGTAGTTTTGTTTGTGCACTTTGCCATGCCATGCATTTAAACCGGACATGCATCATACTTGTTTGTGCATCGTATGCCATGTTGATGATTGTGTGTTTACCGTGTTGTTTCTTTCTTTCCGGTTTGCTTCTCTTGATAGCTTCGGTTTCGTTCCGGAGTTGTGAGGTTCCGCTCGACTGTTGCTCCGTCTTCTTCTTGGATCCGTTCTTCTCCCTTGTGGAATTCCAGGCAAGATGACCGAACCCGGATACCATTACTATCTTTGCCTATTGCTAGAGTATCGCTCTTTAGTTTTGCCTCGATGCCCATGTCTTCTTGTCAGCCTCCTACTTGTAACCAATTGCCATGTTTAACCACCCTACCCACGCAAACCGTTGCTTGGCTAAGTACGCTTCGCTCAGCCCTTCTTATAGCATTGTTAGTTGCAGGTGAAGATTGAAGATGCTTGCTTCATGTTGAAGTTTGGGTTGGGTTATATCACACTATATAAATGCTTAAAATGAAATCATCTATATACTGGCAGGGTGGAAGGCTAAGCCTTTTGCTTGGTGTTTTGTTCCACTCATGCCGTTAGGAACCGTATAAACCGGTGTTATGTTCCTTGATTATGCGTTCCTAACACGGTTGGGGTGTATGGGACCCCCTTGATAAACCGCTAAGTGCTAAGTCTTTTCCAGCAAGTCCCAACTTTTGGTACTATTTGCCTCATATAACAACTTAATTAATTAATTAAATTGCATAGGGAGTTAGCGCTACCCGAGGATTCTTAATTCTACATAGCAGGGGGGGCCAGTGCCGATGGTGTTGGTCCCAAACGGGGAGTCTGCGGGAACCACCACGGGGAAACTCGAGGATTGGGTCCTGTAGAATCGCCCATCCGGTCGTGTCCTGAGACTTAGATACGCGCGGCTACTATCAGGGTGTCGACACGCCGGGAGGATTTGCTGGATTAGCCTTACCTTAGTTCGGTTTAACTTGAGCACGGGATTCCGAGAATACTCGGGTCTTCCCACCTATGGAGTTGCGACTTCGCGGATCGTGGGCTTGTGATGGGTCAAGTTGGAACACCCCTGCAGGGTTTGAACTTTCGAAAGCCGTGCCCGCGGTTATGTGGCAGATGGGAGCTTGTTAATTCCGGTTGTATATAACTTGACACAATGTTTCAATACACTACCAGCGTGTGTACCGTGACTGTCAATTTCCGAATAGGGATTCGGGAGTTGAACACGGTGGGGTTATGTTTGACCGGTTGTAGCTAGGATCACTTCGTGATCATCTTTCGACCGATGCTCTTCTCTTCTCGCTCTCTTTTACGTAAGTTAGTGCTAGTTGCTGCTGCAGACTCTTGTTTGTTCCTTCACCTCTTATTCTTTCTTCAGCCTTGTCCTCACCCAAGGCTTAAATAGTCTTGTTACCCGGGAACGGGATTGCTGAGTCCTCTGTGGCTCACAGTTACTTCACCACACCAGATGCAGGTTCAGCCGAGCTCGATGCAGGAGCTGGTTCAGTACTTCAACAGGAGCTCGATGAAGAGTTTGACCGTTTGCTTGTGACGTTTCGATGTTCAGTAGTGGTTTCTACTAGGATTCGATCTTGGCCTGTGGTTTTATGTTGTTTTGGTATCTTTCTTTTGGATCTTCACCCGTAGTCGGGTTGTGATGTTTCGAATGATGATTGTCATGTAATGTATTGTGTGAAGTGGCGAGTGTAAGCCAACTATCTCCTTTTGCAATTTAATCCCTCTTTTACATGAGTTGTGCAAAGATACCAAACTTGAGATCATTCTAGGATGGTCTTATATCTTTAAGTCGTGCCTCGACACGTAGGAGATATAGTCCCATCCTGGGCATTACAAGTTGGTATTCAGAGCCTTCTCCGACCTAGAAGCCCCCACTGTTTGATCGAATCGTTGACGGTTGAGTCTAGGCACACACTGAAAAACTTTTTGAGTCCTATATATATATCGGAGAGTAGGTTTTCTTTGCTTCTCATCCCCTTTCATTCTGGTGAGGACTCCTGACGATTACTCTTTTCTCTTCTACTTTCAAAAATTGCACCAAATTTTTTTTAGGATCCCGCGAGTATTCTGGGATTGTTCCGATGTTCTTGTGACAAGGATATTGTTCTCGATGCCTCCTGTTACCGAGGAGTTGAGCTTCGGGGTATCGTTGTAACAAGCATATCGCGGCAGTACTAAATACTTAAGACGGCCGACATCGAAAATCTCCCCTATACGGCCAGTGGCAAGATAACCCCGACATCACCCAGTACTGGGGAGGTAGTTCGAGAGTATTGCCATAGCTTGTTATAGTGGATGCTTTTCGAAGGTCCGAGGTAAACAGTTTTCCGAGAAAGACTGGTTATGTGTTGAAGGATGGATACACCTGGATGTAGGTTTAGAGTTGATTGCGCGGTGCTTCCCGTGTATCCCCAACACCTGATTGCATAACTGGAAACTTTCGGAAATCTATAGGTGGGTTCATCTAGTAGTTCTAGGCATTCTTCCAACGGATGCATGATTGAAGTTTGGGGTTCTACATTGAGTGAAGTGGTTTTATGGACTTGTTCTGATCGGGAGTTGCATCTTAAAGGGTCCTTGGCTATGCTGATCCGGGGATTGCAAAACCCTTTTGTAACACGTTCCATGAGCTTTCAGCACGAAGATGCGGAACGAAGCTTCTATCTTGTATATGTTCTATCTGTTCCTTGTTCCTTTTTATTTTCATTTTGTTCTCCAAGTGGCTTCTCGACCAGTTGATGTACCTGCAGAATTCATTCGTTCAATCCTCTGTTCGAATGATATTGTGAAGATCATGTTGCATATCTACCCTTTGTTCTTGTTTTTGATTCTGGTATTCGAGTTGCTTCGGTGTCAAATGTTGATTCCATACCTTTCTTAATCGGTGTTCTCATATTTCTATGAGAGTGCTATTCCTTCTTAACCATCAAGATCTTCATGTTAATTCTTTTCAACCGGTGTCCATTTCGTTCATCCCAATTGTCTTTGTTTTTCCCCACCCTCCCACCCTTCTTCTTCTTGGAGCCAGAAATTCTCAAATGAAATATCCATTTTATTCATGTGATATTTCTTCATTCTTTTCCTTCAATGTTCTTATCCGGTGATTTATCGTGAAGATGCTCAAGAACTCCAAGTTCATCATTCTTAATTCCAATAATTCTGTCGGTGGATGTAATTCAAGATTTTGGTGTTGATCTTATCCTTTTCTTCATTTCACAATGCTTTCTTATTCCGGTGCACCAATTAATCATTCTCCTCTTGCTATTCTTATCCGGAGTGCCCAAGATTCATATTCCATTCTTATTCCGTTCAAGCTATTTTGAGTTTGTCATCTTATTCAAGCCATTTAATTCAACCGGTGCAATATCTCTTAAGCAATCTTTTCCAACAGTGATTTCTTTGAGTGGGCCCTAAACCACAGGTCTTTTTTCCAGGATCTTACCCGACTCTTCTATTTTTTTCTGGAGTGATACTCAAATTCTTTCAAAGTGTGACGTAAGAATGATTTCCATCAGTCACATGCCTTCTCCAAGATCGCTTTCAAATTCTTTTTCTTCGTTGGTTCAACCTTTTTAATTCTTCATTCCGGAGTGCTCAACAATTCTTCATGGCATCTCTCGTCTTCATTCTCAGCATTTGGAGACCGGAGAAGTGTTTCTCATAAATCTTGGCCCGTTCTCTCAAGATTCTTCATGAATTCTTTTCCTTTGTGATCCTCCGAAGGCCATCATTTCAGAAGATTTCTTCGTTCTCAGTTTTCAACTTCAGCCTCCAAATATTCTTCATTGATGTCTCTTCGTTCGTCTCTATATTCATTACCGGTGGTTCTTTCAAGTTTACCCTTCCGTTGTTATCGTTTTAATTCATTTGTTCTTTTCATAATCCTACCGGTGGTTCGTTGAAGATTACCCAAGCTTGTGCTAGTTCTCTCTTAATTCTTTTCAACGAGAATAAGTAGTATGCCAAATCCTTTGGTTGTCATCAATTAAATTGGTGAAGGAGATGCATTACATAATTCTTATTCTTATTCCTTCAAGGTGATTTAATTCTTTTGTCTGGAGCTTGTTCATCATATCATATCTTTGATTCTAAATATCTTCATCTTGTTTTTCCGGAGCTTCAAGTTATTTCAATTATATCATTTCAAGCTCAATCTATTCATCGCAGGCCTTGAATCTTATTCTTTTCATCTTCACTTCTTATGCTTTCATTACCGGAGTTCTTCATGGTGGTTCATCATCATTTAATTCATCCTCGAAGTCTTCATCAAGATTCTTGTTGGAGCTCAAGCATTCTTCATCATGCTTTCAATTGCAATCCTTTCTGGGCATTACAACAACCCCCAACCAATTTGTCTTGGTAGCCATTTGTGAGTGACATCAACGTTGATCTTGATCCATTAGGTAGTTGGTGGCTTCCGTCAATTCCACACGCGTGTGCATGCTTCTCCTGCGTGAAAGCTATCACCTTATCCGTTGTAGCACCATAACATGCTCTCGTGCTTGAGTAGGTTGAAGGACATATGCCCTAGAGTCAACAATAAAGTTATTATTTTATATTTCCTTATATCATGATAAATGTTTATTATTCATGCTAGAGTTGTATTAATCAGAAACTTGATACATGTGTGGATACATAGACAAAACATCGTGTCCCTATTAAGCCTCTACTAGACTAGCTCGTTAATCAAAGATGGTTAAGTTTCCTAACCATAGACATGTGTTGTCATTTGATGAATGGGATCACATCATTAGGAGAATGATGTGATGGACAAGACCCATCTGTTAGCTTAGCATAATGATCGTTCAGTTTTACTGCTATTGCTTGCTTCATGTCAAATACATATTCCTCCGACTATGAGATTATGCAACTCCCGAATACCGAAGGAATGCCGTGTGTGCTATCAACGTCACAACGTAACTAGGTGATCATAAAGTTGCTCTACAGGTATCTCCAAAGGTGCTTGTTGGGTTGGCATAGATCAAGATTAGGACTTGTCACTCCGAGTATCGAAGAGGTATCTCTGGGCCCTCTCGGTAATACACATCATAATAACCCTTGCAAGCAAATGACTAATGAGTTAGTCACGAGATGATGTATTACGAAATGAGTAAATAGACTTGTCGGTAATGAGATTGAACTAGGTATGAAGATACCGACGATCGAATCTCGGGCAAGTAACATACCGATGACAAAGGGAATAACGTATGTTGTCATTACGGTTTGACCGATAAAGATCTTCGTAGAATATGTGGGAGCCAATATGAGCATCCAGGTTCCGCTATTGGTTATTAACCGGAGAAGTGTCTCGGTCATGTCTACATAGTTCTCGGACCCGTAGGGTCCGCACGCTTAACGTTCGATGATGATTTGTATTATGAGTTATGTGTTTTGGTGACCGAAGTTTGTTCGGAGTCCCGGATGAGATCACGGACATGACGAGGAATCTAGAAATGGTCGAGAGGTAAAGATTCATATATTGAAAGATTATATACGGACACCGGAATAGTTCCGAAGAAGATCGGGGATTTTTTGGAGTACCGGGAGGTCACCGGAACCCCCCGGGAAAGTTAATGGGTCTATTGGGCCATAGTGGAGAGAGGGAGGCTGCCATAGGAAGTGCCCCCTAGCCCAAACCGAATTGGACCAGGGGTGGGGGGCGCAGCCCCCCTTTCCTTCTCCCTCTCCCTCCTTTCCCCTTTCCCCTCTTGATACGTTTCCAACGTATCTATAAATTTTGATTGTACATGCTATTATATTATTTGTTTTGGATGTTTAATGGGATTTATTATACACTTTTACATTATTTTTGGGACTAACCTATTAACCCAAGGCCCAGTGCAAATTGTTGTTTTTTGCCTATATGAGTGTTTCACATAAAAGGAATATCAAACGGAGTCCAAACGGAATGAAACCTTCGGGAGAGTCATTTTTGGAACAAATACAACACGGAAGACTTGGAGTACACGCCAGCGAAGGAACGAGGCGGCCACGAGGGCAGGGGGCACCTACGTACCCTGAAAACATCCGAGAGCACGACGAAACCCTAATTCCACCGCCGCAACCTTCTGTACCCGTGAGATCCCATCTTGGGGCCTGTTTCGGAGCTCCACCGGAGGGGGCATCGATCACGGAGGGCTTCTACATCAACACCATAGCCTCTCCGATGAGCTATGAGTAGTTTACCACAGACCTTCGGGTCCATGGTTATTAACTAGATGGCTTCTTCTCTCTCTTTGGATCGCAATACAAAGTTCTTCCCGATCTTCTTGGAGATCTATTCGATGTAATTCTTTTTGTGGTGTGTTTGTCGAGATCCGATGAATTGTGGGTTTATGATCAAGATTATCTATGAACAATATTTGATTCTCTTCTGAAATCTTTTATGCATGATTTAAATATCTTTGCAAGTCTCTTCGAATTATCAGTTTGGTTTGGACTACTAGATTGATCTTTCTTGCAATGAGAGAAGTGCTTAGCTTTGGGTTCAATCTTGCGGTGTCCTTTCCCAGTGACAGCAGGGGCAGCAAGGCACGTATTGTATTGTTGCCATCGAAGATAAAAAGATGGGGTTTATACCATATTGCTTGAGTTTATCACTCTACATCGTGTCATCTTGCTTAAGGCGTTACTCTGTTCTTATGAACTTAATACTCTAGATGCATGCTGGATAGCGGTCGATGTGTGGAGTAATAGTAGTAGATGCAGAATCATTTCGGTCTACTTGTCACGGACGTGACGCCTATATACAATGATCATGCCTAGATATTCTCATAACTATCAGTACTGGAATCAGGGATTTTGCCGTCTGTCAGTTCTTTGATGTCTGCTAGCAGACGGCAAAGATCTTTGCCGTCTGCTAGCAGACGTCAAATAAGGTCTTTGTTGTCAGCCACAAGAAAGCAGACGGCAAAGAACTGGTTGATGGCAAATATTATCTTTGCCATCAACCAGTTCTTTGCCTTCTGCTGGCAGATGGCAAAGATTCTTTGTCGTCTGCCAGCGGACGGCAAAGAGCTGGTGGTGGGGTCCACTGGATGCCAGTAGACTGCAACAGTCCACCCACCTCTTTGTCGGTGCTGGCGGACGGCAAAGAATCTTTGCCGTCCGCTACTGGATGGCAAAGAAAACGCCCTCTAGCTTCCCCTAACGGCGCCCCGCCCCTGACCCCCCGCCCCTCAATCCCACCCCGACCCCCACTCTCTCATCACCGCCGTCCTCGCCGCACCTGACCCCTCGCCGCCCTCGCCGCCCCCGGACCCCCTCGCCGCCCCCTTGCCGCGGCTCCGCCGCCCAGCTGGCCCAGCCCCGGCGCCCCGCCCCCCTCCTTCACCGGCCCCCTCCTCTCCACCGGTGAGCTTCCCCTTCTTCTCCCCGTTTTTATGTATTTTTCTGTTTTTAGATATAGTTTTGTTTTTTTTGTTTTTTTAGGTTTAGGTTTAG
>LR738709.1:567360106-567402096 GCA_902687465.1 Secale cereale
CGGGTGGATTTAAATGTGCAGTTGTTTCGTCGCCGCGAGGGTGTGGTGTTTGACGACCTCCCCGTGCGTTCGACGAGCTCTGCCCCTGCGTTCGTTGGTGAGACCAAATGCCATCTCCTCCCCCCCTTCATTTGCTCTGTTCCGGTCTTCGTGCCAATGAAACTTGCTAGCTATAGGTGTCAATCATCAGTATGCGTAACCATTATGTGTCTCCCATTCGAAAGGGTTACATCTATAAATATGCATGCATTTGCATATTTATAATCGTGATTCTTTCGAATTGTCCAACGTTATCCATGGTCATCCCAAGTATATGTGTAGATTGGGTTCGTTTTCCCATATGCTCTGCTCCGGATCCGATGCAGAATTTCGTCAGTGCCTCCCTGTTGTTCTCCGGATACACATCCTCTTTGCTTATTGCCGAGACGTGTATCAGAAGAACAGAGGGGAGGTGCTACCGAAATTTTGTGTTGGATCCGGAGCAAAGCATGGGAAAACGAACCTAATCTACACATACTCGGGTGGGATTAGGACCTATCTTTACCTATTAGCATGTAGGTTGCAAGGACGTAATAAAACTGACAAACTACATTAGCTGATGGATATGGTTTGCTTAATTATGTATATATTTCTTGTGTGTCCAGTAGGAAGTCAATATGAGTGATCGTGCGTGGATGTACACCGGTTACACTAGACAGAAAGTTTGGACCGAGGAATGGTTAACAAAAACCAAGGGGTTTGTTAGAGCCGCATTTGCAAAAGGCCAAAAAAAAGTTGGTGCCCCTGTGTCCGGTGCGACAACTACAGTAAGAGGGACGAGCTTGAAATGAGTAAAGACATGCAGACGTTTGGTTTTACGCCTGGTTACACAGTCTGGACATTTCATGGTGAGTCTGCCCAACATGCCAGAGCTGAGGTGGTTCGTCGTCGCACCGACGAGCATGGTACCGTGATGGAAGACATGGTGCAAGACTTTGATGATGCTTGGGACTTGGACGAGGAGATGGAGGAATCTGCAAAGACCTTCACTGAAATGTTGGAGTCCTCAAAACGTCCTCTCCACGAGCACACTAAGCTTTGTCAGCTGGATGCCATCTCACAAATAATGGCTTTGAAGGCTTAATTCAACATCGGCAGAGAATGCTACGACGCAATGATGACAGTATTCAGACGATTTCTACCCAAAGGCCATGTGCTACCTGCAAACCTGTACCAGTCAGACAAAATCCTCCTCGCTCTTAAGATGCCCTATGAGAAGATACATGCATGTGAGAAAGGATGTGTCTTATTTAGGCTTCAGTATGAGGACTTGACCTATTGTCCCATTTGCAAGTCTTCCAGGTATGTTGTGGTAGACAACGGTATGGGTGAGAAGACGCAGACCAAAATACCCGTTAATGTTCTTCGGTATATGCCAATCGTACCAAGACTTCAACGTCTTTTCATGGTCGAAGAGACGGCCAGACAGATGACATGGCACAAAACGGGCAAAAGAACCAAACTAGATGCAGATGGGAATGTGATGCTGGTGCACACATTGGATGGTGAAGCGTGGAAGCGCTTCGATGCATTACATAAGAAAAAAAGGGCAGATCCAAGGCATCCTCGAGTCGCCGTTAGCATAGATGGGTTCGGTGTGTTTGGTCAGACGACAGCCCAATACAGTTGTTGGCCCGTGTTTGTCATTCCACTCAATCTCCCCCCCCGGGCAGATTATGCAAAGAAAGAACATTTTCTTGACGTTGATAATTCCAGGGCCCAACTATCCGGGGAAGTATATGAATGTGTACATGCAGCCGCTTAAGGACGAATTTCAAGAAGCTTGGGATAATGGGTTTAAGACATACGACACCTTTAGCAAAAAGAACTTCATAATGTGTGCCTGGTACATGTACTCGATGCATGAGTTGCCGGCGTATGCGCTATTCGTTGGCTGGTGTGTGCATGGAAGGTTCCTGTGCCCCACATGCAAGGGAGCTCTTGAGTTTTGTTGGCTGACGGCAGGGTACAAGCATACTTGCTTCGACTTGCATAGACCGTTTCTAGATCCTCGCCATAAGTTCAGGAAAGACAAGAAGAACTTCATCAAAGGTAGAGTTGTCAAACACTCTGCACCACCTGCGTTGACAGGCCAAGAGACCCTAGATCAATTAAATGCTCTCAAGCCAGATCCAAAGCGTCCAGGGTATTTCAAGGGGTATAATAAGGAACACGCCTGGACTCACAAGACATGCTTGTGGGATCTGCCTTACTTCAAAGACCTCCTTTGCCCACACAACATCGACGTGATGCACACTGAGAAGAATATCGCCAAAGCCATTTTTGGTACATTGTACAGCATAGAGGGGAAATCAAAGGATAATACTAAGGTTAGAATCGATCAACAGGAGCTATGTGATAGACCGTTACAAAACATGCAAGAACCGAAAGGAAAGCGGAACTAGATGAAGCCAAAGGCATGGTTCAATCTTGGAAGGCCAGCTATGAGGGAAATTATTTTGTGGATGAAAATGCAGTTGATGTTCCCCGATGGGTATGCGGCAAATCTAAAGAGGGGAGCGAGTCTTGGAAAATTGAAAATATTTGGTCTACAAAGTCATGATTGGCACATATGGATTGAGTGGATAATGCCGGTGATGTTGCGTGGCTTCATCCGTGAGGATGAATGGCTAGTACTGGTAGAGCTGAGATATTTCTTCCGTGTTCTTTGTGCGAAAGAACTATCACCTGGCCTCATAGAAGAAATGGAACAGTTGGCGTCGGAGTTGATCTGCAAGTTAGAGATGATCTTCCCGCCAAGCTTCTTTAATCCAATGCAACACTTGATTTTGCATCTCTCGACCGAGGCAAGATTGCGGCGGGCCGTGCAAAATCATTGGTGCTACTCAACTGAGAGGATGCAGAAGACGCTTCGAGCAAAATGTAAAATAAACGTAGAATTGAAGCATCGATGGCCGAGGCATTCATCACTGAGGAGGCGACAAACTTCATGACAACACACTATGAAGCCAAAAATCGTCATTTGCATAATCCGAAGCCTCGATACAATGCTGACGACCCTAAAAAGGGTCGATCCAACCTCACCCTATTCAAAGGGAATCTCGGACCAGCCAGTGGTTGGAAACCAGTATCGTTGGATTTTGAAGAATGGTGGACCATTTCGATGTATCTCTTCAACAACCTAACAGAAGTGCGGCCGTACATCGAGTAAGATCTCGGTACATACAATTCTTCGTAACTTCTAATTCCTTTGAACTGCTCTTATTCCTGGATATTTGATGCAGTCGACACATCGCCATATTCTCGTATGGAGCGCTGATCCAAAAGGATTTCGTCGAAGAGTATGAGCTTCTGGCAAAGCAAGGAGGCGAATATCCCGGTTTCATCTCTTGGTTCAAAAAAACGGTAATTTCCATTAGACCATTTCATTTCTTTGGCTAATTTGCGAGTAATGCAACAATCCTTTTGTATTAAACTTGTAGGCTAATTCAGAGATTATGGATGCCAAATTGAAACAAGTAGCTAATAGTTTTGACTATAAGGTCCGTTCATTTGACAAACTAGATGATACCCCGCGCGTTGCTGCGGGAATCGATTGCAACATATTGAAATTTAGCTAGATGGAACAGGAACATTTGGATTAATAATATGAGATCTAAAACTAAAATTACAAACAATTTATTGTATATGAATATTTCATAGTTATATAATATTTAATGAATATAAGTATTATTTTCCGTGCATTGTTGCATGTAGAGGTTCTACACATCGATGGTTGTATGTTAAGGTGGCATGGTTACATGTTAAGAGGAATAGATTAGTGCGATCACCCTGCTTAGTTTGAATAAATATATAGAATTAGCTTCCAAAGAATATATACTTTTGAACAAAATGGCTATATCACACGATTATTTAAAAAATAATTGATAGAAAGTTGATCAATCGATAGCATGTAATAGACAAAGGGAGATATTAATGTACACAATAGTTCGGTATGGAACAGGAACTGTCCGGAAGAGTACTAATGAAAGTTCTACTCTATTACAAATGGATATGGTCACTCTATAGATAACAAATCCTAAATTTAAGTAACATTATTACTAATTTTAGGTAGAAAAAATGTGCAGTTTATGAGAAGCTTGCATGCGTGGTTGACGATGAGCATGGGAAGTCGTTATTGAAAGTGTCTTCTGCATAAGGAAATAACATAGGACACTGCATCTTCTATATGGAGCTTCATATGAGAAATTAAGTCTATAAGATCAATCCTCTATAATAAGAGAAAATAATGTGAAAAATAGGACCGAGGAATGTGAATAAAGAAAGTGAGATTTCCTATTTTCCTCTTGTCAAAAGTTATATAATGCATTACCTTTTACAATCCTAATTACATTTGAATTATAGAGTGTAACTAAATATGAGAAGAAAATCATTGTTGGTGTGTGAGCTAATTTGATAGATACCATGGACCAAAATTCGTATGAATCTCAGAAAGGAAGCAAACTACTTGTTTGAATATCTTGGGGCACAAAAGATGGGTAGATGTACACCATCGGAATGAGTCAGTCGAAGCACTGTTACCTGTGTTGCGTACTTAGTGCAGCAGCAGTGCGACCGTAGACCATGGAGCCAAGGAAAATTAATCACATGCGGTGTAACTAAGAGAATCGTCTGCTGAATTGACCTGCAACCAAACCAAGGGAGGCATCGTCACATTCCAAAAGAACAACAATAGAATTATTTTTCTTTGAGAAAAGTAGTACCCCATGATTTCATTACCAATTTATCATATCACCGTGAGCTAGCATACACCAAATTATCCGAACAGTACCCATGCGTAGTATAAGTATGAAGAACAACTGCCCAAAACCATTCTCACAAAGAACAGCCTGCCCCATGCTCCTCTGACCTTGCCCTGCTCCATTGATCATCCAAAAACAACATTGGAAAATAGACGAGGAGCCACCCACCGCTTCACCACAATCCCTACAGCCATCCCCCACCTACAGGCAGATAGAGGACTATTGTACATAGTACTCCTACTCCCACACATACCCGGCCCTGGCAGCACCTACAGGCCTCGCCGGAGCTTGCGCGACGACCACAGGGATGCAATTAGAAGGCTTTATTTCTGTACAGGGCACCCTCCTCCATCGAGACGCGCCACCAGTAGACACCCTAGTGGCTACTCGCTAGGACAACTTTACACGGTACTCTCCACCATCACATTACCTCCATCACCTCCACCAACCTCGGTTGTCGGAAACAGCCGGTGGAGCCGAGGGAGAACGACAGGTTTTGCTGCCCGAAGCACCCATCTCAAGTCACCTTATTTTCTGCAAGATTTACTATAGAGACCGAGAGGGTTCGAGAGCACTCGCAAACATAGCAGCGATAATGAAAAGAGATTGAACGCTTTGATTTTGGAGACGACTTTGATAGACGTATATATATCCTAACCGGGAGACAATCAAAAGATGAGTTGTGCCATGGATGGACTCTTGATTTCCCAGTACTTGTATATGAAGCCGTGAGATTCGAAGGGATTGTTTGGTCGCTAGATTGTAACTGCACAAAGCAAGCGACTCATGCAGGGAGGGAGGGGATGGGACGGGACTGGAACCGACGGGGACTCTTGCGTTGATTACATGGCTACATCCTACATGTTTATGGGATGACGAAACGGCTAAGAATTAAAGCGATAGGAAAACAACAGACCACTAACATTCATTGTGATCATAGTAGTGCGCTCTAGTTATGTAGGATGTATTTTCGTGGGACTGATAATGCATGGCATTATGCATGTACATAATTGCTGATTTGACTGGACCAGTGACGTGGAGGTTGCATGTTGAAAGAACATTGACGAGGCATCATGCTGATGTGGACAATGCGCATGTAGAGAGAATTGCTATAGTGGGGAGCAACTTCTTAAAAATGGTAGATACGACATCAACGGGTATCGATTTCGTACCTATGGCAAAGAGCTATCTATGGCTGACCGAAAGTCTACAAATTGTTGTGTCTCTGCTATCGGCGAAGGAAATATCGAGTATTATGGAAGAGTTGAAGCAATTTATGAACTTCAATTCGATGGTGAAAACCCACCAAACGTCGTAGTCTTCAGATGTTATTGGTTCCAGCCGAGGGAGACTAGAAGGACTCATGAACATATAGGGCTAGTCGAAATCAAACAAAGCACCCATTTGGATGTTCCCGGTGTCTATATTACGGCTCAACAGGCAACCCAAGTTTTCTATCTACCGTGGGCCTATCAAAGTGATCCAAATCTCATTGGTTGGGATGTCATTTATGAAGTGCTGCCATGTGTTAGACCACCTCCCCCCAATGAAGAGGATTATGAACCTCACATTAACCAAGACACATATGATGAAGGAGAATTCTTCCAAGAAACACATCTTTCCAAAAAACATTTCAAGAACCGCTCTACTCCACCCCAGAACATAGAAGTAGACAACGATAGTGAATCCGACTTCACCCCTGAGCCGGAACAAGAAGAGCCGGAACTGGAAGAAGTTACTACTGCAGACGACTTGTCAATGCTTGAACGATTACGTAAAGGAGGCCTTCCACATGTTGATGCATTTATTGATGATGATGATGATGAGCACATCACTGATAGTGATGATGATGATGCATATATAGACAATTCAGAGTAATATTAGTAATGTGAGGTATTCATTTTTTTTATTATGTTCATGATGAGTATACACTTAAATTATATACATATTATTCATGTCAGGTATTCAATTTTTTTATGTTACTACCTTTTGTCATTGCAGGTGTTGACAGGATGGTGGGCAAGGGTCCAGAGCGCCCGGAGCCTCCTGCGAGAGCTACTGGCCGGAGGGGTGGTTCCATTATTCCACCCCAGCCCCTCCGGAGAGCGCCGCTAGACAGTATGCAGACAGCAGCGGTGGGCGCTTCTTCTTCGGTTGGGAGAGGTCGGGGGAGGTCGAAGAAGGCTGATAGAGGTGGACGTGGCAGCGGGAGAGGTAGGAAGGCTGCTACGCCTTCCTCGCCGCCACCCCGAGCTGATTCACCCGACCACAAGACTGCTCCGTCTGACGTGGACCCGTCAGACTCGGGTCCTTCGGCCCACTAGACTCGGGTCGCCGATCCTTCGCCTGACGTGGACCTGTCAGACTTGGGTCCTTTGGCCCACCAGACTCGGGTCGCCGATCCTTCGCCCCACGTGAGTACGGCCCCAGAGTCTTCTTCCCACGAGACTCCGAAGGCTAGTCGCCCTACTGATGGTAGCGAGGACACCTTTTCTGATGATAGCTACAATGACGATGAGCTGGTTGAGAAGGGCAAGAAGGTCTACCAGTGTGGCGGTACAAAGCTCCCGCCCGTGCCGACGACCCCCGAGCAGAGGGTATTGATTTCACCTAATGGGTTGAAGTAAGTGCATTTACTCTTTTTTAACCTTTTGCCTTCACGTTTCTTCAAATTAATATCTAATGCGTCGGCCTTGTCATACTACAGGGGCTGGGTACACCCCCGTGGTTCTCACAGGCCCAACCAGGTCCTTGGTGTGCTTTACTGGCAGCACTTCCCTGGGTGGGTCACGTTGCCCAGTGAGGGTCAGGTTCCATAGCTAGCACTGACCTGGGAGCTATACTCGGTTGCCCCGGCCCCGCCAGAGTATTTGGTCACCGGTGTCGTGTGCGAGACGGTGGCCGAGATTGTGTTCCGTCGGTTTTGGGTAATTTCTCCTTTATAGAATTAAAAATCAGCACTACCTAGTGATTGTACTAATCAGTGTTGTCTTGTTTGATTGCATACCTTCTACAGGGTTTTAGATGGAGAGCAGGAGGCCGCGTGTAAGGTTGTTGATGCCGAGTGCAAGCGCCTACTTCAGAACTTACGACACGAGGCTCGGGTGCAGGCCGTTCGAGACTACTACGCCACGAAGGGTATTAGGAGGGCCAAGAAGAAGTGTCGCGACAAGTTTTTGAGTAAGGATAAGTACATGCTGGTAATTACCTATTCTTAAGGCCTTGAACTTAGTTTTCTTGATTTGATTCGTAGGCGTAGAGCTAAAATTTCTCTTGACTAATTTAGGTGCCCCCGAGATGGTGTGCGGATAAGATGGACTGTTGGGAGGCGTTGGTGGATGCGTGGTGCTCTCCTCAATGGCTAGTCGAACACCATAGGGCCAAGGATAAGCGTGACCAAATGGAAGGTGTGCCACACCATCAAGGGAGCTCTGACCCGTTTGAGTACGGGGATCACTGGGTATGTGTTAGCTAAATAATGACCTAAACTTATCTTAGCTAGTTCATTTATGACACATTTAGCTCTAAAATGACATAATAACCTTAGATAGTTGTATAAAATGCCTAAATATGCTTTAGTTAGTTATAAAATGCCTAAATATGCTTTAGTTAGTTATAAACTGCCATAACTACCTTGGATAGCTCAATAATGACCTAAACTAATCTTTAGCTAGTTCATTTATGACATATTTAGCTCTAAAATGACATAATAACCTCACATAGCTGTATAAAATGCCTAAATATGCTTTAGTTAGTTATAAAATGGCATAACTACCTTTGATAGCTCAATAACGACCTAAACTAATCTTAGCTAGTTCATCCATGACATAATTAGCTCTAAAATGACATAATCACCTTAGATAGCTCTATAAAATGCATAAATATGCTTTAGTTAGCTAAAAATGACATAACTACCTTGGATTGCTCAATAATGACATAATTAGAATACTTTGGTCAATAATGGCATAATAATCTTGGTTACCTCCAAAATGACTTAAACTTAGTTTATTTTCCTCGAAAATGACATAATAACCTTACTTAGCTCCAAAACGACCTATTTACATAGCAATATCATTTCTTCATGCTAGCTTGAGCCCTTAACTAATATTTTGTTCCTCTCTCTCAAGCGAACCACCACAAGAAGCATGTGCCAAATCTGTTTGACCTCTATGGCATGGCCCATAGTGCCCCCTACAAGAAGGCCAAGGCATTCTCGGAGTCTGACCTAGATGATCCAGAGAGCTTCACCAACGTCTCCTCCCACAACAAGCTCGTGAGGTACAGAGACGAGGGGAAGGCGAGGAAAGGGGGGACTCTAACCCGAGCCAGGATCCTTTTGATACAGAGCTGGTCATGATATCTGGTGGTCGGAGGCCCCATGGCGCCATGGCCATTGGTGATGGACTGATACGTTGTCCTAGGACTCTCCCATAGATAAAGAAGCACCAGACTAGCTCTGATCCTGAGATAATGCCTCGTGCATGGCCCGCGGAGCTCACCATGGCGGTTAGTTATACGAACTCTCTCACCTTTCCTCCATTACATTGTGTGTGCGTCCGTCGATGATTACAATGCTAACGAGGAGTGGTGTGTTGCACGCATCGGTTGAGAAAGAGAGACTGAACACCCAGGCGCTTTTGGAGAAGGCAAAAAGGGAGACGGCGGAGAGGGAGAAGGAGATGTAGGAGAGGACCGCTAAGTTGTTGGAGGAGGAGAGGAACCGGAACGAGGTGTCTCACCGGACCCTATACGAGCTCCTTGTGGTATGTTTCTCGTGCATATTAGCCAAATCATGCATGTAATGTTCGCATTACTAAGTAATATGACTAACTCGTGATAACCAAATGTGTAGACCATGTGCGAGCAAAACGGCCAGACCCCTCTGCCGATGCCCCAGATTGCTCCTGCAACCACGGTGAGTTTGATTTCAATGGTCGTTAGTTACTAGTATTCACATTTTCAGTTGCATCATGCTAAGGAGACATTATTGGAAATGATCTTTGGTGCAGCATGCCTCCCGACAAGCATCGACCAATCCTTCTGCGTCTGGCAATGGCGCAACCCCGACTGGTCCTTCACCTCCGTCTGCCACTGCCGCAGCCCCGACCGGTCCTTCACCTCCGTGACCACGGTATTTTTCTTCTTATTTAACCTATTTAGTCCATTTATGACATAATTTAGCCTATTTAGTCCATTTATGACATAATTTAGCCTATTTAGTCCACAAATGACATAATTAGCTAGGTTAGCTTAAAAATGACCAAGTTTAACTAGGTTAGCTCCAATATGATCCATTTAACCTATGTTAGCTCCTAAATGACATAATTTAGCCTATTTAGTCCACAAATGAAATAATTAGCTAGGTTAGCTTAAAAATGACCAAATTTAACTAGGTTAGCTCCAATATGATCCATTTAACCTACGTTAGCTCCTAAATGACATAATTTAGCCGATGAAGAAAAGAAGGAATAGGAAGAAAAGAAGGAATGGGAAGAAAAAGAAGAAGAAGAGGTTCTTCTTCTTCTTCTTCAATTCTTATTCTTCTTCTTCTTCTTTGTCGGGGAAACTGACCGCCCGCGAACACCTATGGGACCAGAGCCCCTTCTACGTTGCGGTAAGGGAGCGGAGGGAGCACGGAGAGCAGATCGAGGAGCGCACGCGGGCAGTTTACCCAGGTTCGGGCCGCGCGGACGCGTAAAACCCTACTCCTGCCTTGGTTGTATTGAGTTTTTGGGCTCGGGAGCTTGAAGATCTACAGTACCAGCTACACCGAGCGAGAGAGTGAACGAGTTTCTGGGATCGAACCCCCTCTACGTTGTGCATGGGCCTCCTTTTATAGCTCAAAGGGGTCACCGATAGGTGTCAACGTTAGAGGAGGGTAAAAATGTAAATTTGGTGGTGGTTGTAACAGTGCATGAACAGTGGATGAACAGTGGTCTTCACCTAACTTTGATAGTGGGGGACAAGGGCATTGAATGCCCGTCGCCATCACCCCAAAAGCGCCCGTCCATGCGTCTCCATTTGCCACGGCGATGGCTTCATCACCGTGGCTCGCCAGCGTGTCCCTCAGGCTGCACAGCCATCTGCCACGTGCCCCTAGAAGGGCCCCAGGGCGACGCGTGGCCAGATGAGCTGGAGCGCAGGAACACAACATAAGCCTCCCCCGGCATGCACCTTGCCGAGGTCGCTATCTTGCCGGGCCCGGGAGCTTGCCGCTCTCCGGGTCCTGCCGGGGCGCACAATGCGCCACGATGTATCTTCTGATTCGTTACTCTTTGGCCATCCTGGCAAGCTCCTCTTGCCAGGGTCTTGTGAGAATAGAGTGATCTTATGCTTGGAACAGCCTTCCCGGCAAGCTCCTCTTGCCGGGGCCTTGATCTTCTGTCTTATATACTTTGTTCTTGAATGGCTTCAAAGGGGTCCAGAGTGGATCTTGGCGAGCACGTGGTAGGCCCTGCCACGGGAAGCTGCTACTGCCCGTGCACAAGTTGGGGTACTAATGTACCCCTGTCTTATTACACCGACAGGAGCCCGGGCCTGGGCCACACATGGTGCCGAGCGCTGTTGGGCCAGGCCCAAGACAGTGCACGGGCACGCGCGGCCCACGACAAGCCGTATACCTCTCCGTATCCGCCGCATCCCTCCCTAACGGCACACGTTGATTGCGGCGTCGTGGGAGAGATCGTGGCCTGTTCTTTAATGGGAAATGCGGAACGTCCCCCACTTCCCCCTTAAAAGTAGAGGAAGCAGGGGCAGTTTCCCCCCATCGCCTTCATTCTGTCTTGAATCTCCAGAAACCCCCGCCGCTCCTTGCTTCCGCAAGGGTCGACAGAGAGCTGAGCTCCACCCTCTCTTCCGCCGTCCGCAGCCTTCGCAGCGCCGTCGACCTTCCCGCCATCCCCGCCATGGCCCCGAAGGGCGACAAGACGAAGAAGGAGAAGTCCGAGCAGGCGGCGAAGCTGGCTGCCATGCGAAGAAGGAGGGTGGTCTTCCCGCCGAGGCTCAGACCGAGGGAGCTGCGGGACAAGTACTACTTGTTCTGGGCGAGGGAGACGAAGGATCATCCACGCACCAGAGTCCTCCCCGCCGTGGCCGTCGACATGTTCCCGGGAGGTTACTACTATTTTGCTGCCTTCTTCCATTGCGGTCTCTGCCCTCCGTTCTCGGAGTTCTTCTGTGATGTGATGAATACCTATTGCCTCCACCTCCTAGATTTCACCCCAAATGCCGTTCTTACCTTGGCCGTTTTCGCACATCTGTGCGAAAACTTTGTCGGGGTTCACCCAAACGTAGCTCTTTTCCGCCATTTCTTCACGCCTAGAGTAGAGTCTGGATCCCCACTCTCCGGCGGCATCTCCTGGATCTTCAGGCTGAACAAGAAGGAGGCGTACTTGAAAGGGGAGTTCTGCGGCAAGTGGGAGGAGTGGAGGGCTGACTGGTGTTGGATTCTGGAAGACAAGGCCGAGCAGTTCACCTCGCCGCGCCAGACTCCAATAGTGCGCGCCAAGGATTGGAGCGAGTTGGCCCCGGAAGACGACAAGCTGCAGATTGCCCTTACTAGGATCCTTCGTCTCCGGGCTGCCAATCTCACTATAGGTGAAGTCGGGGCCGATTTCCTCCGCCGCCGCATTGCCCCCCTGCAGGAAAGGAAGAGGCCTGCCTGGGAGTTCGGCAACCCGGCAGATCGGATGAGGCTGCGCCCCGGGTTGAACTACAATTTCACCGTCTTGGAGCTGAAGGGGATGGTCCGGGAACTGTTTAAGCATGATGTCAAGCACCCGGAGTGGTTCAGACCATCGGTTGGAGTGGTCCCTCTGTGCAATAATACTGCCCTCAGCGCCATCCATGCGGCAATGCCTGAGTGTGACTCCCACGGGGTCGTCCCCACTTGGTTGGTGCCCTCCGAGGAGACTGTGCAGGCCTTCTTCGACAACCTGGTCGAAAACCCCCGCAACCCCGAGGAGAGAAAAGGCCTCACCCGGACGACCACCGACCGGGATGTGGCTTACATAGCCAACAGGATGGAGGAGGCCGCCGCAGCAGCAGCTGCGGGCGAATTTGGATACACTGTAGATGAAGCAGAGGCAGCGGACGCGGTGAGCCAGGCCGAGGAGGCAGAAATCCTCAAGCTCCTGAAGATTGCGCCCGAGGAGTTTGCCGGGGAGCCTGCCGGGAAGCTTGCCGGGGCAAGTGAGGTTGCCGGGGCGAGCGAGGCTGCCGGGCAGGGTACCGAGTCCAGCGGGCCTGCCGAGGAGGAGGAGGACGCCGAGTCCGGAGATTCTGACGAAGACTCTGGTGGGTCTCTAAATCTCGACGACGCCTCATCGTCCTCGGAGAACTCTCCGCCGCCACCAAGCCCTCCGCAACAACAGAAGAAACGCCTCCGCAAGGCCGCCGAGACGACGAGGCCACAGGCGCCTCGACAGCAGCCGAAGCGCCATCCGACTCGTTCCTCCACGACGAGCGAGGTCGTCAAGGAGGCGCCCCGTGCCCGAGCGACAAGCGGAGGGGGGTCTTCCCGGAGCGGCTCCGGTGCCCCTCCTGCCCCTCGGTCTTCGGTGACGACCAGCGCTGGGTCTTCACAGCCCGCAACTCCGGAGCCCGCCAAGCGCCCGAGGGAGCCTTCTCCCCCAGCTCATCGCGCTGGAGCACACGAGGCGGGTTTTGACTTTTCTGCCCTCAGCTCCGATGAAGAGGAGGAAGAGTAAGTATTTACAATTTCCTTGATTTTTGTTGCTTCTGTCTTGGTTTCTCTTGCTTGGTTCTGATCTTGTTTTGACTTCCAGGACCTTGACCCAGAGGATGGCCAAGAGGGCCAAGATCCCTGTGGTCAACATCGAGGACGACGAGCCTGCCGCGGCGACGGAGGATGTGCCAGCGACCAACTTGCCGAACCAGCCTGCTGCTCCGGGGAGCAGCCCCCAGCGTAAGTTCTTGTGCTCACTTTTCCGCTAGATGGGCGCGCTTGAGCTTGTTATCCTTACTGATGTCTTGTTGTCTTGTGCAGAAGTGGAGCCGCAGCCTCAGGAGCGTCAGGAGGTTGCCCCCGACGAGCCGCTTGCTCCACCCTCCCCGCCAAGGATGAGTTCCCCGGCGAGGGACAACGCTCTGCCAAGGACGGGTACTCCGCCAAGGGCGAGTACCCCGCCAAGGGTGAGCAGCCCGACAAGGGTGAGCACCCCGCCAAGGGAGGGCGCGAGCAGCCCTCCGCCAGCAGGGGCCACTACTTCGCCGCCAAGGGAGGATTCCCCGGCGAGGGACCCCGTTGTCGAAGAAGCCCGCGAAGGTAACCCTTGTAATTTCTTCTTCATGGATTCGTCTTTTTGGATATTTGCTTGACGATCTTTCTTTTCTTTTTCTTCTGCTAGATCCACCCGCCCCGGAGCCGATGGAGACGGAAACCATCGCCGAGGAGGAGGTGCACGGCGACGGCGGCAACGCCACCACCGCCGAGGGAATGGCTGGAGCCGACGAGCCAATCGTCGAGGAGACCGCCCCGACCGCTGACGCCGCGGCTGGGGAAGGGACCGACGACCATACTGCTAGCCCGGAGGCCGCAGGAGCGCCGGACGCTGCACCGGCCGCCGACCCTTCCGCCTCTGCGGCTGGGCAGGGGGTCTATCTGGAGGCCGCCAACGGGGTTTTTATACAAGTCCCGTGGGCGTCCTCATCAAGAGCACCCGCGGAGGGGGAGACGTTTGACGGAGAAGTCCTTGCCTCCGCCGGGTTGAAGGTTGTTGATGCGCCCGGCAGCAGCGACGAGCCCGAAGAGGAGCGACTCCTTCGCCGGCTCCTGGCCTTGTATCGGGCCAGGCAGGCGAAGCTAGAGTCTCGGGAGGCTCTGGCTGCCAAGGCTGGTGCTGACCTGAAGAAGCGCGCCGCGGAGCTCCGTGCTGCCAACCAGGCGGCCCTCCGGAACTTGGCGGAGGAGCGCGAAGAGCTTGCCGGGGCGCAGCAAGCATTCGTCCTCGAAAAGGCCGAGGTCGAGGAGCAGCAGCGACTGGCCGCCGAGGAGCTGTCTCGGCGGGAAGGAGAACTCAACCAGCGGAAGGTCGACCTCGACAACCACGAGGACGACCTCACCACCCAGGAGCAAGCCATCGGCGGGGCTCTGAAGGAGGCGAGGGACGCCGCTGCTGCTGCAGAGACTGCTAAGAAGGATCTGGAGGCCAGGGTGGCGCAGATGGAGTTGTTCTTGAAGGCGAGTGAAGACAGGGTCACTGCACTTAACGTGGCGCGGGAGAAGGACGCCCACACCAAATCGGAGTTGCAAATCCGCCTCTCCGAGAAGGGCAAAGAGCTCACCAACGCCAGGGACTCCATCGCTGACCTGGAGCTGAAGGTCTCCACCCTTACTGACTCACTTGACGCTGCGCGGGACCGCGAGACGAAGCTGAAGGACGACCTCCGCACTGAGAGGGCCCTGCTGGAGAGTGCTGCCGTCTCGCAGAACCACTTCCAGGAGACGGTGATGCAGTGGACCGAGGAGCTCGTCACTTCCGCCGCCTACATTGATAAGGAAATGGTGGCACTGAGGGCGGAGCACCTCACGTACTCCCCCGACGAGAACCTCCCCCACAGCGCCAGACTGAGTCTGTTCTTCAGGGGAGTGGCGCCGGCGCTTGCGCGACTGCGGGAGAAGATCCCCGTGCAGCTGGCCGACGAGGCGCGTCGGCTCTGCATGGGTACCATGGAGCGGGTGCTGTCGAAGATTCTCTTCCGCAACCCCGGGATCAACCTCGTCAACGTCCTCCGGACCCTGCCGCCCGAAGCTGACCAGGAGGCGCTGAAGGCGCAGGTCGCCCACATCGTAGCCAAGGTGGGGAAGATCCAGAGGGTCGATGGAGATCGCAGGGACTAGGCTTCCTTCTTTCCTTGCCGCTGTCAATTAAGTCATAGGCAGTAGTAATTTAGAACAGCGGCAAGTTATCTCTGTAACATATACTTTTATTTTGGGTATTCAATGCAGTGTTATCTCCCTTGCTTAATGCAGTGTTATCTCCCTTGCTTCACCCTTCGCTTTGTATGCTCTCCACCCTACGCTTTTAGGGAACTGTCCGGCAAAGGGACACCTGCCGCGAGCGCTGAGTGCGGGACTCTTAGCAGCCTGCTGGCAAAGCCCTTGCCGGCAAGAAACCTTGCCGTAGCTAGTCGCAGCACACTTAGGTTGCTGAGCGAACTCGAAAACAAAATAAGGGCGCGACACTTGTCGCAGCTCACTTAAGCCGTTGAGCGTGCTCGAAACAAAGTAAGGGCGCGGCTAGCCACGGGTAGGTTCCTTCGCGCACAGGTTTTCCATACAAAGTGTGGTTGTTCAAGGAAAACAACTAAAATTTTAAAAAATTTGAATTGCTCAAATTTTGACAACTTAGCTTTTATGGGTTGTTTGCTTCCCGGCAAGGCTTTTCTTTTCTTGAACAACACTTGGTCCACACCTCTATCTCCTTCCCCCCGGCAAACTTGTGCGCGAGGAACACTTCTTCTGCTTCAGAGAGACAGACAAAAAGGAGGAAATACAAGCATAGAGCCCTGCGGCTTGTTACTGCTTACCAGGGACGTATGCTGCACAAAGTGTCAGATGATACATGCAAGTAAAGGGAACAACATGAAAATGACAAAATGGTGCGAAGCACAAAAGTTTTACTGATGCACGGGGTCTGCGCCCGGCTTTGTACAAAGGTTTACATGCAACAGCGGCAAGACTTGTACAAAAGGTGGTTGCCGGAGCGGGTCACGACAACCGCGCCTTATGGGTGAAACTTGCGAAGATGCTTTATGTTCCAGGAGTTGCTCACCGGTAAGCCTTCTTCGGTCTCAAGGCGGACAGCGCCGGGCCTTGTGACTTGTCTCACCCGATAAGGGCCTTCCCACTTCGGCGTCAACTTGTTGGAGTTCTTGGCGGACTGAACGCGCCGAAGAACAAGGTCGCCTTCCTTGAGACTCCTGGCCTTGACCTTGCGGCTGTGGTAGCGACGCAAGGCCTGCTGGTATCGAGCAGCTCGTACAACAGCCTGGAGACGTTCCTCCTCAAGGAGCAATGCATCATCTTGCCGCAGTTGCTCTTGCTCGAGCTCATCATAAGCGAGCACTCAAGGAGAACCGTATACGAGTTCCGTGGGGAGAACTGCCTCTGCTCCATAGACAAGAGCAAAGGGTGTCTGTCCGGTGGCTCGATTTGGTGTCGTCCTGATTGACCAGAGAGCCGCCGGCAACTCCTCTATCCAGTTTCTTCCGCACTTGTGCAGCCTGTCGAAGGTTCTTGTCTTGAGCCCGCGCAGCACTTCAGCATTTGCCCTTTCTGCTTGACCATTGCTCCTCGGGTGAGCAACAGAAGCAAAGCAGACCTTGGCGCCAAGGTCTTGGACGTACTGCATGAAGGTGCGGCTTGTGAACTGAGTGCCGTTGTCGGTGATGATCCTGTTAGGGATTCCGAAACGGCAAACAATTGACCTGAAGAACCTCACTGCTGAGTGTGCTGTCACCTTTCTCACTGGTTCCACTTCTGGCCACTTTGTGAACTTGTCGATTGCGACGTACAAGTACTCAAAGCCCCCGACTGCGCGGGGAAAGGGGCCGAGGATATCGAGCCCCCATACCGAGAAGGGCCAGGACAAAGGGATCGTCTGGAGAGCTTGAGCTGGCTGGTGAATCTGCTTGGCGTGGAACTGGCACGCTTCACACTTGGTTACTTGTGCAGTTGCATCTTGGAGGGCTTCTGGCCAAAAGAAACCTTGCCGGAATGCCTTCCCGGCAAGTGCTCTTGCGCCAATGTGGTGGCCACATATGCCTCCATGTATCTCTGCCAACAGCTTCTGTCCATCTTCCCGGGAAATGCACTTCAATCTGACACCGTTGAGTCTTCTTCTGTATAGTTCGTTGTCGACGAACTGGTACATACTTGACTTCCTGGTAATCCTCTCTATCTCTTCTGGCTCATCGGGAAGTTCTCCGGTTTGAAGAAAACGGACTATTTGCTGTGCCCATGCTGGAGCCTGGGGCTCAACCGCAAGGACTAAAGGCATCAGTGCTGCTGCGGGAACCTCAGCTTCTACGGCAGGAACCTGCGGCTCTGCCGGAGCTGAGGGTTCCCCGGCAAGCGCCCGAGGGAGCCTTCTCCCCCAGCTCCTCGCGCTGGAGCACACGAGGCGGGTTTTGACTTCTCTCCCCTCAGCTCCGATGATGAGGAGGAAGAGTAAGTATTTACAATTTCCTTGATTTTTGTTGCTTCTGTCTTTGTTTCTCTTGCTTGGTTCTGATCTTGTTTTGACTTCCAGGACCTTGACCCAGAGGATGGCCAAGAGGGCCAAGATCCATGTAGTCAACATTGAGGACGACGAGCCTGCCGCGGCGACGGAGGATGTGCCAGCGACCAACTTGCCGAACCAGCCTGCTGCTCCAGGGAGCAGCCCCCAGCGCAGCCCCCAGTGTAAGTTCTTGTGCTCACTTTTCCGCTAGATGGGCGCGCTTGAGCTTGTTATCCTTACTAATGTCTTGTTGTCTTGTGCAGAAGTGGAGCCGCAGCCTCAGGAGCGTCAGGAGGTTGCCCCCGACGAGCCGCTTGCTCCACCCTCCCCGCCAAGGATGAGTTCCCCGGTGAGGGACAGCGCTCCGCCAAGGACGGGTACTCCGCCAAGGGCGAGTACCCCGCCAAGGGTGAGCAGCCCGACAAGGGTGAGCACCCCGCCAAGGGAGGGCGCGAGCGGCCTCACCTAACTTTGACAGTGGGGGACAAGGGCATTGAATGCCCGTCGCCGTCGCCCAAAAGCGCCCGTCCATGCGTCTCCGTTTGCCACGGCGATGGCTTCATCACCGTGGCTCGCCAGTGTGTCCCTCAGGCTGCACAGCCATCTGCCACGTGCCCCTGGAAGGGCCCCAGGGCGACGCGTGGCCAGATGAGCTGGAGCGCAGGCACACAGCATAAGCCTCCCCCGGCATGCACCTTGCCGGGGTCGCTATCTTGCCGGGCCCGGGAGCTTGCCGCTCTCCGGGTCCTGCCGGGGCGCACAATGCGCCACGATGTATCTTCTGATTCGTTACTCTTTGGCCATCCTGGCAAGCTCCTCTTGCCAGGGTCTTGTGAGAATAGAGTGATCTTATGCTTGGAACAGCCTTCCCGACAAGCTCCTCTTGCCGGGGCCTTGATCTTCTGTCTTATATACTTTGTTCTTGATTGGCTTCAAAGGGGTCCAGAGTGGATCTTGGCGAGCACGTGGTAGGCCCTGCCACGGGAAGCTGCTACTGCCCGTGCACAAGTTGGGGTACTAAGGTACCCCTATCTTAGTACACCGACAGAAGCCCCCGGGCCTGGGCCACACATGGTGCCGAGCGCTGTTGGGCCAGGCCCAAGACAGTGCACGGGCACGCGCGGCCCACGACAAGCCGTATCCCTCTCCGTATCCGCCGCATCCCTCCCTAACGGCACGCGTCGATTGCGGCGTCGTGGGAGAGATCGTGGCCTGTTCTTTAATGGGAAATGCGGAACGTCCCCCACTTCCCCCTTAAAAGCAGAGGAAGCAGGGGCACTTTCCCCCCATCGCCTTCATTCTGTCTTGAATCTCCAGAAACCCCCGCCGCTCCTTGCTTCCGCAAGAGTCGACAGAGAGCTGAGCTCCACCCTCTCCTCCGCCGTCCGCAGCCTTCGCAGCGCCGTCGACCTTCCCGCCATCCCCGCCACGGCCCCGAAGGGCGATAAGACGATGAAGGAGAAGTCCGAGCAGGCGGCGAAGCTGGCTGCCATGCGAAGAAGGAGGGTGGTCTTCCCGCCGAGGCTCGGACCGAGGGAGCCGCGGGACAAGTACCTACTTGTTCTGGGCGAGGGAGACGAAGGATCATCCACGCACCAGAGTCCTCCCCGCCGTGGCCGTCGACATGTTCCCGGGAGGTTACTACTATTTCGCTGCCTTCTTCCATTGCGGTCTCCGCCCTCCGTTCTCGGAGTTCTTCTGTGATGTGATGAATACCTATGGCCTCCACCTCCTAGATTTCACCCCAAACGCCGTTCTTACCTTGGCCGTTTTCGCACATCTGTGCGAAAACTTTGTCGGGGTTCACCCAAACGTAGCTCTTTTCCGCCATTTCTTCACGCCTAGAGTAGAGTCTGGATCCCCACTCTTCGGCGGCATCTCCTGGATCTTCAGGCTGAACAAGAAGGAGGCGTACTTGAAAGGGGAGCTCTGCGGCAAGTGGGAGGAGTGGAGGGCTGACTGGTGTTGGATTCTGGAAGACAAGGCCGAGCAGTTCACCTCGCCGCGCCAGACTCCAATAGTGCGCGGCAAGGATTGGAGCGAGTTGGCCCCGGAAGACGATAAGCTGCAGATTGCCCTTACTAGGATCCTTCGTCTCCGGGCTGCCAATCTCACTATAGGTGAAGTCGGGGCCGATTTCCTCCGCCGCCGCATTGCCCCCCTGCAGGAAAGGAAGAGGCCTGCCTGGGAGTTCGGCAACGCGGCAGATCGGATGAGGCTGCGCCCCGGGTTGAACTACAATTTCACCGTCTTGGAGCTGAAGGGGATGGTCCGGGAACTGTTTAAGCATGATGTCAAGCACCCGGAGTGGTTCAGACCATCGGTTGGAGTGGTCCCTCTATGCAATAATACTGCCCTCAGCGCCATCCGTGCGGCAATGCCTGAGTGTGACTCCCACGGGGTCGTCCCCACTTGGTTGGTGCCCTCCGAGGAGACTGTGCAGGCCTTCTTCGACAACCTGGTCAAAAACCCCCACAACCCCGAGGAGAGAAAAGGCCTCACCCGGACGACCACCGACCGGGATGTGGCCTACATAGCCAACATGATGGAGGAGGCCACCGCAGCAGCAGCTGCGGGCGAATTTGGATACACTGTAGATGAAGCAGAGGCAGCGGACGCGGTGAGCCAGGCCGAGGAGGCAGAAATCCTCAAGCTACTGAAGATTGCGCCCGAGGAGTTTGCCGGGGAGCCTGCCGGGAAGCTTGCCGGGGCAAGTGAGGTTGCCGGGGCGAGCGAGGCTGCCGGGCAGGGTACCGAGTCCAGCGGGCCTGCCGAGGAGGAGGAGGACGCTGAGTCCGGAGATTCTGACGAAGACTCTGGCGGGTCTCTGAATCTCGACGACACCTCATCGTCCTCGGAGAACTCTCCGCCGCCACCAAGCCCTCCGCAACAACAGAAGAAACGCCTCCGCAAGGACGCCGAGACGACGAGGCCACAGGCGCCTCGACAACAGCCGAAGCGCCGTGCGACGCGTTCCTCCACGACGAGCGAGGTCGTCAAGGAGGCGCCCCGTGCCCGAGCGACAAGCGGAGGGGGGGTCTTCCCGGAGCGGCTCCGGTGCCCCTCCTGCCCCTCGGTCTTCGGCAACGATCGGCGCTGGGTCTTCACAGCCCGCAGCTCCGGAGCCCGCCAAGCGCCCGAGGGAGCCTTCTCCCCCAGCTCCTCACGTTGGAGCACATGAGGCGGGTTTTGACTTCTCTGCCCTCAGCTCCGATGAAGAGGAGGAAGAGTAAGTATTTACAATTTCCTTGATTTTTGTTGCTTCCGTCTTGGTTTCTCTTGCTTGGTTCTGATCTTGTTTTGACTTCCAGGAGCTTGACCCAGAGGATGGCCAAGAGGGCCAAGATCCCTGTGGTCAACATCGAGGACGACGAGTCTGCCGCGGCGACGGAGGATGTGCCAGCGACCAACTTGCCGAACTAGCCTGCTGCTCCGGGGAGCAGCCCCCAGCGCAAGTTCTTGTGCTCACTTTTCTGCTAGATGGGCGCTCTTGAGCTCGTTATCCTTACTGATGTCTTTTTGTCTTGTGCAGAAGTGGAGCCGCAGCCTCAGGAGCGTCAGGAGGTTGCCCCCGACGAGCCGCTTGCTCCACCCTCCCCGCCAAGGATGAGTTCCCCGGCGAGGGACAGCGCTCCGCCAAGGACGGGTACTCCGCCAAGGGCGAGTACCCCGCCAAGGGTGAGCAGCCCGACAAGGGTGAGCACCCCACCAAGGGAGGGCGCGAGCGGCCCTCCGCCAGCAGGGGCCACTACTTCGCTGCCAAGGGAGGATTCCCCGGCGAGGGACCCCGTTGTCGAAGAAGCCTGCGAAGGTAACCCTTGTAATTTCTTCTTCTTGGATTCGTATTTTTGGATATTTGCTTGACGGTCTTTCTTTTCTTTTTCTTCTGCTAGATCCACCCGCCCCGGAGCCGATGGAGACGGAAACCATCGCCGAGGAGGAGGTGCACGGCGACGGCGGCAACACCACCACCGCCGAGGGAATGGCTGGAGCCGACGAGCCAATCGTCGAGGAGACCGCCCCGACCGCTGACGCCGCGGCTGGGGAAGGGACCGGCGACCATACTGCTGGCCCGGAGGCCGCAGGAGCGCCAGACGCTGCACCGGCCGCCGACCCTTCCGCCTCTGCGGCTGGGCAGGGGGTCTATCTGGAGGCCGCCAACGGGGTTTTTATACAAGTCCCGTGCGCGTCCTCATCAAGAGCACCCGCGGAGGGGGAGACGTTTGACGGAGAAGTCCTTGCCTCCGCCGGGTTGAAGGTTGTTGATGCGCCCGGCAGCAGCGACGAGCCCGAAGAGGAGCGACTCCTTCGCCGGCTCCTGGCCTTGTATCGGGCCAGGCAGGCGAAGCTGGAGTCTCGGGAGCCTCTCGCTACCAAGGCTGGTGCTGACCTGGAGAAGCGCGCCGCGGAGCTCCGGCCGCCAACCAGGCGGCCCTCCGGAACTTGGCGGAGAAGCGCGAAGAGCTTGCCGGGGCGCAGCAAGCATTCGTCCTCGAAAAGGCCGAGGTCGAGGAGCAGCAGCGACTGGCCGCCGAGGAGCTGTCTCGGCGGGAAGGAGAACTCAACCAGCGGAAGGTCGACCTCGACAACCACGAGGACGACCTCACCGCCCAGGAGCAAGCCATCGGCGGGGCTCTAAAGGAGGCGAGGGACGCCGCTGCTGCCGCAGAGACTGCTAAGAAGGATCTGGAGGCCAGGGTGGCGCAGATGGAGCTGTTCTTGAAGGCGAGTGAAGACAGGGTCACTGCACTTAACGTGGCGCGGGAGAAGGACGCCCACACCAACTCGGAGTTGCAAATCCGCCTCTCCGAGAAGGGCAAAGAGCTCACCAACGCCAGGGACTCCATCGCTGAACTGGAGCTGAAGGTCTCCACCCTTACTGACTCACTTGACGCTGCCCGGGACCGCGAGACGAAGCTGAAGGACGACCTCCGCACTGAGAGGGCCCTGCTGGAGAGTGCTGCTGTCTCGCAGAACCACTTCCAGGAGACGGTGACGCAGTGGACTGAGGAGCTCGTCACTTCCGCCACCAACATTGATAAGGAAATGGTGGCACTGAGGGCGGAGCACCTCACGTACTCCCCCGACGAGAACCTCCCCCACAGCGCCAGACTGAGTCTGTTCTTCAGGGGAGTGGCGCTGGCGCTTGCGCGACTGCGGGAGAAGATCCCCGTGCAGCTGGCCGACGAGGCGCGTCGGGTCTGCATGGGTACCATGGAGCGGGTAATGTCGAAGATTGTCTTCCGCAACCCCGGGATCAACCTCGTCAACGTCCTCCGGACCCTGCCGCCCGAAGCTGACCAGGAGGCGCTGAAGGCGCAGGTCGCCCACATCATAGCCAAGGTGGGGAAGATCCAGAGGGTCGATGGAGATCGCAGGGACTAGGCTTCCTTCTTTCCTCGCCGCTGTCAATTAAGTCATAGGCAGTAGTTGTTTAGAACAGCGGCAAGTTATCTCTGTAACATATACTTTTATTTTGGGTATTCAATGCAGTGTTATCTCCCTTGCTTAACCCTTCGCTTTGTATGCTCTCCACCCTACGCTTTTAGGGAACTTGCCGGCAAAGGGACACCTGCCGCGAGCGCTGAGTGCGGGACTCTTAGCAGCCTGCTGGCAAAGCCCTTGCCGGCAAGAAACCTTGCCGTAGCTAGTCGCAACACACTTAGGTTGCTGAGCGAACTCGAAAACGAAATAAGGGCGCGACACTTGCCGCAGCTCACTTAAGCCGTTGAGCGTGCTCGAAACAAAGTAAGGGCGCGGCTAGCCACGGGTAGGTTCCTTCGCGCACAGGTTTTCCATACAAAGTGTGGTTGTTCAAGGAAAACAACTAAAATTTTAAAAAAATTGAATTGCTCAAATTCTGACAACTTAGCTTTTATGGGTTGTTTGCTTCCCGGCAAGGCTTTTCTTTTCTTGAACAACACTTGGTCCACACCTCTATCTCCTTCCCCCCCGGCAAACTTGTGCGCGAGGAACACTTCTTCTGCTTCAGAGAGACAGACAAAAAGGAGGAAATACAAGCATAGAGCCCTGCGGCTTGTTACTGCTTACCAGGGATGTATGCTGCACAAAGTGTCAGATGATACATGCAAGTAAAGGGAACAACATGAAAATGACAAAATGGTGCGAAGCACAAAAGTTTTACTGATGCACGGGGTCTGTGCCCGGCTTTGTACAAAGGTTTACATGCAACAGCGGCAAGACTTTTACAAAAGGTGGTTGCCGGAGCGGGTCACGGCAACCTCGCCTTATGGGTGAAACTTGCGAAGATGCTCTATGTTCCAGGAGTTGCTCACCGACAAGCCTTCTTCGGTCTCAAGGCGGACAGCGCCGGGCCTTGTGACTTGTCTCAACCGATAAGGGCCTTCCCACTTCGGCGTCAACTTGTTGGAGTTCTTGGCGGACTGAACGCGCCGAAGAACAAGGTCGCCTTCCTCGAGACTCCTGGCCTTGACCTTGCGGCTGTGGTAGCGACGCAAGGCCTGCTGGTATCGAGCAGCTCGTACAACAGCCTGGAGACGTTCCTCCTCAAGGAGCAATGCATCATCTTGCCGCAGTTGCTCTTGCTCGAGCTCATCATAAGCGAGCACTCGAGGAGAACCGTATACGAGTTCCGTGGGGAGAACTGCCTCTGCTCCATAGACAAGAGCAAAGGGTGTTTGTCCGGTGGCTCGATTTGGTGTCGTCCTGATTGACCAGAGAGCCGCCGACAACTCCTCTATCCAGTTTCTTCCGCACTTGTGCAGCCTGTCGAAGGTTCTTGTCTTGAGCCCGCGCAGCACTTCAGCATTTGCCCTTTCTTCTTGACCATTGCTCCTCGGGTGAGCAACAGAAGCAAAGCAGACCTTGGCGCCAAGGTCTTGGACGTACTGCATGAAGGTGCGGCTTGTGAACTGAGTGCCGTTGTCGGTGATGATCCTGTTAGGGATTCCGAAACGGCAAACAATTGACCTGAAGAACCTCACTGCTGAGTGTGCTGTCACCTTTCTCACTGGTTCCACTTCTGGCCACTTTGTGAACTTGTTGATTGCGACGTACAAGTACTCGAAGCCCCCGACTGCGCGGGGAAAGGGGCCGAGGATATCGAGCCCCCAGACCGAGAAGGGCCAGGACAAAGGGATCGTCTGGAGAGCTTGAGCTGGCTGGTGAATCTGCTTGGCGTGGAACTGGCACGCTTCACACTTGGTTACTTGTGCAGTTGCATCTTGGAGGGCTTCTGGCCAAAAGAAACCTTGCCGGAATGCCTTCCCGGCAAGTGCTCTTGCGCCAATGTGGTGGCCACATATGCCTCCATGTATCTCTGCCAACAGCTTCTGTCCATCTTCCCAGGAAATGCACTTCAATCTGACACCGTTGAGTCTTCTTTTGTACAGTTTGTTGTCGACGAACTGGTACATACTTGACTGCCTGGTAATCCTCTCTATCTCTTCTGGCTCATCGGGAAGTTCTCCGGTTTGAAGAAAACGGACTATTTGCTGTGCCCATGCTGGAGCCTGGGGCTCAACAGCAAGGACTAAAGGTATCAGTGCTGCTGCGGGAACCTCAGCTTCTACGGCAGGAACCTGCGGCTCTGCCGGAGCTGAGGGTTCCCCGGCAAGCCTGCCGGGGCAAGGCTTGTCGGGAACGCCTGCTTCAACTGTACAGACACTTTGGTCCGTAGGAGCAGACCGTTCCTCAGCATCTGGATTGTCGATCTTGGGGACTTTGGCGGCGGCTTCAGGGAGATCCGCCGGCAAGTAGTGACCGGAGACCAACTTCCTCTTCTTGCTCTGCCCAAGTGATGGTGTAACGGATGGTTGAGTTAGCTTGAGCATGAAGGTCCCTGGTTCCACAGGTAACTTCATTGCCGCACACTTCGAGAGGCCATCTGCGATATCATTCTGAGCTCTTGGAACGTGCTCCATCTGCAAGCCTTCAAAGTGTTCTTCAAGCTTCCTCACTTCATCGACATAAGCTTCCATCAAGGGACTCTGGTAACTCTTGTTTACTTGCCGGACCACCAATTGTGAATCTCCCCGCACAATCAGCTTCTTGATCCCAAGTTCGGCCGCAATTCTGAGGCCGGCAAGCAAACCTTCATACTCAGCAGTATTGTTTGTCGCTTGCTCCTTGAGAAAGTGCATTTGAACAATATACTTGAGGTGTTCTCCGGTGGGCGCTATGAGTAACACGCCAGCACCGGCGCCTTGCAGCGAGAAGGCACCGTCGAAGTACATTATCCACTCTTTGCTTGCTTCTTGAACGGGGATGCTTGTCTCTGGAACTTCTTCATCTGGTGTTGGGGTCCATTCTGCTATGAACTCTGCCAAAGCTCTCCTCTGTATGGTTGAAGTGCTCTCAAATTTGAGACCAAAGCTTGACAGCTCCAGCGCCCACTCGATGATCCTGCCTGTTGCTTCTGGATTTTGCAATATCCTCTTCAACGGAAAGTGAGTGACCACCATTATCTCGTGCGCTTGGAAGTAATGGCGCAGCTTTCTTGAGGCCATGAGGAGGCCGAAAAGTAGCTTCTGCACCCCAGAATATCTTGATCTAGCTCCCTGCAGGAGGGAACTTACAAAATAAACTGGGCGCTGCACCATCTTCTTTCGCACTTCTCCTTGTTCCTGCGCAGACTTGTCCTTGTCGGGGCCAGAGCTTGTCGGGGAAGCCCCCTGCTTGTCGCTGGAAGTGCTTGCTGGGGCTGTGGGCTCCTCATCTGCCTCCCTCTCCGCTACCAACGCAGCACTAACCACTTGATTGGTTGCCGCCAAGTACAGCAGCAACTTCTCTTGTGGCCTAGGTGCGACAAGTATTGGACTGGAGGACAGGTATCCTTTCAAGTCTTGCAGCGCTGTCTCCGCTTCCGGAGTCCATTTCATAGGACCTGCCTTTTTCAAGATTTTGAAGAAAGGCAGGGCGCATTCTGCAGACTTTGAAATGAACCTGCTGAGGGCAGCCACACAACCAGCAAGTCTCCTTACATCCTTGACGCGCTTCTGGGCTTCAATCTGCTCGATGGCTTTTATCTTGTCGGGATTGGCTTCAATCCCCCTCTGGGACACAAAGAACCCGAGAAGCTTGCCGGAGGGGACTCCGAAGACGCACCTCTCGGGGTTCAACTTGAGCTGTATCTTGCGCAGGTTCTCAAAGGTTTCTTCTAAGTCTTGAATCAGGGTATCCTTGCTCTTGCTCTTGACCACTATATCATCCATGTAGGCCTCTACATTTCTGTGTATCTGTGGCTCAAAAGCAGTGTGCACCATCCTTGCAAATGTTGAGCCTGCATTCTTCAATCCAAAGGGCATGCGTATGAAGCAGTATGTGCCGCATGGAGTAATGAATGCAGTCTTCTCTTCATCTTCCTTAGCCATGAATATCTGGTGGTAACCTGAGTATGCATCGAGGAATGAAAGCAACTCACATCCAGCCGTGGAGTCCACAATTTGGTCGATACGCGGCAAGGGAAATGGATCCTTGGGACATGCTTTATTCACATCAGTGAAGTCTATACAGAGTCTCCACTTCCCATTGGCCTTGCGCACAACAACTGGATTGGCTAACCACGTAGGATGGATTACGCCTCTAACTAAGCCTGCTGCTTCCAACTTCTTTATCTCTTCGGCAATGAACTCTTGGCGCTCCACCGCTTGCTTCCTGACCTTCTGCTTGACGGGCCGCGCGTGAGGACAAACAGCAAGCTTGTGCTCAATCACCTTCCTGGGAACGCCGGGGATGTCAGATGGTTGCCATGCAAACACGTCGACATTCGCCCGCAGGAAGGCAACGAGCGCGCTTTCCTATTTGGGGTCGAGTGTAGCACTGATGGTGAAGGTACCACCAGTGCCGTCCTCCTTGGCGGACAGCTTCTTGGTTGCCGGTGGAGCTGCCATCCCTTTCTTGCACTTGCCGGTGGAGCTCGATGGTGCGTCCTCGACGGCAGCGCAGCACTCCGAAGAGGTGCGTTTGCCGGAGTGGGCCCCAGAGCTCTTGCCGGACTTGGTCTTGGTCTTCCCCCCGGGAGCTTCAGCGGCAAGTGTGTTGCTGTCTGCTGCGGCTGCTGCATCCCGGTAGATCTTGTCGGCGCAGATAAGCGCGTCCTTCTTGTCGTCGGGGACAGAGATGACGCTTATCGGCCCCGGCATCTTTAGCATATTATATGCATAGTGTGAAGCTGCCATGAACTTGGCGAGCGCAGGACGGCCAAGTATCCCATTGTATGGCAATGGGATATCGGCAACGTCGAACGTGATCCTCTCCGTCCTGAAGTTGAGCTCTCCACCAAAGGTTACTCGCAGCGTAATCTTCCCCTTCGGCTTGCTCCTTCCCGGGTTTATCCCTTGGAACGTCCCGGTTTCTTCGAGCTCGCTGTCGGGAATCTGCAGTTTCTTGATCACAACAGCGGAGATCAAGTTGAGGCCGGCCCCGCCGTTGACCAACATCTTGGTGACCTTAAGGTTGCGGATAGTTGGTGAAACCAACATCGGCAAACACCCGACCGCTGTTGTGCGGTCAGGGTGGTCCTCAAGGTCGAAGATGATGGGCGTGCCGGACCATTTCAGCAGCCTGCGTGACCCGACAGGTGGCTCAGCTGCATTTACTTCCCGCACCCACTGCTTGAGTTGGCGGTGGGAAGTGTGCAGAGAGGCACCTCCGTCGACACACAGAACCTTTGTGGCCTTCTGGAACTCCTGCTCGCTGTTGTCTCCTTCATCCATGTCCTCATCGTCGTCTTCGTCCTCATCCTTGTCGCGGCCCCGGGGAGGCCTGTCACCTTGCCGCTGCTTGGCCTTGCCGCGGCGTCCTCACCGGCCATTGAATGGCCGCTTCTTGCTTGGCTCTCCTCCGCCTCCTTGGGCCTTCTCCTTGTCGCGACGCTCGTATTCAGCCTTCTGCTGCTCTACGAGGTACTCTACCCTCTTGCAGTTCTGGAGATCATGGCCCTTGGTGCGGTGGATCTTGCAGTACTGCTTGTCGGAGCCGTCCTGCTTGTCGGCTGCCGCAATAGGGGTGGGCTCCTTGCCGGAGCCACCAGCCTATGTCTTCTTGGCGGGAGCCTCCTTGCTGGACTGCTCGACAACCAGTATTTCCTTGTTCTTCTTCTTCCTGTTATTCCACCGCCGGCCTTTCCTTGCCGGGGCGGCATCCTCGCTGTCGCTTCCTCCTGCGCCAGCATCCTCTCCGGGGAGTCTCCTCCCCTCCTCAGCACGCGCACATTTGTTAGCCAGAGCGTAAAGCTCGCTGACATCCCGGATCTTGGTCATCGCCATCTCTTCCCTCATCCGGCGGTTACGCACGTTCTGGTGGAACGCGCTGATAACTGCGGCAGGGTGGACATCGGGAATGTTGTGCTGAACGCGGCTGAACCTCTGGATGTATTTGCGCAGGGACTCTCCCTCCTTCTGGGCGAGGATATGGAGATCGCTCTCCTGGCCGTGGGGTTTGTGGCCGCCCGTGAAGGCGCCAACAAACTGATGGCACAAATCCGCCCATGAAGAGATGGAGTTCTCCGGCAAGTGCATAAGCCAAGACCTGACGTTTGGCTTAAGCACGAGCGGGAAGTAGTTGGCTAGGATCTTCTCGTCGCGTCCCCCGGCAGCCTGCACCGCAATGGTGTAGATGCTGAGGAACTCCGAGGGGTGTGTCTTGCCGTCGTACTTCTCGGGTACGTCGGGCTTGAAGTTCTTCATGCTGGGCCACTGGACTCGCCGCAGCTCTCGGGTGAACGCAGGGCAGCCTGCCGCGTACGGCAAGTCGCCTGGTTCACCGAGCGCGTGCATGTCGACAGCAGTCCCAGCGCGCTGGTCAGACTGTCGTTTGGCTTCTCTTCGACGCTCGATACGGGTTCGAGCGTGCTCTTGCCGCCTGTCGTCGAGGACTTGGCGCTGGTCGCGACGAGCCCGTGGATCCGACGACGCCGTGGAGTCGTCGTCGACGTTGATCCGGCGGGGTGGCGACTTCTGCTTCCGCGGCGGGGAGTGCATGGTAGGTGCACCCCCGGCGGTCTTGTCTCCGTCGGCCTTCGCTTGGTCAACTTGCCGCGGGTGTGACGTTGCCGGCTGCTGCGGCGTGTCGTTGTTGGCGAAGGCGATGAGGCTCTAGATCGTTGCCCTCCAGTCTTCGGCCTTGTCTGCCGCTGGAGGGAAGTCTAGGAGCAGCTGAGCCCTGGCCGGGGCTTCTGCTGGAGAGGAGGGAAGCGGTGGCGAGCGGTGCGAGGAGCGAGATATGCTCGGACTTCTAACGGGGTTAGAAGGAGCAGGGTCCCGCCCCGGCGACCACGCCTTGCTCGTACCAGCACGCTGGCCTTGAGCATCTCGTGACCCACTGGCTTGTCCCCGTCCCAGCAAGCGTATGGTACCTCCTGTACCACGTCGCTGCTGGTCCGGCACCTCCTGAGAGGGACGTGGTGCGTGCACGGACGCCGAGGTCTTGGAGTTCGCCCGGTCATCCGTCTTGTCCTTGGGTTTGGGGGCGCCGCTAGTGTCCTCTCCGGCGTCCACCCCTCTGCCAGCGTCTACCCCACCAACCGTTGGTTCTGGTGGCGGCGGGATCGATGCAGACGGGCCTCCGACCTCCGAAGCTTTCTTCTTCGGAGGCATGTTGTCGTAGTTGATGAAGTTGACGAAGCTGGAGAGGTTGCTGAAGGTTGCGCCCGCGTGAGCGCCGGATCAGGTTCGCACAACCTCGACGCTCCCCTACCTGGCGCGTCAAAGATGTCGGGGAAACTGACCGCCCGCAAACACCTATGGGACCGGAGCCCCTTCTACGTTGCGGTAAGGGAGCGGAGGGAGCACGTAGAGCAGATCGAGGAGCGCACGCAGGCAGTTTACCCAGGTTCGGGCCGCGCGGACGCGTAAAACCCTACTCCTGCCTTGGTTGTATTGAGTTTTTGGGCTCGGGAGCTTGAAGATCTACAGTACCAGCTACACCGAGCGAGAGAGTGAACGAGTTTCTGGGATCGAACCCCCTCTACGTTGTGCATGGGCCTCCTTTTATAGCTCAAAGGGGTCACCGACAGGTGTCAACGTTAGAGGTGGGTAAAAATGTAAATTTGGTGGTGGTTGTAACAGTGCATGAACAGTGGATGAACAGTGGATGAACAGTGGTCTTCGCCTAACTTTGACAGTGGGGGACAAGGGCATTGAATGCCCGTCGCCGTCGCCCCAAAAGCGCCCGTCCATGCGTCTCCGTTTGCCACGGCGATGGCTTCATCACCGTGGCTCGCCAGCGTGTCCCTCAGGCTGCACAGCCATCTGCCACGTGCCCCTGGAAGGGCCCCAGGGCGACGCGTGGCCAGATGAGCTGGAGCGCAGGCACACAGCATAAGCCTCCCCCGACATGCACCTTGCCGGGGTCGCTATCTTGCCGGGCCCGGGAGCTTGCCGCTCTCCGGGTCCTGCCGAGGCGCACAATGCGCCACGATGTATCTTCTGATTTGTTACTCTTTGGCCATCCTGGCAAGCTCCTCTTGCCAGGGTCTTGTGAGAATAGAGTGATCTTATGCTTGGAACAGCCTTCCCGGCAAGCTCCTCTTGCCGGGGCCTTGATCTTCTGTCTTATATACTTTGTTCTTGAATGGCTTCAAAGGGGTCCAGAGTGGATCTTGGCGAGCACGTGGTAGGCCCTGCCACGGGAAGCTGCTACTGCCCGTGCACAAGTTGGGGTACTAAGGTACCCCTATCTTAGTACACCGACATTCTTCTTTTCCTACTCTTACTTGTTTTTATTCGTAAATGGCATAATAACCTTGCTAACCTCATAAATGTCATATACTTAGCTTGTTGTCTTTTAAAATGCCTAAATAAGCTTAGTTAGGTCAAAAATGGCATAATTAGCTAGGTTGGCTTAAAAATGACCAAGTTTAATTAGGTTAGCTCCAATATGATCCATTTAACAAACATTAGCTCCTAAATGACATAATTTAGCCTATTTAGTCCACAAATGACATAATAAGATGAAGAAAATCAAGGAAGAGGAAGAAAAGAAGAAACAGGAAGAAAATAAGAAGAAGAGGTTCTTCTTCTTCTTCTTCTTCTTCTTCTTCTTCTTCTTCTTCTTCTTCTTCCTTTCTTATTCTTCTTCTTCTTTTCCTCCTCTTACTTGTTTTTATTCGTAAATGGAATAATAACCTTGCTAACCTCATAAATGTCATATACTTAGCTTGTTGTCCTCTAAAATGCCTAAATAAGCTTAGTTAGGTCAAAAATGGCATAATTAGCTAGGTTAGCTTAAAAATGACCAAGTTTAACTAGGTTAGCTCCAATATGATCCATTTAACCCACGTTAGCTCCTAAATGACACAATTTAGTCTATTTAGTCCACGAATGACATAATAAGATGAAGAAAATCAAGGAAGAGGAAGAAAAGAAGGAATAGGAAGAAAAGAAGAAGAAGAAGAAGAGGTTCTTCTTCTTCCCTTCTTCTTCTTCTTCTTCTTCTTCTTCTTCTTCTTCTTTCTTCTTCTTCTTCTTCTTCTTCTTCTTCTTCTTCTTCTTCTTCTTCTTTTGCTCCTCTTACTTGTTTTTATTCGTAAATGGCATAATAACCTTGCTAACCTCATAAATGTCATATACTTAGCTTGTTGCCCTCTAAAATGCCTAAATAAACTTAGTTAGGTCCAAAAATGGCATAATTAGCTAGGTTAGCTTAAAAATGACCAAGTTTAACCAGGTTAGCTCCAATATGATCCATTTAACCTATGTTAGCTCCTAAATAACCTATTTACCTACCTTAGCTCTAAATTGACCTACACACTTAGCATTTTTACCTAACTTAGCCCAAAAATGACATTTTTACCTACATTTGTTAGAAAGGAAGATAAAGAATAGGAGAGGAGAGAAAGAAAGAGAAGATAAATTCTTCTTCTTCTTCTTCATCCTCTTTTCCTCCTCTTCATTTTCTTCTAGCTAGTCTTCTTCTTCTTATTATTATTCTAACTTTCATCTTTCCCAATTTGCAGATTTGATTTAGACGAGGAAGCTTGCATTGATGGAGTGTACTATTCTTCTGGTGCTTCCTTGTTGTTTATGAAACTTGTTTGGATATGTATGTCTATATGGATATATTGTCGTTGGAAACTTGTTTCTGGATATGTATGTATATATGGATATGTTGAATAGGACTTTGTTGAACTATGTTGTTGGATATGTTGGATTTGATGAAATATGTTCTTGGACATGCTGTTATATGTTGTTGGATATGTTGGATATGTATGTATGTATGTATGTATGTATGTATATCTGTGTATGAAATCCTGTCAAATTAAATGGATTCAAATAAAAATAGGGGATATATAGCCTCTTTGCCGTCCGCTAGCAGACGACGAAGAGGCCACGTGGCAGCCACCTGTGTAAACTGGGAACACTGGGCTACCTATTTGGGCACTGTGCCGTCTGCCAGCAGATGGCAAAGATTCAAAGCTCTTTGTTGTCTGCTGGCAGATGGCAAACTGCCCAAGTAGGACTGGCAAACAGGGCCAACTATGTCGTCCGTCAGTAGACGGCAAAGAATCAAAGTTCTTTGCCATCTGCTGACGGATAACATAGCTGGACACGTGGCAGCTTCCTGTTGCTGTTAGAGCTGAGCTGTTTGCCGTCCGCCAGCAGACGACAAAGAGTTAAAGATCTTTGCCGTCTGCTGGCGGACGGCAAAGCATGCCGTTAACCCCTAACGGCGCTCACCCCACCCCACTGCCGTCCACGATCTTTGCCATCTGCCGGCGGATGGCAAAGCCCTTTAGCGTCCGCTTCTATGAAGCAGACATCAAAGAAGGCCTTTGCTGGCACTCGTTCAGCCAGACCTGTTACCGTCTGCTGGAGGATGGAAAAGGCCTTTGCCGTCCGCCAGGGCGGACAACAAAGTGCCCGATTCCTGTAGTGTATGCGCTTTTCTATCAATTGCTCGACAGTAATTTGTTCACCCACCGTAGAAATCTACTATCATGAGAGAAGCCACTAGTGAAACCTATGCCCCCCGGGTCTATCTTCCACCATATAAATCTTCCATCTACTATTTATCTTTACTTTACTTTTGTTTTGCAATCTTTACTTTCAATCTATAATAAAACACCAAAAATATTATCTTATCATCTCTATCAGATCTCACTTTTTGCAAGTGGTCGAGAAGGGATTGGCAACCCCTTTATCGCGTTGGTTGCAAGGTTCTTATTTGTTTGTGTAGGTACGAGGGACTCGCGCGTGGTCTCCTACTGGATTGATACCTTGGTTCTCAAAAACTGAGGGAAATACTTACGCTAATGTGCTGCATCACCCTTTCCTCTTCGAGAGAAAACAACGCAAGCTCAAGAGGTAGCACCTCTCCACAAGATGGAAGGAGGGGGGGCCGAATCCTACTAGGACTGGGAGTCCTAGTAGGACTCCCCCCTTATGGCGTGCCCCCTAAGGCCAGCCTCCTCCCTCTCCCTCCTTTATATATGTGGGCAGGGCACCCCTCGGAGAAACACCAAGATTTGTCTTAGCCGTGTGCGGTGCCCCCCTCCATAGTTTAGTCCTCAAGTCATAGCATCGTAGTGCTTAGGTGAAGCCCTACGCGGACCACACCACCAACACCGTCGCCACACCATCGTGCTGACGGAACTCTCCCTCGACCCTCTACTGGATCAAGAGCTCGAGGGATGTCATCGAGTTGAACGTGTGCTGAACACGGAGGTGCCGTACGGTCGGTACTTGGATCAGTTGGATCCTGAAGACGTACGACTTCAACAAACCGCGTTAATACAAAGCTTCCGCTTTCGGTCTACGAGGGTACATGGACACACTCTCCCCCTCTCATTGCTATGCATCTCCTAGATATATCTTGCATGAGCATAAGTAACTTTTTGAAATTGCATGCTACGTTCCTAATAGTGGTATCAAAGCCAGGTCTATGCATAGATGATATGCACGAGTAGAACAAAAAGAGTTGTGGACGATAATAGTCATAATGCTTACCACCAACGTCTTACTTTGGTTCGGCGGTATTGTTGGATGAAGCGGCCCAGACCAACATTACATGACCGCGTTCATGAGACTGGTTCTACCGATGTGCTTTGCACACAGGTGGCTGGCAGGTGTCTGTTTCTCCAACTTTAGTTGAATCGAGTGTGACTACAACCGGTCCTTGTCGAAGGTTAAAACAACACCCTTGACGAAAAATCGTTGTGGTTTTGATGCATAGGTAAGAACGGTTCTTTCTAGAAGCCCGTAGTAGCCACGTAAAACTTGCAACAACAAAATAGAGGACGTCTAACTTGTTTTTGCAGGGCATGTTGTGATGTGATATGGTCAAGACGTGATGAGTTATACGATATTGTATGAGATGGTCATGTTTTTGTAAATTATCGGCAACCGACAGGAGCCTTATGGTTGTCTCTTTATGTTTTTGCCAGAGCTGCAACATAGTGGTTGTCAACGCCGCCGGAGCTGCTGAAAGATCAAGGATGTCGCCTAGAGGGGGGGGGGGTGAATAAGCGCTTTACAATAATTATGGTTTTGGCTTGAATAAATGTGGAATGAAACTAGCGTTTAATTTGTCAAGCAAAAGACCTAAAAGAACTAGTCTCACCTATGTGCACCAACAACTTATGCTAAGCAAGATAAACAACTAAGTGATAACAAGATATATAACAAGGAACACTATGGCTATCACAAAGTAAAGTGCATAAGTAAATGACTCGGGTAAGAGATAACCGATGCACGCGGAGATGACGATGTATCCTGAAGTTCACGCCCTTACGGATGCTAATCTCTGTTTGGAGCGGTGTGGAGGCACAATGCTCCCCAATAAGCCACTAGGGCCACCGTAATCTCCTCATGCCCTCTCACAATGAAAGCTGCCGTGATTCCACTAAGGGACTCTTGAGGGCGGTCACCGAACCCGTACAAATGGCAACCCTTGGGGGCGGTCACCGAACCCATACAAATGGCAACCCTTGGGGGCGGTCACCGAACCCGTACACTTTGGCAACCCTTGGGGGCGGTCACCGAAACCCGTCAAATTGCTCGGGGCGATCTCCACAACCTAATTGGAGACCCCGACGCTTGCCTAGAGCTTTACACCACAATGATTGAGGTCCGGACACCATAAACTGTCTAGGGCACCAAGGCACCCAAGAGGAACAAGCTCAAGGGTACCAAGCACCCAAGAGTAATAAGCTTCTCAACTTCACTTCCACGTACCATCGTGGAGAAATCAAACCGATGCACCAAATGCAATGGCAAGGGCACACGGAGTGCCCAAGTCTTTCTTGATGGAAATATGCCCTAGAGGCAATAATAAAGTTGTTATTTTTATTTCCTTATATATCATGATAAATGTCTTTTATTCAAGCTAGAATTGTATTAATTGGAAACTTGATACACGTGTGTCCCTAGTATGCCTCTACTTGACTAGCTCGTTAATCAAAGATGGTTGAGTTTCCTAAACCATAGACATGTGTTGTCATTTGATCAACAAGATCACATCATTAGGAGAATGATGTGATGGACAAGACCCATCCGTTAGATTAGCACAATGATCGTTTAGTTTTATTGCTATTGCTTTCTTCATGACTTATACATGTTCCTCTGACTATGAGATTATGCAACTCCCGAATACCGGAGGAACACCTTGTGTGCTATCAAATGTCACAACGTAACTGGGTGATTATAAAGATGCTCTATAGGTGTTTCCGAAGGTGTTTGTGGTGTTGGCATAGATCGAGAATAGGATTTGTCACTCTGAGTGTCGGACAGATATCTCTAGACCTCTCGGTAATACACATCATAATAAGCCTTGCAAGCAAATGGCTAATGAGTTAGTCCCGAGATGATGTATTACAGAACGAGTGAAGATACTTGCCGGTAATGAGATTGAACTAGGTATGATGATACCGACGATCAAATCTCGAGCAAGTAACATACCAATGACAATGGGAACAACATATGTTGTTATGCGGTTTGACCGATAAAGATCTTCGTAGAATATGTAGGAGCCAATATGAGCATCCAGGTTCCGCTATTGGTTATTGACCAGAGATATGTCTTGGTCATGTCTACATAGTTCTCGAACCCGTAGGGTCCGCACGCTTAACGTTCGATGACGATTTGTATTATGAGTTATGTTTTTTTGATGACCGAAGTTTGTTCGGAGTCCCGGATGAGATCACAGACATAACGAGGAGTCTCGAAATGGTCGAGAAATAAACAATGGTATATTGGACGATATTATTCGAACGTTGGATGAGTTCCAGGGTCACCGGATAAATATCGGAGTGCCGGAAGGCTTATCGGAACCACCGGGGAAGTAATGGGCCTTAGGGGAGAGAGAGGAAGGCAGCCAAGTGCTGGCCACGCACCCCCATGGGCCTAGTCCGAATTGGACTAGGGGGGGGGGGACGGTGCCCCCTCCTTCCTTCTCTTCTCCCTCCCTTCCTTCTTCTCCTAGTTGGACTAGGAAAGGGGGTTCCTACTCCTAGTAGGAGTAGGATTGCCCCCTTGGGCGTGATACGTCTCCAATGTATCTATAATTTTTGATTGTTCCATGCTATTATATTATCTGTTTTGCATGTTTAATGGGCTTTAATATGCACTTTTATATTATTTTTGGGACTAACCTACTAACCAAAGGCCTAGTGCAAATTGTTGTTTTTTGCCTATTTATGTGTTTCGCAGAAAAGGAATATCAAACGGAATGAAACCTTTGCGAGGATCGTTTTTGGAACAAACACAATCCAGAAGACTTGGAGTACATGTCTGGGAAGCCACGAGGTGGCCACGAGGCAGGAGGGCGCCCCCCACCCTCATGGGCCCCTCGTAGCTCCACCGGCATACTTCTTCAACCTATATATACTCATATACCCTAAAAACACCCGAGAGCACCACGAAACCCTATTTCCACCGCCGCAACCTTCTATTCCCGTGAGATCCCATCTTGGGGCCTTTTCCGGAGCTCCACCGGAGGGGGAATCGATCACGGAGGGCTTCTACATCAACACCATAGCCTCTCCGATGATGTGGGAGTAGTTTACCACAGACCTTCGGGTCCATAGATATTAGTTAGATGGCTTCGTCTCTCTCTCTTTGGATCTAAGTACAAAGTTCTCCTCGATCTTCTTGGAGATCTATTTGGTGTAATACTTTTTGCGGTGTGTTTGTTGATGATACGTCTCCAACGTATCTATAATTTTTGATTGTTCCATGCTATTATATTATCCTTCTAGGATGTTTTATGGGCTTTTATATACACTTTTATATGATTTTTGGGACTAACCTATTAACCTAGAGCCCAGTGCCAGTTTATAATTTTTCCTTATTTTTTGAGTTTTTACAGAAAAGGAATATCAAACGGAGTCCAATTGACGTTCCAATTTTTGATGATTTTTTCTGGACCAAAAAAAGCCCCCGAAGTAAAAGAGTTGGGCAGGAGAGCCACGGGCTGCCCACGAGGGTGGGAGGCGCGCCCTGGGCAGGTGGTGGCGCCGCCCTATCTCGTGGACGGCCCGGAGGGCCCCCTGACTTGTGTCCTACGCCAAAAAATCCTATAAATACTGAAACCTTCAGAAATTAACCTAGATCGGGATTTCCGCCGCCGAAAGCCTCTGTAGCCACCAAAAACCAATCTAGACCCTATTCCGGCACCCTGCCGGAGGGGGGAATCCCTCTCCGGTGGCTATCTTCATCATCCCGGCGCTCTCCATGTCGAGGAGGGAGTAGTCCACCCTCGGGGCTCAGGGTATGTATCAGTAGCTATGTGTTTGATCTCTCTCTCTCTCTCTCGTGTTCTTGAGATGACACGATCTTGATGTATCACGAGCTTTGCTATTTTAGATGGATCTTATAATGCTTCCCCCCTCTACTCTCTTGTAATGGATTGAGTTTTCCCTTTGAAGTTATCTTATCGGATTGAGTCTTTAAGGATTTGAGAACACTTGATGTATGTCTAGCACGTGTTTATGTGTGGTGACAATGGGATATCATGTGATCCACTTGACGTATGTTTTGGTGATCAACTTGTGGGTTCCGTGATCTTGGGAATCTATGCATAGGGGTTGGCACACGTTTTCATCTTGACTTTTCGGTAGAAACTTTGGGGCACTCTTTGAAGTTCTGTGTTGGTTGAATAGATGTTTATGAGATTGTGTGATGCATATCGTATAATCATGCCCACGGATACTTGAGGTGACAATGGAGTATCTAGGTGACATTAAGGTTTTGGTTGATTTGTATCTTAAGGTGTTATTCTATTACGAACTCTATGATAGATTGAACGTTTCTACGGACTCTTGAATAGATCGATCAGAAAGAATAACTATGAGGTGGTTTCGTACCCTACCATAATCTCTTCATTTGTTCTCCGCGATTAGTGAGTTTGGAGTGACTCTTTGTTGCATATTGAGGGCTAGTAATATGATCCAATTATGTTATCCTTGTTGAGAGAACTTGCACTAGTGAAAGTATGAACCCTAGGCCTTGTTCACTATCATTGCAACACCGTTTATGCTCATGTTTACCACTTGCTACCTTGCTGTTTTTATATTTTCAGTTTACAAAAACCTATATCTACCATCCATTTTGCACTTGTATCACCATTTCTTCGCCAAACTAGTGCACCTATACAATTTACCATTGTATTGGGTGTGTTGGGGACACAAGAGACTCTTTGTTATTTGGTTGCAGGGTTGTTTGAGAGAGACAATTTTCATCCTACGCCCCCACGGTTTGATAAACCTTAGGTCATCCACTTAAGGGAAATTTGCTACTGTCCTACAAACCTCTGCACTTGGAGGCCCAACAACATCTACAAGAAGAAGGTTGTGTAGTAGACATCAAGATCTTTTCTGGCGCCGTTGCCGGGGAGGTTAATGCTTGAAGGTATATCTTTAGATCTTGCAATCGAATCTTTTAGTTTCTTGTTTTATCACTAGTTTCGTTTATAAAAGAAAACTACAAAAACATGGAATTAAGGTTACCTCATATGCTTCATCTTTTTAATATCTTTCGTGAAGATGATGGGAAGGAAAATTGCGCTCAAGTACTAGAAGAATAATTACATAGAATTCTTGTCATAAAATATGTGCATGATGAGCATGATTGCAATGTTGTTAGTATGAATCCCTTGAATATCCATGATGCTAATGATATGCAAAGCCACAAGCTTGGGGAAGCTATGTTTGATGAAGATGATATGTTTAGTCCACCAAGTTTTGATGAGAAAATTTATTATGATGAAAGCATGCCTCCTATTTATGATGAATATATTGATGAAAGTGGATTTGGAGAGGTCATGACTTTATTTAGTGATGAATCCACTATTTCGGAAGAGGTTCCAATTGATTATGAGAACAAAGTTGGTATCTATGATGATTATTGTGATGACATGTATGCTATAAAAATAAAGATAACCATGAAACTTGTCATCATGATTTTAATTTTCAATTGGATTATGCTTCACATGATAGTTATTTTGTTGAGTTCGCTCCCACTACTATGAATGAGAATAATTTTGCTTATGATGGGAGTAGTAAAATTTCTATGCAAGTAGATCAGGAAAAAAATGCTTTATGTGATGGTTATATTGTTGAATTCATTCATGATACTACTGGAAATTATTATGAGAGAGGATCATATGCTTCTACATATTGCAATATTATCAAGTTTCCTCTCTATGTGCTTAAAATCTTGAAGATATGCTCGTTTTGCCTTCCTATGCTAGTTGATTATTGTTCCCATAAGTTGTTTGCTCACAAAATCCCTATGTATAGGAAGTGGGTTAGACTTAAATGTGCTATTCATATGCTTCATGATGATCCCGTTATGTTTCAATTCTTATCTTTTACGCGAGCATCATTGAAATCATCATGCCTAGCTAAAAGGCAGTAAAGAAAAGCGCTTATTGGGAGGCAACCCAACTTTATTTTATTTTCTTTGTTTTTGCTTCTGTTTAGGAATAAATATTGCATCTAGCCTCTGTTTATATGTGGTTTTGTGTTAGTGTTTGTGCCAAGTAGAACCTTTGGGAAGACTTGTGTGAAGTTTATATGATCTTGCTGTGAAAAACAGAATCGTTAGCGCTCGCTAGAATGGTCACTAGATTTTACTGGAGCGTGATATTTAGTTGATTCTTTTTGAAGATTATTAATAGACAAATTTCTCACGTTTACCAATTTAGTTTGAATTTTTGGAGTTACAGAAGTATGCGAAAACTACGGATTACTACAGACTGTTCTGTTTTTGATAGATTCTGTTTTTCGTGTGATGTTTGCTTATTTCAATGCATCTATGAGTAGTATTGGGAAGTATGAACCATAGAGAAGTTGGAATACAGTAGGTTTAACACCAATATAAACAAAGAATGAATTCATTGCAGTACCTTTGAGTAGTGGTTTGCTTTCTTATACTAGCGGAGCTCACGAGATTTTTCTCTAAGTTTTGTGTTGTGAAGTTTTCAAGTTTTGAGTATTGTTGTGATGGACTATGGAACAAACAGTGGCAATAGTGTTGGGGAACGTAGCAGAAATCAAAAAAATTCTATGTTTCACCAAGATCAATCTATGGAGTCATCTAGCAACGAGGGAGAGGGGAGTGCATCTACATACCCTTGTAGATCACGAGCGGAAGCGTTCAAGAGAACAGGGATGATGGAGTCGTACTCGTCGTGATCCAAATCACTGATGATCCTAGCGTCGAACGGACGGCACCTCCGTGTTCAACACACATACGGAGCAGCGACGTCTCCTCCTTCTTGATCAAGCAAGGGCAGAGGAGAGGTTGATGGAGATCCAACAGCACGACGACGTGGTGGTGGAAGTAGCGGGATTCCAGCAGGGCTTCGCCAAGCGCTGCGGGAGGAGGGAGATGTGTCACGGGAGGGAGAGGGAGGCGCCAGGGCATAGGGTCCGGCTGCCCTCCCCCCCCACTATATATAGGGCCCCTAGAGGGTGCCGGCCCTAGGAGATCCCATCTCCAAGGGGGCGGCGACCAGGGGGGGG
>LR738709.1:567402206-567455488 GCA_902687465.1 Secale cereale
GGGGGGGGAACTTGCCCCCCAAGCCAGGTGGAGGCGCCCCCACCCCTAGGGTTTCCAACCCTAGGCGCAAGGGGAGGCCCAAGGGGGGGGGGGGCGCATCAGCCCACCAGGGGCTGGTTCCCCTCCCACTTCAGCCCATGGGGCCCTCCGAGATAGGTGGCCCCACCCGGTGGACCCCCGGGACCCTTCCGGTGGTCCCGGTACAATACCTGTGACCCCCGAAACTTTCCCGGTGGCCGAAACCTGACTTCCTATATATAAATCTTTACCTCCGGACCATTCCGGAACTCCTCGCGTCCGGGATCTCATCCAGGACTCCGAACAACTTTCGGGTTACCGCATACTTATATCTCTACAACCATAGCGTCACCGAACCTTAAGTGTGTAGACCCTACGGGTTCGGGAGACACGTAGACATGACAGAGGCGACTCTCCGGTCAATAACCAACAGCGGGATCTGGATACCCATGTTGGCTCCCACATGCTCCTTGATGATCTCATCGATTGAACCACGATGGCAAGTCTCTTTACTCGTTCCGTAATACATCATCCCGTGACCAACTCCTTAGTCACATTGAGCTCATTATGATGATGTCTTACCGAGTGGGCCCAGAGATACCTCTCCGTCATACGGAGTGACAAATCCCAGTCTCGGTTCATGCCAACCCAACAGATGCTTTCGAAGATACCCGTAGTGTACCTTTATAGCCACCCAGTTACGTTGTGACGTTTAGCACACCCAAAGTATTCCTACGGTATCCGGGAGTTGCAAAACCTCATGGTCTAAGGAAAGGATACGTGACATTGGAAAAGCTTTAGCATACGAATTAGGAAACCGTAACCATATGTTGATCAACGAGCTAGTAACTAGAGGTTTACTAGGGACACGTTGTGGTCTATGTATTCACACATGTATCACTGTTTCCGGATAATACAATTCAAGCATGAACAATAGACAATTATCATGAACAAGGAAATATAATAATAACCATTTTATTATTGCCTCTAGGGCATATTTCCAACAGTCTCCCACTTGCACTAGAGTCAATAATCTAATTACATTGTGATGAATCGAACACCCATAGAGTTCTGGTGTTGATCATGTTTTGCTCGTGGAAGAGGTTTAGTCAACGGATCTGCGACATTCAGATCCGTATGCACTTTACAAATATCTATGTCTCCATCTTGAATATAATTTCGGATGGAGTTGAAACGACGCTTGATGTGCTTGGTCTTCTTGTGAAACCTGGGCTCCTTGGCAATGCCAATAGCTCCAGTGTTGTCACCGAAGAGAGTCATTGGGCCCGACGTGCTTGGAATAACTCCTAGGTCGGTGATGAACTCCTTCATCCAGACTCCTTCCTGTGTTGCTTCGGAAGCAGCTATGTACTCCGCTTCACATGTAGATGCCGCCACGACGCTTTGCTTGCAACTGCACCAGCTAACTGCTCCTCCATTCAAAATATACACGTATTCGGTTTTTGACTTGGAGTCATCTAGATCTGTGTCGAAGCTAGCATCGACGTAACCCTTTACGACGAGCTCTTCGTCACCTCCATAAACGAGAAACACATCCTTAGTCCTTTTCAGGTACTTCAGGATGTTCTTGACCGCTGTCCAGTGTTCCATACCAGGATCACTTTGGTACCTCCCCACCAAACTAATGGCAAGGTTCACATCAGGCCTGGTACACAACATGGCATACATAATAGAACCTATGGCCGAGGCATAGGGGATGACACTCATATTTTCTCTATCTTCTGCTGTGGTCGGGGATTGAGCCGTGCTCAATCTCATACCTTGCAATACAGGCAAGAACCCTTTCTTGGACTGATCCATATTGAACTTCTTCAATATCTTATCAAGGTATGTGCTTTGTGAAAGACCAATGAGGCGTCTCGATCTATCTCTATAGATCTTGATGCCTAATATGTATGCAGCTTCTCCAAGGTCCTTCATTGAAAAACACTTATTCAAGTAGGCCTTTATGCTCTCCAAGAGTTCTACATCATTTCCCATCAGCAATATATCATCCACATATAATATGGGAAATGCTACAGAGCTCCCACTCACTTTCTTGTATATACAGGCTTCTCCCCAATTCTGTATAAACCCAAACGCTTTGATCACCTCATCAAAGCGAATGTTCCAACTCCGAGATGCTTGCACCAGCCCATAGATTGAGCCCTGGAGCTTGCATACCTTGTTAGCATTCTCAGGATCGACAAAACCTTCCGGCTGCATCGTATACAGTTCTTCCTTGAGGAAGCCATTAAGGAATGCCGTTTTGACGTCCATTTGCCATATCTCATAATCGTAGAATGCGGCAATTGCTAACATGATTCGGACGGACTTCAACATCGCTACGGGAGAGAAACTCTCGTCGTAGTCAATCCCTTGAACTTGTCGATAACCTTTAGTGACAGGCCGAGCCTTATAGATGGTCACATTACCATCCGCGTCAGTCTTATTCTTAAAGATCCATTTATTTTCTATGGCATGCCGATCATCGGGCAAGTCCACCAAAGTCCATACTTTGTTTTCATACATGGATCCTATCTCAGATTTCATGGCTTCAAGCCATTTGTTGGAATCCGGGCCCGCCATCGCTTCTTCATAGTTCGAAGGTTCACCGTTGTCTAACAACATGATTTCCATGACAGGGTTGCCGTACCACTCTGGTGCGGAACGTGTCCTTGTGGACCTACGAAGTTCAGTAGTAACTTGATCTGAAGCTTCATGATCATTATCATTAACTTCCTCCCTAGTCAGTGCAGGCACCACAGGAACAACTTCCTGCGCTGCGCTACTTTCCGGTTCGGAAGGGGTGACTGTCACCTCATCAAGTTCCACTTTCCTCCCACTCACTTCTTTCGAGAGAAACTCTTTCTCCAGAAAGGATCCATTCTTGGCAACGAAGACCTTGCCTTCGGATCTGAGGTAGAAGGTGTACCCAATAGTTTCCTTAGGGTATCCTATGAAGACACATTTTTCCGATTTGGGTTCGAGCTTTTCAGGTTGAAGTTTCTTGACATAAGCATCGCAACCCCAAACTTTCAGAAACGACAACTTAGGTTTCTTGCCAAACCAAAGTTCATACGGTGTCGTCTCAACGGATTTAGACGGAGCCCTATTTAAAGTGAATGCGACAGTCTCTAAAGCATAACCCCAAAATGATAGTGGTAAGTCGGTAAGAGACATCATAGATCGCACCATGTCCAACAGAGTACGATTACGACGTTCGGACACACCATTACGCTGAGGTGTTCCAGGCGGTGTCAATTGTGAAACAATTCCACAGTTCCTTAGGTGCGTGCCAAATTTGTGACTTAAATATTCTCCTCCACGATCCGATCGTAAGAACTTTATTTTTCTGTCACGTTGATTCTCAACCTCATTCTGAAATTCCTTGAACTTTTCAAAGGTCTCAAACTTTTGTTTCATGAAGTAGACATACCCATATCTACTTAAGTCATCTGTGAGGGTGAGAACATAACGATAGCCACCGCGAGCTTCAACACTCATTGGACCGCACACATCGGTATGTATGATTTCCAGTAAGTTGGTTGCTCACTCCATTGTTCTGGAGAACGGAGTCTTGGTCATCTTGCCCAAGAGGCATGGTTCGCACGTGTCAAAAGATTCATAATCAAGAGACTCTAAAAGTCCATCTGCATGGAGCTTCTTCATACGTTTGACACCAATATGACCAAGGCGGCAGTGCCACAAGTATGTGGGACTATCATTATCAACCTTACATCTTTTGGCATTCACACTATGAATATGTGTAACATCACGTTCGAGATTCATTAAGAATAAACCATTGACCAGCGGGGCATGACCATAAAACATTTCTCTCATATAAATAGAACAACCATTATTCTCGGATTTAAATGAGTAGCCATCTCGCATTAAACGAGATCCAAATACAATGTTCATGCTCAAAGCTGGTACTAAATAACAATTATTGAGGTTCAAAACTAATCCCGAAGGTAGATTTAGAGGTAGCGTGCCGAACGGCGATCACATCGACCTTGGAACCATTCCCGACGCGCATCGTCACCTCATCCTTCGCCAGTCTCCGCTTATTCCGCAGCTCCTGCTTTGAGTTACAAATGTGAGCTACTGCACCGGTATCAAATACCCAGGAGCTACTACGAGCGCTGGTAAGGTACACATCAATAACATGTATATCACATATACCTTTGACGTTGCCGGCCTTCTTATCTGCTAAGTATTTGGGGCAGTTCCGCTTCTAGTGACCCGTTCCCTTGCAATAAAAGCACCCAGTCTCAAGCTTGGTGATACGTCTCAAACGTATCTACTTTTCCAAACACTTTTGATATTGTTTTGGCCTCATTCTTGCATGATTTGGACTAAACTAACCCGGACTGACGCTGTTTTCAGCAGAGCTGTCTGTATGGTTTATTTGTGTCCAGGAAAACGGATTTTTAAGTATCTCAGAAAAATCCACGAAAAATCACAGAAAATCCACGCACCCGAAGGAATCTGGAGCCAGAAGTGGGGCCAGAGGGGGGCCAGGGGGTGCCCAGGCGCCTTGTGGGTGCGCCCCCCCTGGGCCGCGCCGGGGGGCCTCCCGGGTGGGTCCCACACCCCCTAGTGCCCTACTTCGCCTCGTATTTTTACTCCCGACGCAGAAACCCCAGATCAGAAGTTCTTTCGCAGTTTTCCGTCGCGGAGCCGCCGCCACCCTCTGTTCTTCCTCGGGAGGGCTAATCTGGAGGCTGAATTGGCCTCCGGAGAGGGGAGATCGTCGCCATCGTCATCATCATCACCACTCCATCATCCCTCCATGACTTCTCCATCCATGTGTGAGTAATTCCCCTGCTGTAGGCGAAGGGGATGGTAGGGATTGGATGAGTTAGATCATGTAATAGTTTATCAGATCATTGGGGGAATGTTGCCTATCATCTACTATGGTGTTTATCATCTTTGCTTCAACTTGTTATTCTTAATGCTTGACACTTAGGGCCCGAGTGCCATGATTTCAGATCTGAACCATATGTGATTATATGAATATATTTGTGTTCGTGATCCTATATATGAGTTGTTTGCACCTGTTACGGTTCGGAACCGGCGATCCCAAAAGTGACAGCTTGGGACACCAAAGGGGATGGTCCGTAGTTTGAGGATTACATGTATCCATTGAGTTCATTGCTTTGTTCCGGTGCTCTTTGACAGGAGCACCTTAATATCCATAAGTTCCTTTTGGCCCCGTTCGTAGCGGGATGGTAGGACAAAAGATGTTGTGCAAGTTCTTATTGCAAGCACGTACAACTACCTACGGGATACATGCCTAATGTTTGATATTTGCCTAGATGATCATTACTTTTCTGTGTGCCGTGCCCCAAGTTAGAATCTATCTCATCCATGCAGCGCCCAACCATCCATCTCCCTAGCCTACAGTGTTTTAAGCCTTGCTTGTTACTAGTCGCTACTTTTGCTATTTACTTTGCTATCTACTGTTGCTATTTACTTTTACTGTTACTTTTACTATCACTATCATCACTATCATATCACTGTTACCATTTATCTTTTGTTGCAAGTAAGTATATTTCAGGTGCGATTGAATTGACAACTCAAATGTCAAAGCTTATAAATACTTTTTGGCTCCCTGTGTGTCGAATCAATAAATTGGGTTATTCTTACCCGCGAAGACTATCTCGATCCCTTACGGTTGAGGGTTATCAAGTACCGTTTTCTGGCGCCATTTCCGGGGAGCATAGCAATATTTACAAGTCTACTTGAGGTATTCTACCTGTTGAACTTTATCCACTATGGGTAAGAAAGGAGACCCCAAGGTTCCGATCTTACTATCCACTACAAGAAGAGGTACTGCTCTGAGCACTAGTGCTACGCTTGATTCACCTTCTGTTATGAGTAAGTTTGCCTCACCACCACCACATGATGCTCCTACTGAATCTGTTACTATGTCCGATACTCTTGATGATGCTTCTACTACTTTTGATGATATTAGTTCGCTTGGTTATGCTCTTGAGAAACAAATTGCTGCTGCTGCAAAAAAATCTGGAATTGAACTCCCTGTTACTCGCTACCCTATTGGTGAAACTTATGATTATGCTGATTTGAGTAAACTCAAGGAGAGTCTCCTTGATGATGATTACTATATACTAGATGAAGATTTATGCAGGGAACTGACAGAGTTTTCTGGCTCTGACCCTGAAGCTATTAAGAAGCTATTTGAAAAACACTCTCTGAAGAACAAAACCGTTCCTAATCCTGAATTTGCTACATCTCCTATATGCATTGATGATCCTGATTTTGATTTCTCTGTTGATCTTTCACTTATACCTATGGTTGAAGCTGACCCCTTTTATGGCAGAGAAAATGATGATGCTATTGCACACCTAACTAAACTCGGTGAGTTGGGTAGCCTGTTTACCACAGATGAAAAGATACGATACTTTTATGTGACCAAGCTTCTTCCTTTCTCGTTGAAGGAAGGTGCTAAAGCATGGTATGATTCACTCCCATGCGGTTCCATTAAGAGTCCTCAGGACTTAGCTCACTCTTTTGTTGATAAGTACTTTCCTGCTAACATGCAACATGCTGCTTTACAAAGAATTTATAACTTTAAACAGTTGCAGGATGAGTCCCTCCCTAAAGCTTGGGGGAGGTACTGCGGTCTGATTCGGGCTAGACCTGGACATGAAATCCCTAAGAATGAATTAATCGATATATTCTATGCCGGTCTAACTGATGAATCCAGGTCCTATTTGGACAGTTGTGCTGGTTGTGTTTTCAGGAAAAGAACTCCGGACGATGCGGAAGATTTAATGGGCAGGATTGCCAAAAACCATGAAGATTGGTCCGTCCCTGAACCACCTCCACCAACAAAGAAGAGGGGCATGTTTGTTCTGAGCCCCGAGGATATGCGAGAAGCAAGGAAGTCTATTAAAGAGAAAGGTATTAAAGCTGAAGACGTGAAGAATCTACCCCCTATTGAGAAGCTGTGTGAGCCTACCACTCACCCTCCTATGGTAGAGGTACACTCTCTTTTAGATTTCAACGCAAGTGACATCCCTCATGGTAAGCCTCCTGATCAATGTTTAGATGAGTTTGATAATTTTATTATGAAACAGAATCATTTTAATGAGAGGATAGAAAGTCAGTTCCATGATAATTCCCTTGCTATCAAAAGACTGGTTGATGTTTTAGATAGAACAGTTAATGATGTTCAATGTCTTGTGAAGCATTTTCATATGGTTCAAACTCAGCTTGATCAAATTTCTAATGTGCAAAGAGATTTGCTTGCTAACAATGCCAAACAAGATAATTTGCAGGCTTTCGGGATTAAGACCCGAGGAGGAACTAGCACTCAAGATCCTCTCTATCCAGAGGGACATCCGAAGAGAATCGAGCAGGATTCTCAAATACAGGAAGAAGAAATTGTTGTCTCTCCAAAGAAGAAGAAGAAACATAAAGAGACTGACAATTCTAATGATCCTATTGCAGATGAAGAGCCAGCTATTGATCCCAACAGTGTATCTATTTCCGATGCTGAGACTGAAGACGGTGCTGAACCTGAAGGTAATAATAATGAGAAGAATGATCCGCCTGAAGTTCGAGAAGAAGAAGCACCTGACAAACGTAAGAGATACACTAAAGAAGACTTCATCGCAAGAAAACATGGGAAGGAAAAAGAACCATGGGTACAGAAACCCATGCCCTTTCCAGGTAAGTCCATCAAATCTAAAGAAGAAGAGCATTATAATAAGTTTTGTGAGTGGATTAAACCTCTTTTTCTTCAAATCCCTTTGACTGATGCTATTAAGTTACTTCCTTATTCAAAATATATGAAACATATTGTCACTAACAAAAGAAAAGTTCCTAATGATGCAATATCTACTATGCTTGCTAACTACTCTTTCAGTGGAAAGATTCCTGAGAAGCTCGGTGATCCAGGTATACCCACCATTCCTTGCTCCATAAAGAATAATTATGTCAAAACTGCTTTATGTGATCTTGGAGCAGGAGTGAGTGTTATGCCTCTCTCTCTTTACGAGAGGCTTTGTTTAGAGAAACTAATTCCTACAGATATCTCCCTTCAGATGACTGACAAGTCAACCGCTGTTCCGATAGGTATTTGTGAGGATGTTCCCGTAGAAGTTGCTAATTGTTTAATTCTTACTGATTTTGTTGTGCTTGACATGCCCGAGGATGGGAGCATGTCCATTATTCTTGGTAGACCTTTTCTTAACACCGCAGGTGCTATTATTGATTGCAATAAAGGGAAGGTTACCTTCCATGTGAATGATAAAGAACACACGGTATATTTTCCGAAGAAGACCGACAGGAGGCATGGCCTCAACTCTATAGAGAATATCGAGACCGTGAAAATTGGAGAATGGGACTGTCCACTACATGTGCCTCACAAATACAAAACTATCATGGTGGGGACAATGTCCATCAAAGTAAAGGTTTAGTAACTACTTCGTAGGAGGTGAGACTTTTTGCTCTATATATCGCCTGTTTGTTGGTAAGACTTGATCAACCTTACTAGTGAACATGTTTTATATGGATAAAAAGTTGAGCTTGTTATGTTTTCATTTGTTTTTAGTTTTGACCTACTTGCTGTACCAAGTATTTATGTTTTTGAAGCTTCACAATACTACCATCTGCTTCAAGTTTTCAGAGAGTTTCACAGCTTTTTGAACTTCGAAAAAATTTCAACAGTGAAGTTTTCAGAAAAATTCCAGAAAAATTAGAATAAAAATTTCCACGACGGGAGAGACCCAGAGGGGCCTGGGGCCAGCCAGGGGGGCCACTAGTGGCCCAGGCGGCCAGCTGGCGCGGCCCAGCCCCTAGCCGCGCCCATAGGGCGCCTGAGGCCCACAGGGCCCCCCTCCAGGTATGTCTTCTTCCTCCCTCTCTCCCTTTCTCCAAAAATGCGAGTTTTGCACTTGTTCTTTGTGTTCTTGCTGTTCTTGGAGGCGATTCTTCGACCTCTCTCTACAGCCCCTCATTTGAGCTGAAATTTTGAGCAAATACTCCCTGAAATGAGTTTGTTAGGAAGGGCAAAAGGATGGCTTGAGAAGAGGAGGCCCGCACACTCCGATCGAGTTACTAGAGCCGCAGCTTCACCATCGACTGCTAGGGTGAGCTATAATGAAGATCATGTGCCCCTGGAGTTGTTGGAAGACACAAGTCCAGCACGTGCGCTGACATTTCCATGTGATGAATTCATGGAAGCTGCGGGAATCAAGGATGAGTTTTATAATCTTTGTGCTAATGCAGGTTTGACACGACTCGTCACGAGCCGTGTTACTCAGTATCAAAAACTCACCTCCAGTTTCATTAACAGTTTTAGATATAATCCTGATTCAGGTGCTATTGAGTTTAAAATTTATAATGATCTTATCACCATGACTTTGGGAAATTTTTGTGAAATAATAGGTGTGCCGAATGTTGGGAGGACGGCAAGGATGGCCACTCAGCCCTCCGAGCTAAAAACCGTCATCAACTCCCTCTGCAGCATGGGTACGAGGGATATTCATCGGTCGAAGATCTCGAGCATCTTGTTTTCCTCACCTCAGGTATTTTGCATATTATATTGCTAGAGGGGTGTTAGCTCGTGACAACACGAGCAACATTTCTGCTCCGGATATTGCTATCCTGGCAGCAGCCCTCTCAGGGAGGTCTGATTATAATCTGGGTACCTTAATTGCTCGACTCCTTGCTATGAACGGTAACAAGGGGGACTTATATGGTGGCGTTTATGCCACACTTATCTTAGAGCATCTTGGAGGCACCCCACACCCTGATGATACTCCTTTTACTTATTTAAGCTTTGATCTTGCTGCTATGAAAAGGCATAAGTTTGTTACCATGGGTTCTGAGCTTGATAACCTTATTTATATCTTGCGTTTTGGAACTGCCGCGGAACGCGAGATCCATCTACCTGCACCTCTTTTGTTTGATTTTTCTCGCAGGAACGGATGGTCCTTTGATGTTGTTCAGTTCGATGAGTTCATGGTCCAGCATCAGTTTCATAACCCCATGGAGGGGGTTGTGCCCGACGAGGAGAGGCACGGTGAGATACCACATTTTCAGGAAGAGACCGCCACCGAGTTTGGTGAAGGGTCTTCCTCTGTTTGGCATTCGGAACCTCGTGGGAGACTCCGAGGAGTTCGGTGTACGCGCCAGCATCCTTCTACGACCCTTGGACTCACCACCATACCCCTGGAGCAGGAGGCTCCTGGGGGCAGTAGCTGCTACCAACTTAGGCCAAAAGCCTAAGCTTGGGGGAGTACGTGCCCTTCTCACTTTTCCATTGTATTATCCGTTTTATTCGCTTTGATCTTTTCGAAGTTTTTGCCCGTTCTTCTTTATTTCTCTCTTTGCAAAAACAACAAAAATATTTTCTCTTTCTTTTGCTTTTATTCAACCTTTGAAAAAAAATCCAAAAAGATTTCCTTTTCTCCTTAGTTTGCTTTGTTTTCAGAGATCAGCTCGAGTCCGTGATGGCATTTAATTACATTTCCTACGTTCGATCATGCAAGTGACAAGCAGTAATGACGAAGATCGACTGAAGGGGAGCAACAAGGAAGACCGGTATGAACTCTTTTTGTTTCTACTTTTGTACATATGCCTGTACTTATGATCTAGAGACCAGCTTGTAGCGACATAGTGCTATGTTTACAATGCTCTTCCAGTGGTTCATGCTTTCCTTGTGGCTAGTCCCGAATAACTAGAGTATATAATATGTTATTGAAATGATCTACATGCATTGCACTGTTCATAGTCTGGTATACTAAGGTGGTATTTCCCTTTAGAGAATTTTTGGATTGACTTGGCACATGCTCACACATGTTTAAGACTAAAAAGTCTACTCTGCCTTGATGATCTTTGAGTTTCAGAATAGTTGTATCACTTTCATGCCCGATTCAATGTTGCTTTGTCGCTCTGCATGATTATGACCGTTATTGCTCTCTAGTTGGTCGCTTCCCAGTCTTTTGCTAAACCTCCACCTGTACTAAGCGGACTGACTGCTTGTGCATCCAAAATCCTTAAAACCAGTTATGCCATATGAGTCCACTATACCTTCCTAAACATGGTATTTACCTGCCATTCCTAACGAAGGCTTTCATGTACCATCTCGAAACTAATCAAAAGCATTTCTCTTTTGTGCCTATGTTTTAGCTCATGAGGAAGTAGTAGTTAATTCATGATCTTTTTAAGTTGGACAAGTTTCACCCCTGGATTGTATGTCTAATGTGCAAACCCCTAATACGAAAAGGAACTGGCATTGAGTGCGCCCGGCTCAAAAAGATAATATAACAAACAAACCCTCCTTCACGCTTTGTTCATGAGAAATCAGAAAAATTTGGCAGTGATAAACAAAGGAGATTAAGAGGATGTGATTGTCCTCATGCGGGAGCCGTTCCTCGAGACTTGTCCACTCAAAAAGTGATTGAGTTATTTGCTAGCATTCCTTGACGAAATATGCACTTCTCAAAACATGTTTACTTCTGTTTTTAAAACCAAGAGCTCTGGTACATGTTTAGTTTTTGTTTCCGATCACGGGTTTTCAACTTTGCCAACAAAAGCCACGGTTCGAGAGTCTCCACCTTCTTTCCTCAAAGCACCAACTAGGAGAGCATAATTGTCATTCTGGGTGTAATGTGCATTGTCCCAAAGTATTACATTGTCTTCTGCATACTTGTGATATGATTTATTCTGAAATTCTTAGTTCTAGTCTCCTTTAAAACTCTGGAGGAGTCTCTGCATTTATGTTTTGCTTCACTCATGGAGGCTAGCGAGATACCACCCTAATATGCTCAAGCTATGTGCAATGTAATCTTGTCTTGATTTTCGGTAGTATATTATTTACTTTTAAGTATTTGTGACTAGTCATTTGAAAGAAGGATTGCTCCTTGCATTGTCCTCATAGTACTGTTTCAATACTTGCTAAACTCTTTTCGTAGTACATGCTTATATACATCTAATGAAGCAAAAGAGTTTGTCAAAGTTTTCTTTGTCGCGTCCAGTTCGTTGAACTGAATTTCTTGAGGACAAGCAATATGCTAAGCTTGGGGGAGTTGATACGTCTCAAACGTATCTACTTTTCCAAACACTTTTGATATTGTTTTGGCCTCATTCTTGCATGATTTGGACTAAACTAACCCGGACTGACGCTGTTTTCAGCAGAGCTGCATGTATGGTTTATTTGTGTGCAGGAAAACTGATTTTTAAGTATCTCAGAAAAATCCACGAAAAATCACAGAAAATCCATGCACCGAAGGAATCTGGAGCCAGAAGTGGGGCCAGAGGGGAGCCAGGGGGTGCCCAGGCGCCCTGTGGGCGCGCCCCCCCCCTAGGCCGCGCCGGGGGGCCGCCTGGGTGGGTCCCACACCCCCTGGTGCCCTACTTCGCCTCGTATTTTTACTCCCGACGCAGAAACCCCAAATCAGAAGTTCTTTCGTAGTTTTCCGTCGCGGAGCCGCCGCCACCCTCTGTTCTTCCTCGGGAGGGCTAATCTGGAGGCTGAATTGGCCTCCGGAGAGGGGAGATCGTCGCCATCGTCATCATCATCACCACTCCATCATCCCTCCATGACTTCTCCCTCCATGTGTGAGTAATTCCCCTGCTGTAGGCGAAGGGGATGGTAGGGATTGGATGAGTTAGATCATGTAATAGTTTATCAGATCATTGGGGGCATGTTGTCTATCATCTACGATGGTGTTTATCATCTTTGCTTCAACTTGTTATTCTTAATGCTTGACACTTAGGGCCCGAGTGCCATGATTTTAGATCTGAACCATATGTGTTTGTATGAATATATTTGTGTTCGTGATCCTATCTATGAGTTGTTTGCACCTGTTACGGTTCGGAACCGGCGATCCCAAAAGTGACAGCTTGGGACACCAAAGGGGATGGTCCGTAGTTTGAGGATTACATGTATCCATTGAGTTCATTGCTTTGTTCCGGTGCTCTTTGACAGGAGCACCTTAATATCCATAAGTTCCTTTTGGCCCCGTTCGTAGCGGGATGGTAGGACAAAAGACGTTGTGCAAGTTCTTATTGCAAGCACGTACAACTACCTACGGGATACATGCCTAATGTTTGATATTTGCCTAGATGATCATTACTTTTCTGTGTGCCGTGCCCCAAGTTAGAATCTATCTCATCCATGCAGCGCCCAACCATCCATCTCCCTAGCCTACAGTGTTTTAAACCTTGCTTGTTACTAGTCGCTACTTTTGCTATTTACTTTGCTATCTACTTTGCTATCTACTGTTGCTATTTACTTTTACTGTTACTTTTACTATCACTATCATCACTATCATATCACTGTTACCATTTATCTTTTGTTGCAAGTAAGTATATTTCAGGTGCGGTTGAATTGACAACTCAACTGTCAAAGCTTATAAATACTCTTTGGCTCCCCGTGTGTCGAATCAATAAATTGGGTTATTCTTACCCGCGAAGACTATCTCGATCCCTTACGGTTGTGGGTTATCACTTGGGTCCATTCTTTGGCTTCTTCCCAGCAACTGGCTTACCGGGCGCGGCAACTCCTTTGACGTCTTCTTGAAGTTCTTCTTACCCTTGCCTTTCTTGAACTTAGTGGTTTTATTCACCATCAACACTTGATGTTCTTTCTTGATCTCCACCTCCGCTGATTTCAGCATTGAATACACTTCGGGAATGGACTTCTCCATCCCTTGCATATTGAAGTTCATCACAAAGCTCTTGTAGCTAGGTGGGAGCGACTGAAGGATTCTGTCAATGGCTGCTTCATCTGGGAGATTAATTCCCAACTGAGACAAGCGATTGTGCAACCCAGACAATTTGAGTATGTGCTCGCTGATAGAACTATTCTCCTCCATCTTACAACTGTAGAATGCGTCGGAGATTTCATATCTCTCGACTCGGGCATGAGCTTGGAAAACCATTTTCAGCTCTTGGAACTTCTCATATGCCCCGTGGTGCTCAAAACGCTTTTGGAGCCCCGATTCTAAGCTGTAAAGCATGCCGCATTGAACCAGGGAGTAATCATCACAACGTGACTGCCAAGCGTTCTTAACATCTTGGTTCGCTGGGGCGGGAGCATCACCTAGCGGTGCTTCAAGGACATATGTTTTCTTGGCAGCTATGAGGATGATCCTCAAGTTACAGACCCAATCCGTATAGTTGCTGCCATCGTCTTTCAGCTTGGTTTTCTCTAGGAAAGCGTTGAAGTTGAGGACAACATTAGCGTGGGCCATTGGATCTACAAGACATATTGTTAAGATTTTAGACTATGTTCATGACAATTAAGTTCATCTAAACAAATTTAATGAACTCCCACTCAGATAGACATCTCTCTAGTCATCTAAGTGATACATGATCCGAATCGACTAGGCCGTGTCCGATCATCATGTGAGACGGACTAGTCATAAACGATGAACATCTTTATGTTGATCGTATCTTCTATACGACTCATGTTCGACCTTTCGGTCTTCCGTGTTCCGAGGCCATGTCGGTACATGCTAGGCTCGTCAAGTGAACCCTAAGTGTATTGCGTGTGTAAATCTGGCTTACACCCGTTGTATGCGAACGTTGGGGCCTATCACACCCGATCATCACGTGGTGCTTCGGAACAATGAACCTTAGCAACGGTGCACAATTAGGGGGAACACAATTCTTGAAATTTTAGTGAGAGATCATCTTATTTACTACCGTAGTTCTAAGCAAATAAGATGTAAAACATGATAAACATCACATGCAATCAAATAGTGACATGATATGGCCAATATCATTTTGCTCCTTTTGATCTCCATCTTCGGGGCTCCATGATCATCATCGTCACCGGCATGACACCATGATCTCCATCATCATGATCTCCATCATCGTGTCTTCATGAAGTTGTCTCCCAAACATTACTCCTACTACTATGGCTAACGGTTAGCGATAAAGTAAAGTAATTACATGGCGTTTTTCAGTGACACGCAGGTCATACAATAAAATAAGACAACTCCTATGGCTCCTGCCGGTTGTCATACACATCGACATGCAAGTCATGATTCCTATTACAAGAACATGATCAATCTCATACATCACATATATATCATTCATCACATCCTTTTGGCCATATCACATCACACGGCACATGCTGCAAGAACAAGTTAGACGTCCTCTAATTGTTGTTGCAAGTTTTTACGTGGCTGCTACAGGTTTCTAGCAAGAACGTTTCTTACCTACGGCAAAACCGCAACATGATATGCCAATTTCTTTTTGCCCTTCATAAGGACCCTTTTCATCAAATTCGATCCGACTAAAGTGGGAGAGACTGTCACCCGCTAGCCACCTTATGCAACAAGTGCATGTCAGTCGGTGGAACCCGTCTCACGTAAGCGTACGTGTAAGGTCGGTCCGGGCCGCTTCATCCCACATGCCACCGAATCAAGACAAGACTAGTAGTGGCAAGAGAATTGAACAAATCTACGCCCACAACCACATTGTGTTCTACTTGTGCAAGATACTATGCATAGACCTAGCTCATGATGCCACTGTTGGGGAACGTAGCAGAAATCAAAAAATTTCTATGTTTCACCAAGATCAATCTATGGAGTCATCTATCAACGAGGGAGAGGGGAGTGCATCTACATACCCTTGTAGATCGCGAGCGGAAGCGTTCAAGAGAACGGGGATGATGGAGTCGTACTCGTCGTGATCCAAATCACCGATGATCCTAGCGCCGAACGAACGGCACCTCCGCGTTCAACACACGTACGGAGCAGCGACATCTCCTCCTTCTTGATCCAGCAAGGGGGGAGGAGAGGTTGATGGAGATCGAGCAGCACGACGGCATGGTGGTGGAAGTAGCGGGATTCCAGCAGGGCTTCGCCAAGCGCTGCGGGAGGAGGGAGATGTGTCATAGGAGGGAGAGGGGGGCGCCAGGGCATAGGGTCCAGCTGCCCTCCCTCCCCCACTATATATAGGCCCCCTAGGAGATCCCATCTCCAAGGGGGGGGGGGGGGCTAGGGGGGAAACTTGCTCCCCAAGCCAGGTGGAGGCGCCCCCACCCCTAGGGTTTCCAACCCTAGGCGCAGGGGGAGGCCCAAGGGGGGCGCACCAGCCCACCGGGGGCTGGTTCCCCTCCCACTTCAGCCCATGGGCCCCTCCGAGTTAGGTGGCCCCACCCGGTGGACCCCTGGGACCCTTCCGGTGGTCTCGGTATAATACCGGTGACCCCCGAAACTTTCCCGATGGCCGAAACCTGACTTCCTATATATAAATCTTTACCTCCGGACCATTTCGGATCTCATTAGGGACTCCGAACAACTTTCGGGTTACCGCATACTTATATCTCTACAACCCTAGTGTCACCGAACCTTAAGTGTGTAGACCCTACGGGTTCGGGAGACACGTAGACATGACCGAGACGACTCTCCGGTCAATAACCAACAGCGGGATCTGGATACCCATGTTGGCTCCCACATGCTCCTCGATGATCTCATCGGATGAACCACGATGTCAAGGATTCAATCAATCCCGTATACGATTCCCTTTGTCTATCTGTATAGTACTTGCGCGAGATTCGATCGTCGGTATACCGGTACCTAGTTCAATCTCGTTATGGCAAGTATCTTTACTCATTCCGTAATAAATCATCCCGTGACCAACTCCTTAGTCACATTGAGCTCATTATGATGATGTTTTATCGAGTGGGCCCAGAGATACCTCTCCGTCATACGGAGTGACAAATCCCAGTCTCGGTTCATGCCAACCCAACAGATGCTTTTGGAGATACCCGTAGAGTACCTTTATAGCCACCCAGTTACGTTGTGACGTTTGGCACACCCAAAGTATTCCTACGGTATCCGGGAGTTGCACAACCTCATGGTCTAAGGAAATGATACTTGACATTGGAAAAGCTTTAGCATACGAACTACACGATCTTGTGCTAGGCTTAGGATTGGGTCTTGTCCATCACATCATTCTCCTAATGATGTGATCCCGTTATCAATGACATCCAATGTCCATGGTCAGGAAACCGTAACCATCTGTTGATCAACGAGCTAGTAACTAGAGGTTTACTAGGGACACGTTGTGGTCTATGTATTCACACATGTATCACTGTTTCCGGATAATACAATTCAAGCATGAACAATAAACAATTATCATGAACAAGGAAATATAATAATAACCATTTTATTATTGCCTCTAGGGCATATTTCCAACAAATAACCTAAGCTTGGGGATGCCCATGGCACCCCAAGGTAAAATTCAAGGACAACCAAAAGCCTAAGCTTGGGGATGCCCCGGGAAGGCATCCCCTCTTTCGTCTTCATCCATCTGTAACTATACTCGGAGCTTTATTTTTATTCACCACATGATATGTGTTTTACTTGGAGCGTCTTGTATAATTTGAGTCTTTGCTTATTAGTTTGCCACAATTATCCTTGCTGGACACACCTATTTGAGAGAGTTAAATATGGCCTAGGAATTGTTAGAACACTCTATGTGCATCACTTATATCTTTTGAGTTGAATAGTTTTTGCTCTAGTGCTTCACTTATATCTTTTAGAGCACGGTGGTGATAATATTTTGAAGAAATAGATGAACTCTCATGCTTCACTTATATCCATTTGAGAGTCTATTGAAACAGCATGGTAATGTGCTTAGGCTATAAAACTAGTATTCACATGATAGACATCCAATATCAATGTATTAAAAACTTTCACACTAAGTGCATTGAATATGATGAGAAGTTGGATGCTTGATAATCGTTTTGAGATATGAGGATAGTGATATTAGAGTCATGCTAGTGGAGTTATTATGAAATTGGGAAATGATTGTGTTAAAGTTAGTGATTCCCGTAGCATGCACGTATGGTGAACTGCAATGTGACGAAGTTAGAGCATGAGGTATGTGTAGAGTGTCATCCTTTGTGTGGAGGTTGGGGGCGCGTGATGGTTAACTCCTACCAACCTCCCCCCTAGGAGCATGCATTGATTGCTTTGTTTTGATGACTCGGAAATTTTTGCAATAAGTATATGAGTTCTTATGACTAATGTTGAGTCCATGGATATTACGCACGCTCACCCTTCCACCATTGCTAGCCTCTCTTGTACCGCACAACTTTCACAGGTACCATACACCCACTATATATCTTCCTCAAAACAGCCACCGTACCTACCTATCATGGCATTTCCATAGCCATTCCGAGATATATTGCCATGCAACTTTCCACCGTTCCGTTCATAGGACACGCTTCATATTGTCATATTGCCATGCATGATCATGTAGTTGACATCGTATTTGTGGCAAAGCCACCATGCATAATTTTTCATACATGTCACTATTGATTCATTGCACATCCCGATACACCACCGGAGGCATTCATAAAGAGTCATACTATGTTCTAGTATCGAGTTGTAATATCGAGTTGTAATTCAATATAAGTGTGATGACCATCATTATTAGAGCATTGTCCCGTGTGAGGAAACAAAAAAAAAATCAAAAAAAGGCCAAAAAAAGATGGTCCCAAAAAAATAGAGAGGGGCTAAAAAAAGAGAGAAGCCCCTCCAAAAAAATGATAGAAAAGAGAGAAGGAACAATGCTACTATCCTTTTCCATACTTGTGCTTCAAAGTAGCACCATGTTCTTCATGATAGAGAGTCTCATGTTTAGTCACTTTCATATACTAGTGGGAATTTTCATTATAGAACTTGGCTTGTATATTCCAAAGATGGGCTTCCTCAAATGCCCTAGGTATTCGTGAGCAAGCAAGTTGGATGCACACCCACTTAGTTTCTTTTGTTGAGCTTTCATACATATTTAGCTCTAGTGCATTCGTTGCATGGCAATCGCTACTCACTCACATTGATATCTATTGATGGGCATCTCCATAGCCTGTTGATACGCCTAGTCAATGTGAGACTATCTCCCTCCTTTTTGTCTTCTCCACAACCACCTCTCTATTCCACCCATAGTGCTATGTCCATGGCTCAAGCTCATGTATTGCGTGAAAGTTGAAAGGTTTGAAAGAATAGAGTATGAAAACAAGCGCTTGGCTGAAATCGGGGTTGTGCATGATATGTATATTTTGTGTGATGAAGAGGGAGCATAGCCATATTATATGATTTTGTAGGGATAACTTTCTTTAGCCATAGTATTTTGAGAAGACATGATTGCTTTGTTAGTATGCTTGAAGTATTATTATTTCTTATGTCAATATAGACTTTTGTCTTGAATCTTTCAGATCTAAACATTCATGCCACAATTTAGAGAATTACATTGAAAAACTATGTTGGTTAGCATTCCACATCAAAAATTCTGTTTTTATCATTTACCTACTCGAGGACGAGAAGGAATTAAGCTTGGAGATGCTTGATACGTCTCCAACGTATCTATAATTTTTGATTGTTCCATGCTATTATATTATCCTTCTAGGATGTTTTATGGGCTTTTATATACACTTTTATATGATTTTTGGGACTAACCTATTAACCTAGAGCCCAGTGCCAGTTTCTGTTTTTCCTTGTTTTTTGAGTTTTACAGAAAAGGAATATCAAACGGAGTCCAATTGACGTGCCAATTTTTGATGATTTTTTCTGGACCAAAAGAAGCCCCCGAAGTAAAAGAGTTGGGCCAGGAGAGCCACGGGCTGCCCACGAGTGTGGGGGGCGCGCCCTGGGCAGGTGGTGGCGCCGCCCTATCTCGTGGACGGCCCGGAGGCCCCCCAGACTTGTGCCCTACGCCAAAAAATCCTGTAAATACTGAAACCTTCGGAAATTAACCTTGATTGGGAGTTCCGCCGCTCAAAGCCTCTGTAGCCACCAAAAACCAACCTAGACCCTATTCCGGCACCCTGCCGGAGGGAGGAATCCCTCTCTGGTGGCTATCTTCATCATCCCGATGCTCTCCATGACGAGGAGGGAGTAGTCCACCCTCGGGGTGAGGGTATGTATCAGTAGCTATGTGTTTGATCTCTCTATCTCTCTCGTGTTCTTGAGATGGCACGATCTTGATGTATCGCGAGCTTTGCTATTTTAGTTGGATCTTATAATGCTTCTCGCCATCTACTCTCTTGTAATGGATTGAGTTTTCCCTTTGAAGTTATCTTATCGGATTGAGTCTTTAAGGATTTGAGAACACTTGATGTATGTCTTGCACGTGTTTATCTGTGGTGACAATGGGATATCATGTGATCCACTTGATGTATGTTTTGGTGGTCAACTTGCGGGTTCCGTGACCTTGGTAATCTATGCATAGGGGTTGGCACACGTTTTCGTCTTGACTTTCCGGTAAAAACTTTGGGGCACTCTTTGAAGTTCTATGTGTTGGTTGAATAGATGTTTATGAGATTGTGTGATGCATATCGTATAATCATGCCCACGGATACTTGAGGTGACAATGGAGTATCTAGGTGACATTATGGTTTTGGTTGATTTGTATCTTAAGGTGTTATTCTAGTACGAACTCTAAGATAGATTGAATGTTTCTACAGACTCTTGAATAGACCGATCAGAAAGAATAACTTTGAGGTGGTTTCGTACCCTACCATAATCTCTTTGTTTATTCTCCGCTATTAGTGACTTTGGAGTGACTCTTTGTTGCATGTTGAGGGCTAGTAATATGATCCAATTATGTTATCCTTGTTGAGAGAACTTGCACTAGTGAAAGTATGAACCCTAGGCCTTGTTCACTATCATCGCAACACCGTTTATGCTCACGTTTACCACTTGCTACCTTGCTGTTTTTATATTTTCAGTTTACAAAAACCTATATCTACCATCCATTTTGCACTTGTATCACCATCTCTTCGCCGAACTAGTGCACCTATAAAATTTACCATTGTATTGGGTGTGTTGGGGACACAAGAGACTCTTTGTTATTTGGTTGCAGGGTTGTTTGAGAGAGACCATCTTCATCCTACGCCTCCCACGGATTGATAAACCTTAGGTCATCCACTTGAGGGAAATTTGCTACTGTCCTACAAACCTCTGCACTTGGAGGCCCAACAACGTCTACAAGAAGAAGGTTGTGTAGTAGACATCAGTCGAGATCCAATGAATTGTGGGTTTATGATCAAGATTATCTCGGAACAATATTTGATTCTTTTCTGAATTCTTATATGCATGATTTAATATCTTTGCAAGTCTCTTCGAATTATCAGTTTGGTTTGGCCTACTAGATTGATCTTTCTTGCAATGGGAGAAGTGCTTGGCTTTGGGTTCAATCTTGCGGTGTCCTTTCCCAGTGACAGCAGGGGCAACAAGGCACGTATTGTATTGTTGCCATCGAGGATAAAAAGATGGGGTTTATGTCATATTGCATGAGTTTATCCCTCTACATCATGTCATCTTGCTTAAAGCGTTACTCTGTTCTTATAAACTTAATACTCTAGATGCATGCTGGATAGCGGTCGATGTATGGAGTAATAGTAGTAGATGCAGAATCGTTTCGGTCTACTTGTCGCAGACGTGATGCCTATATACATGATCATGCCTAGATATTCTCATAACTATGCGCTTTTCTATCAATTGCTCGACAGTAATTTGTTCACCCACTGTAGAATATGCTATCTTGAGAGAAGCCACTAGTGAAACCTATGGCCCCCGGGTGTATTTTCCATCATATTAGTTTCCCATCAACTTGCCAATTTCTGTCGCCGTTCTTTTTTTTGCAGTCTTTACTTTTCGATCTATACAACAAAAATACCAAAAATATTTATCTTATTATCTCTATCAGATCTCACTTTTGCAAGTAGCCGTGAAGGGATTGACAACCCTTTTATTGCGTTGGTTGCAAGGTTCTTAATTGTTTGTGCAGGTATTAGGGACTTGAGTGTAGTCTCCTACTGGATTGATACCTTGGTTCTAAAAAACCGAGGGAAATACTTACGCTACTTTGCTGCATCATGCTTTCCTCTTGAAGGGAAAAACAACGCATGCTCAAGAGGTAGCAGGGCGCGCCCTATAGGGGCCGGCCGGCCTCCCCCCTTGCTCCTTTATATACGGGGGCAGGGGGCACCCTAGGACACACAAGTTAACAGTTGTTTTAGCCGTGTGCGGTGCCCCCCTCCACAGATTCCACCTCAGGTCATATTGTCGTAGTGCTTAGGCGTAGCCCTACGCGGATCACATCATCAACACTGTTGCCATGCTGTCGTGCTGACGGAACTCTTCTTCGTCCTCAACTGGATCAAGAGCTCGAGGGACGTCATCATGCTGAACGTGTGCTGAACACGGAAGTGCCGTACGTTCGGTACTTGGATCGGTCAGATCGTGAAGACGTTCGACTACATCAACTGTGTTACTAAACGCTTCCGCTTTCGGTCTACGAGGGTATGTGGACACACTCTCCCCGCTCGTTGCTATGCTTCTCCTAGATAGATCTTGCGTGATCATAGGATTTTTTTTATAATAATAAGTTCCGCAACAGTGGCATCATGAGCAAGGTCTATGCGTAGATGACTTGGACGAGTAGAACACATTGAGTTGTGAGCGATAATAGTCATACTGCTTACCAGCATGTCATACTTTGATTCGGCGGTATTGTTGGATGAAGCGGCCCGGACCAACATTACATGACCGCGTTCATGAGTCTGGTTCTACCGACGTGCTTTGCACATAGGTGGCTGGTGGGTGTCAGTTTCTCCAACTTTAGTTGAATCGAGTGTGACTACGCCTGGTCCTTGTGGAAGGTTAAAACATCACACTTGACGAAAATCATTATGTTTTTATGCGTAGGTAAGAACGGTTCTCGCTAAGCCCGTAGCAGCCACGTAAAACTTGCAACAACAAAGTAGAGGACGTCTAACTTGTTTTTGCAGGGCATGTTGTGATGTGATATGGCCAAGACGTGATGAGTTATACGTTATTGTATGAGATGATCATGTTTTGTAAATTATCGGCAATCGGCAGGAGCCTTATTGTTGTCTCTTTATTGTATGAATTGCGAAAGCCATGTAATTGATTTACTTTATCACTATGAGTTAGCGATAGTAGTAGTAGCAATAGTTGGCGAGACGACCACGACGCTACGATGAAGATCATGGTGTCAAGCCGGTGACGATGGAGATCATGATGATGCTTTGGAGATGGAGATCAAAAGCACAAGATGATGATGGCCATATCATGTCACATATTTTGATTGCATGTGATGTTTATCTTATTATGCTTCTTATTTTGCTTAGTACAACAGTAGCATTATAAGATGACCCCTTACAAAATTTCAAGGTACAAGTGTTCTCCCTGAGTATGTACCGTTGCGACAGTTCGTCGTGCCGAGGCACCACGTGAAGATCGGGTGTGATAAGCTCTATGTTCAAATACAATGGGTGTAATACAATTTTGCACATGCAGAATACTCGGGTTAAACTTGACGAGCCTAGCATGTACAGACATGGCCTCGGAACACTGGAGACCGAAAGGTCGAGCGTGAATCATATAGTAGATATGATCAACATAAGATGTCCACCATTGAAAACTACTCCATCTCACGTGATGATCGCATTTGGTTTAGTTGATTTGGATCACGTGATCATTTGGATGACTAGAGGGATGTCTATCTAAGTGGGAGTTCTTTAGTAATATGATTAATTGAACTTCAATTTATCATGAACTTGGTCCTGATAGTTTCTCCATATCTATGTTGTTGTAGATCAATGGCCCGTGCTACCGTTCCCTTGAATTTTAATGCGTTCCTAGAGAAAGCTAAGTTGAAAGATGAGGGTAGCAACTACACGGACTGGGTCCGTCACTTGAGGATAATCCTCATTGCTGCACAAAAGAATTATGTCCTTGAAGCACCGATAGGTGACAGGCCTGCTGCAGGAGCAACTCCGGACGTTATGAACGTCTGGCAAGCTCGATCTGATGACTACTCGATAGTTCAGCGTGCCATGCTTTACGGCTTAGAATCGGGACTTCAAAGACGTTTTGAACGTCATGGAGCATATGAGATGTTCAAAGAGCTGAAGTTAATATTTCAAGCAAATGCCTGAATTGAGAGATATGAAGTCTCCAATAAGTTCTATAGCTACAAGACGGAGGAGAAAAGTACTATCAGTGAACACTTACTCAGAATGTCTGGTACTGCAATCACATGACTCAACTTGGATGCAAAGTTGATGAAGAGAGTGTTATTGATAGAGTTCTTCAATCACTGCCACCAAGCTATAAAGGCTTCGTGATGAACTATAATATGCAAGGGATGTAGAAGACTATTCCCGAGCTCTTCGCTATGCTCAAAGCTGCGGAGGTAGAAATCAAAAAGGAGCATCAAGTGTTGATGGTTAACAATACCACTAGTTTCAAGAAAAAGGGCAAGGGAAAGAATGATAACTTCAAGAAGAATAGCAAGCTAGTTGATACTCCCACGAAGAAATCCAAGTCTGGAGCCAAGCCTGAAACTGAGCGCTTCTGCTGCAAAGGAGCTGGTCACTCGAAGCGGAACTGCCCCAATTATTTGGCGGATAAGAAGGATGGCAAAGTGAACAAAGGTATATTTGATATACATGTTATTGATGTGTACCTTACTAATGCTCGTAGTAGCACCTGGGTATTTGATACTAGTTCGGTTGCTCATATTTGTAACTCGAAGCAGGGGCTACGGATTAAACGAAGATTAGCTAAGGACGAGGTGACGATGCGCGTGGGAAATGGTTCCAAAGTCGATGTGATCACCGTTGGTACGCTACCTCTACATCTACCTTTGGAATTAGTTTTAGGCCTAAATAATTGTTGTTTGGTGCCAGCGTTGAGCATGGACATTATGTCTGGATCTTGTTTGTTGCGAGAGGGTTATTCATTTAAATCAGAGAATAATGGTTGTTCTATTTATATGAGTAATATATTTTACGGTCATGCACCGTTGATGAGTGGTCTATTTTTGTTGGATCTCGATCGTAGTGATACACATTCATAATATTGAAGCCAAAAGATGCAAAGTTGATAATGATAGTGCAACTTATTTGTGGCACTGCCGTTTAGGTCATATTGGTGTAAAGCACATGAAGAAACTCCATACCGATGGACTTTTGGAATCACCTGATTATGAATCACTTGGTGCTTGCAAACCATGCCTTATGGGAAAGATGACTAAAACTCCGTTCTCCGAAACAATGGAGCGAGCAACTAAATTATTGGAAATCATACATACTAATGTATGCGGTCCAATGAGTGTTGAGGCTCGCGATGGGTATCGTTATTTTCTGACCTTCACAACCTATTTGAGTAGATGTGGGTATATCTACTTGAGGAAACACAAGTCTGAAACATTTGAAAAGTTTAATGAATTTCAGAGTGAAGTTGAGAATCATCGTAACAAGAAAATAAAGTTTCTACGACCTAACCGCGGAGGCGAATATTTGAGTTACGAGTTTGGTCTTCATTTGTAACAATGTGGAATAGTTTCGCAACTCACGTCATCTGGAATACCACAGCGTAATAGTGTGTCCGAACATCGTAACCATACTTTATTAGATATGGTGTGATCTATGATGTCTCTTATCGATTTACCACTATCATTTTGGGGATATGCTTTAGAGACGCCTGCATTCACGTTAAATAGGGCACCATCTAAATCCGTTGAGACGCCGCCTTATGAACTATGGTTTGGCAAGAAAACCAAGTTGTCGTTTCTTAAAGTTTGGGGCTGCGATGCTTATGTGAAAAGGCTTCAACCTGATAAGCTCGAACCGAAGTCGGAGAAATGTGTCTTCAGAGGATACCCCAAAGGAGACTGTTGGGTACACCTTCTATCACAAATCCGAAGGCAAGATATTTGTTGCTAAGAATGGATCCCTTCTAGAGAAGGAGTTTCTCTCGAAAGAAGTGAGTGGGAAGAAAGTAGAACTTGATGAGGTAATTATACCTTCTCCAGAATTGGAAAGTAGTTCATCACATAAATTAGTTCCACTGATGCCTACACCAATTAGTGAGGAAGGTAATGATGATGATCATGAAACTTCAGATCAAGTTACTACTTAACCTCGTAGGTCAACCAGAGTACGTTCCGCACCAGAGTGGTACGGTAACCCTGATCTGGAAGTCATGTTACTAGACCATGATGAATCTACAAACTATGAGGAAGTGATGATGAGCCCAGATTCCGCAAAATGGCTTGAGGCCATGAAATCTAAGATGGGATCCATGTATAACAAAGTGTGGACTTTGGTTGACTTGCCCGATGATTGGCAAGCAATTGAAAATAAATGGATCTTTAAGATGAAGACTGACGCAGATGGTAATGTTACTATCTACAAAGCTTGACTTGTTGCGAAAGGTTTTCTACAAGTTCAAGGAGTTGACTACGATGAAACTTTCTCACCTGTAGCAATGCTTAAGTCTGTCCGAATCATGTTAGCAATTGCTGCATTTTATGATTATGAGATCTGGCAAATGGATGTCAAAAATGCGTTCCTAAATGGATATCTCAAAGAAGAGTTGTATATGATGCAACCAGAAGGTTTTGTCGATCCTAAAGGTGCTAACAAAGTGTGCAAACTCCAGCGATCCATCTATGGACTGGTGCAAGCATCTCGGAGTTGGAATATACGCTTTGATGAGGTGATCAAAGCATATGGTTTTATATATACTTTTGGAGAAGCCTGTATTTACAAGAAAGTGAGTGGGAGCTCTGTAGCATTTCTGATATTATATGTGGATGACATATTGTTGATTGGAAATGATGTAGAATTTTTGGCATAAAAGGATATTTGAATAAGAATTTTTCAATGAAAGACCTCGGTGAAGCTGCTTATATATTGGGCATCAAGATCTATAGAGATAGATCAAGACTCTTAATTGGACTTTCACAAAGCACATACCTTGATAAAGTTTTGAAGAAGTTCAAAATGGATCAGTCAAAGAAAGGGTTCTTGCATGTGTTACAAGGTGTGAAGTTGAGTAAGACTCAATGCCCGACCACTGCAGAAGATAGAGAGAAGATGAAAGTCATTCCCTATGCTTCAGCCATAGATTCTATCATGTATGCAATGCTATGTACCAGACCTGATGTGTGCCTTGCTATAATTCTAGCAAGGAGGTACCAAAGTAATACAAGAGTGGATCACTGGACAACGGTCAAGAACATCCTGAAGTACCTGAAAAGAACAAAGGATATGTTTCTCGTTTATGGAGGTGACAAAGAGCTCGTCGTAAGCGGTTACGTCAATTCAAGCTTTGACACTGATCCAGATGACTATAAGTCACAAACCGGATACATATTTTTGTTGAACGGTGGAGCTGTCAGTTGGTGTAGTTCCAAGTAGAGTGTCGTGGCGGTATCTACGTGTGAAGCGGAGTACATAGCTGCTTCGGAAGCAGCAAATGAAGGAGTCTGGATGAAGGAGTTCATATCCGATCTAGGTGCAATACCTAGTGCATCGGGTCCAATGAAAATCTTTTGTGACAACACTGGAACAATAGCCTTGGTGAAGGAATCCATGTTTCACAAGAGAACAAAGCACATCAAGAGACGCTTCAATTCCATCCGCGATCAAGTCAAGGAGGGAGACATAGAGATTTGCAAAATACATACGGATCTGAATGTCGCAGATCCATTGACTAAGTCTCTTCCACGAGCAAAACATGATCAACACCAAGACTCCATGGGCGTTAGAATCATTACTATGTAATCAAGATTATTGACTCTAGTGCAAGTGGGAGACTCAAGGAAATATGCCCTAGAGGCAATAATAACTTTATTATTTATATTTACTTATATATCATGATAAATGTCTTTTATTCATGCTAGAATTGTATTAACCGGAAACTTGATACATGTGTGAATACATAGACAAAACAGAGTGTCCCAATATGCCTCTACTTGACTAGCTCGTTAATCAAAGATGGTTGAGTTTCCTAAACCATAGCTGTGTGTTGTCATTTGATCAACGGGATCACATCATTAGGAGAATGATGTGATGGACAAGACCCATCCGTTAGCTTAGCACAATGATCGTTTAGTTTTATTGCTATTGCTTTCTTCATGACTTATACATGTTCCTCTGACTATGAGATTATGCAACTCCCGAATAACGGAGGAACACCTTGTGTGCTATCAAATGTCACAACGTAACTGTGTGATTATAAAGATTCTCTACAGGTGTTTCCGAAGGTGTTTGTGGTGTTGGCATAGATCGAGAATAGGATTTGTCACTCCGAGTATCGGAGAGGTATCTCTGGGCCCTCTTTGTAATACACATCATAATAAGCCTTGCAAGCAAATGACTAATGAGTTAGTCCCAAGATGATGTATTACGAAACGAGTAAAGAGACTTGTCGATAACGAGATTGAACTAGGTATGATGATACCGAAGATCGAATCTCGAGCAAGTAACATACCGATGACAAAGGGAACAACGTATGTTGTTATGCGGTTTGACCGATAAAATCTTCTTAGAATATGTAGGATCCAATATGAGCATCCAGGTTCCGCTATTGGTTATTGACCAGAGACATGTCTCGGTCATGTCTACATATTTCTCGAACCTGTAGGGTCCGCACACTTAACATTCGATGACGATTTGTATTATGAGTTATGTCTTTTTGATGACCGAAGTTTGTTCGGAGTCCCAGATGAGATCATGGACATAACGAGGAGTCTAAAAATGGTCGAGACATAAATAATGATATATTGGATGATATTATTCGGACACCTGATGAGTTCCGGGGTCACCGGATAAATATCGGAGTGCCGGAAGGGTTATCGGAACCACCGGTGAAGTAATGGGCCTTATTGGGCCTTAGGGGAGATATAGGAAGGCAGCCAAGGGCTGGACGCGTGCCCCATGGGCCTAGTCCGAATTGGACTAGGGGGAGGGGCGGTGCCCCCTCCTTCCTTCTCTTCTCCCTTCCTTCCTTCTTCTCCTAGTTGGACTAGGAAAGGGGGTTCCTACTCCTAGTAGGAGTAGGATTGCCCCCTTGGGCGCGCTCTATAGGGGCCGGCCGGCCTCCCCCCTTTCTCCTTTATATACGGGGGCTGGGGGGCACCCTAGGACACACAAGTTAACAGTTGTTTTAGCCGTGTGCGGTGCCCCCCTTCATAGATTCCACCTCAGGTCATATTGTCGTAGTGCTTAGGCGAAGCCCTGCGCGGATCACATCATCAACACCGTCGCCACGCCATCGTGCTGACGGAACTCTCCCTCGTCCTCAACTGGATCAAGAGCTCGAGGGACGTCATCGTGCTGAATGTGTGATGAACACAGAGGTGTTGTACGTTCAGTACTTGGATCGGTTGGATCGTGAAGATGTTCGACTTCATCAACCGCGTTACTAAACGCTTCCGCTTTCGGTCTACGAGGGTACGTGGACACACTCTCCCCGCTCATTGATATGCTTCTCCTAGATATATCTTGCATGATCGTAGGATTTTTTTTATAATACTACGTTCCCCAACACTTCTATCCCAAATCCCTACCAAAACAACTAATGCTAGGGAGGAAAATGAGAGGAAGAACGAAGAAGAGATATAGATCCAAGGGGTTCCCCTCACACAGAGGAGAAAGTGATTGGTGGAAATGTGCATCTAGATCTCCTCTCTCTTTCCCCCCCAAAATTAGCAAGAATCCATGGAGGGATTGAGAGATAGCAAGCTCGAAGAAGGTCAACAATGGGGGCAAAACACGAGCTTAAATAATAAGGTTCAATGCGGAAGAAGACCCCCTTTTATAGATGAAAAAAAATCAAACTGTTACGTGCTCAGCCCGCACATGAGCGGTACTACCGCTCGAGCGGTAGTAACAGGAAAACAGAGCAACGGTTAAGAACCTCGATGGAGTTAGTGCCGCCGGAGTGGTACTACCGCTCATCCGAGTGGTACTACTGCGGGAGAAGCAGAACACGGGAGCAGAGGAGGCAGGGCAGAGCGGAGCACAACGTCATGATACATCTCCAATGTATCTATAATTTTTTATTGTTCCATGCTGTTATATTATCATTCTTGGATGTTTTACAATCATTTTATAGCAACCTTATATCATTTCTAGGGACTAACCTATGGAAATAGTGCCCAGTGCGAGTTCCTGTTTTTTCTTTGTTTTTACTTTGTGGAAAATCAATATCAAACGGAGTCCAAACGCATCAAATTTTTTTGGTGATTTTTTCTGGACCAGAAGACAACCAGTGGGCCAAAGACGTATCAGAGGGGAGGCCCGAGGTGCGCACGACCCACCAGGGTGCGCCAGGAGGCCCAGCCGCGCCCAGTCGGTGACCTCCCGCACCACCTCTTCGCCCTGGAAATTTCCAAATATTCCAAAAACCCTAAGGAAGTCGATAGATCAAAAGTTTTGCCGCCGCAAGCCTGTGTGTCCATGAAAAACCAATCTAGACCCGTTCCGGCACCCTGCCGAAGGGGGAAATCATCACCAGTGGCCATCTTCATCATCCCGACGGCCACCATGATGAGGAGGGAGTAGTCCACCCTCGGGGCTGATGGTTTGTAGCAGTAGATATGTGTTTAATTTCTCTCCCTCGTGTTATTGAGATGGCATGATCTTGATGTATAGCGGGCTTTGTTAATATAGTTGAATCATATGGTGTTTTCCCATGTCTGTCTTGTTGTGATGAATTGAGTTTTCCCTTTGAGATTTCCTATCAAATTGAATACTTTTATGGATTTGAGAACACTTGATGTATGTCTTGCTATGAATGCCCGTGGTGACAATGCGGTATCATATTGATTCACTTGATCTATGTTTTGGCACTCAACTCGCGGATTCCCGAGGTGACATTGGGGTAATCTATGCATAGGGGTTTATGCACGTTCTCGTCTTTGTTTCTCCATTAGAAATCTTGGGGCACTCCTTGAGGTTCTTTGTGTTGGATTGAGTATTATGAATCTGAATTTGTTTTGGTGTTATGATTAGTACAAACTCTTGATAGATTGATCGGAAAGGATAACTTAGTGTTATTTGAAACGTCTCCAACGTATCTATAATTTTTGATTGTTCCATGCTATAATATATTCTGCTTTGGATGTTTAATAGGCTTTATTATACACTTTTATATTATTTTTGGGACTAACCTACTAACCCAAGGCCCAGTACAAATTGTTGTTTTTTCCCTATTTCAGTGTTTCGCAGAAAGGGAATATCAAACGGTGTCCAAACGGAATGAAACCTTTGGGAGAGGTATTTTTGGAACGATATCAACTCAGAAGACTTGGAGTACACGCCAGGAAGCGAGAGAGGCGGCCACGAGGGCAAGGGGCGCACCCAGGGGGTAGGCGCGCTCCCCACCCTCGTGGGCCCCCTGTTGCTCCCCTGACGTCCCTCTTCTTCCTATATATACCTACGTACCTTGAAACCATCGAGGAGCACCACGAAACCCTAATTCCACCGCCGTAACCTTCTGTACCCGTGAGATCCCATCTTAGGGCCTGTTCCGGAGCTCCACTGGAGGGGGCATCGATCACGGAGGGCTTCTACATCAACACCATAGCCTCTCCGATGAGTTGTGAGTAGTTTACCACAGACCTTTGGGTCCATTGTTATTAGCTAGATGGCTTCTTCTCTCTTTTTGGATCTCAATACAAAGTTCTCCTCGATCTTCGAGGAGATCTATTCAATGTAATCTTTTTGTGGTGTGTTTGTCGAGATCCGATGAATTGTGGGTTTATGATCAAGATTATCTATGAACAATATTGGATTCTTTTTTGAAATCTTTTATGTATGATTTAAATATCCTTGCAAGTCTCTTCGAATTATCGGTTTGGTTTGGCCTACTAGATCTATAGTTCTTGCAATGGGAGAAGTGCTTGGCTTTGGGTTCAATCTTGCGGTGTCCTTTCCCAGTGACAGCAGGGGCAGCAATGCACGTATTGTATTGTTTCCATCGAGGATAAAAAGATGGGGTTTATATCATATTGCTTGAGTTTATCCCTCCACATCATGTCATCTTGCTTAAGGTGTTACTCTGTTCTTATGAACTTAATACTCTAGATGCATGCTGGATAGCGGTCGATGTGTGGACTAATAGTAGTAGATGCAGAATCGTTTCGGTCTACTTATCACGGACGTGATGCCTATATACAATGATCATGCCTAGATATTCTCATAACTATGCGCTTTTCTATCAATTGCTCGACAGTAATTTGTTCACCCACCGTAGAAATCTGCTATCATGAGAGAAGCCACTAGTGAAACCTATGGCCCTTGGGTCTATCTTCATCATACTAATCTTCCATCAACTATTTATCTTTACTTTACTTTTGTTTGCATTATTACTTTCAATATCTATACCAAAAATACCCAAAATATTATCTTATCATCTCTATCAGATCTCACTCTCGTAAGTGACCGAGAAGGGATTGACAACCCCTTTTATCGCGTTGGCTGCGAGGTTCTTATTTGCTTGTGCGAGTACGAGGGACTCGCGCTTGGTCTCCTACTGGATTGATACCTTGGTTCTCATAAACTGAGGGAAATATTTACGCTACTATGATGCATCACCCTTTCCTCTTCGAGAGAATACAACGCAAGCTCGAGAAGTAGCAGGAAGAATTTCTCGTGCCGTTGCCGGGGAGATCTACGCAAAAGTCATATAACAAGTACCTATCACAAACCCTTATCCCTCGCATTACATTATTTGCCTCTCGTTTTACTCTCCCCCACTTCACCCTGTGCCGTTTTATTCGCCCTTTTTTTGTTCGCTTGTTTCTTGTTTGCTTGTGTGTTGGATTGCTTGCTTGTCACTATGGCTCAAGACAATACCAAATTGTGTGACTTTTCCAATACCAACAATAATGATTTTATTAGCACTCCAATTGCCCCTATTATCGATGCTGAATCTTGTGAGATCAATGCTGCTCTGTTGAATCTTGAAATGAAAGATCAATTCTCTGGCCTTCCTAGTGAAGATGCCGCTACCCATCTAAACAACTTTGTTGATTTGTGCGATATGAAAAAGAAGAGGGATACAGATATTGATATTGTCATTTTAAAGCTATTTCCGTTTTTGCTTAGAGTTTGTGCTAAAAGTTGGTTTTCTTCTTTGCCTAGAAACAATATTGATTCGTGGAATAAGTGCAAAGATGTCTTTATCTCTAAGTATTTTCCTCCTGCTAAGATTATCTCTCTTACAAACGTGTGGCACCCCGATCCGCATGGAGCAGGGGGCCTTCGCACGTCATCCCAGGATAACACCTGACGCACGACAGGTCCATGATACAGCATTCCAGGTACAATAATATTCATCAAATACATGTGTATAAGATTACATCATTGATGAATACAATCATCTGGCATAGCCCTAAGACTATTTAAATGACAATGGAAGTCTTGGTTTGGCAGCATAACAACTCTGGCTGGGCTTCACAACTCACAGGACTGGCAAGGTTACGACCTAGCACGACGGATCAAGCGAACCATTCGAGTATGACCTACAAAACTAGCATGACACGCTAGGTCAGTACATTGAATGTACTTGCAAGACAACCGAATACATAGCATCCAAACAAGCAGAAGACAAAGCAGGAACCAAGCACATGCAACAACCTATCTCATATCAATTACTAACTTGTCAAGGTATAGATCAACTAGCATAAACAGTATCATAGCATCTACTAACAAGGCAAAGACATGGCATAACAAAAACATGCTCCTAACATGGCAATAGCAAAACATAGCATATCATATCCATCATGGCATCACTTAGCATATCAAACAAAGCATGGCATGGCGTCATGAAACTATGCTGAAAATAAACTACCGATCATATCTAATGCAGATATAACATGTCAACTTTATGCAACCATCTCTTGTTCTACCATGGGTCTTTAAATGCAACATATTACTCATGCAATGCAACCAAACTTGTGCACCGAGTCCCTCAGACTCTCTTACCAACGGGTTTGCCTCGGAACCGGACGGTGATCACCCACGGATCACAAACAGAACCATATTTGGTTCAATACTCACCGAGAACTCGTCTCATGATCATATCAAAACATCACCGTGACTTCTCACGACTATCTCATAGTCCAAGTCACCACATTCTTGTTACCACATTAATTAACTTAATTATTTCAGGTTTATCCTCCATTTCGACCAAGACCCGATAGTCTGACCTACTACAAACTGTGTCGCTATCGATAGACTTTATAAACACTCTGCAGAGGTAGCGCACTGTACCCACACCACGGAACCCTTGGCCTCGTCATCCCATTCGGGTGGACCAACGGCATTCCGACGAAACCGACCTACTGTCATGACACTCTCCCGGCCACTCCGACTCGCTCCCCACTGGGCTAGTCCTGGGTGTCCCCGTGTCTACCAAAGACACAACGACCACCATCGTGGCCAAACATAAACGGTCCAAAACGGGGAACTGGTACCATAACAACAACAACAGGCACACAAGGCTTATGTCCGCCTACCTGATCAGGGTAGCGCGCGCCCATAACCTTCCCTCGTTGGAGGCACCGGCGAGAGGCACGACAATAGATCACATTAAGGCCTTCCCACAAAGGAAAATGTGGCTGCACTGAAGAACTTCGATTTGGTGGCACTATGACCCGATCCCATCGATGACGGAGGAGGTTTGTTATTATTAAGTCATTTTATTAACTTCTCCATCACCATGAGCATATTTAACATGAATGCAACAACGAGCATGCAATATACAAATGCATGGACACAATGCCGAACTTCTCAAGTGCACAACTATAGCATAAAGAACAAGACAATACCAAGTACTAGCATATCAACGGTGCATTAAAATCATCATAGCATTTTATAACGATGGTAAGAAAATCAAGCAGAGAAGTGGCATGGCATTAATAACAACATTCTAACTAGCATGCCAAAAGATGTCATGAAAACACAAACATGCAAGATAGGCATAATAAAATGACTGCAAATGAAAACAATAAGAAACAACTTCAACTATACACACACAAGGTGCAAGCAAAGTAAACATGCAAGTTCGGGGCTCATGATAAGAGGTTGGCTTGCGTGGGGTCGACAAATACTCCGGGAAGAAGTGCGGAACGACCATGGAAAGTATTGTCAGAAATAGTTCTCTCTCGGAGGGGGCTGTTTACGTGCAAGGGCAAAGTGGTCATTTTCACCATGTGAAAATATTATGAAAATGATACCAGCGGAAAGATCTCGACGAACAGAGAACGTGAGCGCTGGAATCACCTCAATCGGAGTTACGGTTGTCGAGATACGAAGGGTTGAAGTTCAGGGACCTATCGGTGAAAATGTTTCAGCAAACAGGCCCCTGGAGGAAAAACTGAACGCGCCTTTGGACCAAATATGTTTTCAGCACAGGAAAACATATTTTGAGCCGAAGTGTAAAGGGAATACGCTTTCATAGCAGAGAAAGCGTAGGAAAGAAATACACTTTCATATATTGAAAACGCGTTTCCAGAAAGCGTGTCCACTTACAGATGCGGGCCCGAGGCGGGGTCAATGCAGAGACACTGCCAGGTGGGGTCGTGCCAAGGGGTGGGACCGGGTCAACGCCCTGGGTCGCTGCCAGGTGGGGTCTGCGGGCAGGCGGGGGCACGGGCGCATCGTCCTCAACCTCCCGCTCCTGTTCTCCCGTGCGAGACAAAGGAGGAGTAGGGGAGGGGAGGCGATGAGGGGGCCGGCCGGCTCAGGCGGCCTCCGACCGAGCTGAGGCCACCGGCAGGCGTGCGGGGCCAAGCCACACCCATTCAAGCGAAGGACGGCCACCGAGGATGCCTGGAACGGCGGCGAGGCGTGGCGCCAAACGATGAACAGAGGTGGGTCAGTGATGGTGGTGCTCATCGGAGCAGGGCACCCCGGCGACGGCTGAGGGGTCGGGGCGGCTCGTGGTGGAGTGGGGAAGCTTGCGAACATGGCTAGAGGAGAGGAGAGGGGCTAGGCACACCGGGACCAAGGAGGAACCGCGGCGGCCATTCGACCATTGGAGCAGAAAGAGAGCTCTGAGGCTTGGGGAGAGAGCTGCGGGGCGAGGGGAGGGGTTGTGGACCGCGGTGAGGCTCAAGACGTGCTTAAGTAGGCGCGGGGCAGGTTCGAGGGGGAGGGGAGGAGGTTACACGCAGCTCGCAACGTGTTCGTGCGCCGACGATGCGCACACGCGGCCAAAGCTCACAGAGAGCGACGGGAAGGCGACGAGGAGAGTGCGGACGAGCGCCAGATGGTCACGGAATCGAGCAGCGCTCACGGACGAGAGGGAGAAGAAGACAGAAGCAAGGGAGGCGACGACGGCCACGGGAGCACACTGTGTGGCCATTGGAAGGAATCGCCGGAGAAGAAAACAGAAGGGGCAGGAGGTCCAGGGGGAAGAGGACGCCGAGGGGGCACAGTTGGACATTAATGGCGAGGCCAGAGCCAGTCGGAGCAACGCAGCCGACGAGCACAGTGGCTAGACCACCGTTTTGGCTAGATGCCCTCGTGGTCACCATGGACAAGGCACGCTCTGGTGTTATACTCCAGGCCAAGATTTTGAACTGAGGAACATGAGCTAATGATGGAACTAATGATTATATAGCAAGGACAAGCTCCACAATTTATGTGAGAATTTTCTATGTTATAAAAATAGTAGTTCCTTTGGAAAATGGCAGAAATGCAATATTGGTTTAAAATAGGAAAAATCAATTTTCCTTATTTTAATGTGGCCAATATTTTTGCCAGAGCTTGGATTAGACATAAACATCAACTCCAGCAATTCTCATGAATTTAGGAGATGGCTAGATATGCCTTTGGATTTTATTCCTCAGAAAGGCAAGAAAAGGAATAAATCACAATTCAAAAATATTGCATGGGACTTAGCAATATTTTTGCATATTCAAGGTTCAGACAGATAGGAGGATCTCTAGGAACATTAGGGAGGATCAACATATCAAGGTAAATGATGTCTCCTTTGTAATCACAAAGGCCACATATAAATTCCAAAAATTTGGAATTAGGGTTTGAGAGGATTTGAGGTGATGCAAATGAGGTCTTGCCTGCTGACAAAGTGATGAGCAAGGTTTTGAAGGTTTGGAAATGACAAGAATTCTCAGAGTCATCCAGCAAACTCATGAGAAAATTTGAAAAATGATTGCTAGGAAGAAATAACAACACAAAAGTTGATACTCCAATTTTGGGGCTGTTACAAAACGATATCATGAATTTTAAGCAACTAGATCATGAGCATGTTGCACAAGCTTGGGAAAGAATGAAATTAATGATACACAATTGCCCTACATATGGTTTGAACTTATTGATGATTATACAAAACTTTTATGCTGGCTTGAATTTTGCTTCTAGAAATATTTTAGATTCGACCGCGGGGGGGCACTTTCATGGAAATCACTTTAGGAGAAGCTACTAAACTCCTAGATAATATTATGGTTAATTACTCTCAATGGCACACCGAAAGATCTACTAGTAAAAAAGTACATGCTATTGAAGAAATTAGTGTTTTGAGTGGAAAGATGGATGAACTTATGAAATTATTTGCTATTAAGAGTGCTTCTTCTGATCCTAAAGATATGCCTTTGTCCATGTTGATTGAGAATAATAATGAATCCTTGGATGTGAATTTTGTTGGTAGGAATAATTTTGGTAACAACGCTTATAGAGGAAACTTTCCTAGTAATTCCTCTAATAATTATGTTAATTCCTACAACAACTCTTATGGAAATTTTAGTAAGATGCCCTCTGATTTTGAGACTGGTGTTAAAGAATTTATGAATTCGCAAAAGAATTTCAATGCTTTGCTTGAAGAAAAATTGCTTAAGATTTATGAGCTGGCTAGGAACGTGGATATAGTTTCTCTTGATGTTGATTCTTTGAAACTTAGATCTAGTCCTCGTAAGCGTGATATCAACGAATCTCTCAAAGCCATGAGAATTTCCATTGATGAGTGCAAAGAAAGAACCGCTAGGATGCGTGCTAAAAGAGATTGCTTTGTGAAAGCGTGTTCTTCTAGTTTTCATGATAATAAAGATGAAGATCTAAAAGTGATTGATGTGTCTCCTATTAAATCATGTTTTCTAGTATGAATCTTGATAAAGATGGGACTGGAGATGAGTCTACTTTAGTTAAAGGCATCCCAATGATTCGGAGTTTTTAGATCCTGATGCTAAAAGTGTTAAAAGTGGGATTGAAGAGGTCAACACTTTACATAGCAATGACCCCACTATCTTGGATTTCAAGGCATTTAGTTATGATAATTTCTCTTTAATAGATTGTATTTCCTTGTTGCAATCTGTGCTAAATTCTCCGCATGCTTATAATCAAAATAAAGCTTTTACCAAACACATAGTTGATGCTTTAATGCAATATTATGAAGAAAAACTTGAATTAGAAGTTTCTATCCCTAGAAAGCTTTATGATGAGTGGGAACCTACTAATAAAATTAAGATTAAAGATCATGAATGCTTTGCTTTGTGTGATTTGGGTGCAAGTGTTTTGATACGCCTCCAACATATCTACTTTTCCAAATGCTCTTGCCCTTATTTTGGACTCTAACTTGCATGATTTGAATGGAACTAACCCGGACTGACGCTGTTTTCAGCAGAACTGTCATGGTGTTGTTTTTGTGCAGAATAAAAAGTTCTCGGAATCGCCTGAAAATCAACGGAGAATTATTTCAGAAAATATAAAAAATATCTGCAAGAAGATCCACACCAGGGGGCCCAGGGCCTGTCCACGAGGGTGGGGGGCACGCCCCCTGCCCAGGGCGCGCCCCCTGCCTCGTGGCCCCCCTGGTGACTTACCGACGTACCCCCAGATCCTATATCTTCACTTTCGGGGAGAAAAAATCAAGGAGAAGGAATTATCGCGTTTCACGAGATGGAGCCGCCGCCAAGCCCTAATCTCTCTCGGGAGGGCTGATCTGGAGTCCGTTCGGGGCTCCGGGGAGTGGAGATCGTCTCCATCGTCATTATCAACCTTCCTCCATCACCAATTCCATGATGCTCACCGCCGTGCGTGAGTAATTCCATCGTAGGCTTGCTCAACAGTGATGGGTTGGATGGGATCTATCATGTAATCAAGTTAGTTTTGTTAGGGTTTGATCCCTAGTATCCACTATGTTTTGAGATTGATGTTGCTATGACTTTGCTATGCTTAATGCTTGTCACTAGGGCCCGAGTGCCATAATTTCAAATCTGAACCTATTATGTTTTCATGAATATATGTGTGTTCTTGATCCTATGTTGCAAGTCTATAGTCACCTACTATGTGTTATGATCCGGCAACCTCGAAGTGACAATAATCGGGACCACTCCCGGTGATGACTATAGTTTGAGGAGTTCATGTATTCACTATATGTTAGTGCTTTGGTCCGGTACTCTATTAAAAGGAGGCCTTAATATCCCTTAGTTTCCAATAGGACCCCGCTGCCACGGGAGGGTAGGACAAAAGATGTCATGCAAGTTCTTTTCCATAAGCACGTATGACTATATTCAGAATACATGCCTACATTGCATTGATGAACTGGAGCTAGTTCTGTGTCACCCTAGGTTATAACTTCTACATGGTGAATTGCATCTGACATAATTTCCCATCACCGATCCAATGCCTACGAGCTTTACCTATATTGCTTGTTGCTTATTTACTTTTCCGTTGCTACTATTACAAAAACTACAAAAACACTACCGTTACTTTCATTGCTGCTACCGCCACTATCATATTACTGTGCTACTAAACTATCTTGCTGCAGATACTAAGTTTCCAGGTGTGGTTGAATTGACAACTCAGCTGCTAATACTTAAGAGTATTCTTTGGCTCCCCTTGTGTCAAATGAATAAATTTGGGTTGAATACTTTACCCTCGAAAACTGTTGCGATCCCCTACACTTGTGGGTTATCATGTTTCCACAATTCCAAAAGCTTTGTGTGATATGTTAGGTTTCCTTGAACTTGATGATTGTTCTTTAAATTTGCATCTTGCGGATTCTACCATTAACAAACCTATAGGAAGGATTAATGATGTTCTTATTGTTGCAAATAGGAATTATGTGCCCGTAGATTTCATCGTTCTTGATATAGATTGCAATCCTACATGTCCTATCATTCTTGGTAGACCTTTTCTTAGAACGATTGGTGCAATTATTGATATGAAGGAAGGAAATATTAGATTCCAATTTCCGTTAAGGAAAGGCATGTAACACTTTCCTAGAAAGAAAATCAAGCTACCTTCTGAATCTATCATGAGAGCCACTTATGGATTGTCTACCAAAGATGGAAATACCTAGATCTATTCTTGTATCGTGCCTAGCTAGGGGCGTTAAACGATAGCGCTTGTTGGGAGGCAACCCAATTTTATTTTCTTTGTTTTTGCTTCTGTTTAGGAATAGATATTGCATATAGCTTCTGTTTAGATGTGGTTTTGTGTTTTAATTAGTGTTTGTGCCAAGTAGAACCTTTGGGAAGACTTGGGTGAAGTTTATTCGATCATGCTTTAAAAAACAGAAACTTTAGCGCTCACGAGATTATCTACCATTTTTTACTGGAAAGTGAGTTTTAGTTGATTCTTTTTGCAGATGATTAATAGATAAATTCCTCACGTCCACCAATTTATTTCATTTTTTTAGAGTTACAGAAGTATTCGAAAGTTACAGATTGCTACAGACTGTTCTGTTTTTGACAGATTTTGTTTTTTGTGTGTTGTTTGCTTATTTTGATGAATCTATGAGTAGTATCGGGGAGTATGAATCATAGAGAAGTTGGAATACAGTAGGTTTAACACCAATATAAACAAATAATGAGTTCATTACAGTACCTTTGAGTAGTGGTTTGTTTTCTTATACTAACAGAGCTCACGAGATTTTTGGCTAAGTTCTGTGTTGTGAAGTTTTCAAGTTTTGGGTAAGGATTTGATGGGCTATGGAACAAAGAGTGGCAAGAGACTAAGCTTGGGGATTCCCAAGGCACCCCATGGTAAAATTCAAGGACAACCAAAAGACTAAGCTTGGGGATGCCCTGGGAAGGCATCCCCTCTTTCGTCTTCGTCTGTCGGTAACTTTACTTGAGACTATATTTTTTTCACCACATGATATGTGTTTTGCTTGGAGCGTCATGTATGATTTGAGTCTTTGCTTTTTAGTTTACCACAATCATCCTTGCTGGACACACCTTTTTAGAGAAATACAAATGCATTGGAATTTATTAGAATACTCTATGTGCTTCACTTATATCTTTTGAGCTAGATAGTTTTACTCTAGTGCTTCACTTATATCTTTTGTAGCACGGCGGTGGTTTTTATTTTGTACAAATTATCGATCTCTCATGCTTCACTTATATCTTTTTGAGAGTCTCTTAGAACAGCATGTAATGTGCTTTGGTTATAAAAATAGTCCTAATATGATAGGCATCCAAGATGGGTATAGTAGAAACTTTCATATAAAGTGCATTGAATATGATGAGAAGTTTGATACTGGATGATTGTTTTGAGATATGAGGATGGTGATACTAGAGTCATGCTAGTAGAGTGATTGTGAATTTGAGAAGCAACTTGTGTTAAAGTTTGTGATTCCCGTAGCATGCACGTATGGTGAACCGTTATGTGATGAAGTTGGAGCATGATTTATTTATTGATTGTCATCCTTTGTGTGGAGGTCGGGATCGCGCGATGGTTAACTCCTACCAACCCTTCCTTTAGGAGCATGCGTTGAATACTTTGTTTTGATAACTTGTAGATTTTTGCAATAAGTATGTGAGTTCTTTATGACTAATGTTGAGTCCATGGATTATATGCACTCTCACCCTTCCACCATTGCTAGCCTCTCTTGTATCGCACAACTTTCGCCGGTACCATGCACCCACCATATACCTTCCTCAAAACAGCCACCATACCTACCTATCATGGCATTTCCATAGTCATTCCGAGATATATTGCCATGCAACTTTCCACCGTTTTGTTTATTATGACACGCTTCATCATTGTCATATTGCCTTGCATGATCATGTAGTTGACATCGTATTTGTGGCAAGGCCACCGTTCATAATTTTTCATATATGTCACTCTTGATTCATTGCACATCCCGGTACACCGCCGGAGGCATTCACATAGAGTCATATTTTGTTCAAGCATCGAGTTGTATTCTTCAGTTGTAAGTAAATAAAAGTGTGACGATCTTCATTATTAGTGCATTGTCCCAGTGAGGAAAGGATGATGGAGACTATGATTCCCCCAAAAGTCGGGGTAAGACTCTGGACGAAAGAAAAAAAAGAGGCCATAAAAAAGGCCCGAAGAAAAAAAAAGAAAAAAAGAAAAAAAAGAAAAAAAATGAGAGAAAAAAGAGAGAAGGGACAATGTTACTATCCTATTTCCACACATGTGCTTCAAAGTAGCACCATGATCTTCATGATAGAGAGTCTCTAGTCTTGTCACTTTCATATACTAGTGGGAATTTTCATTATAGAACTTGGCTTGTATATTCCAATGATGGGCTTCCTCAAAATGCCCTAGGTCTTCATGAGCAAGTGAGTTGGATGCACACCCACATAGTTTCTTTTGTTGAGCTTTCATACACTTATAGCTCTAGTGCATCCGTTGCATGGAAATCCCTACTCACTCACATTGATATCTATTGATGGGCATCTCCTTAGCCCATTGATACGCCTAGTTGATGTGAGACTATCTTCCTCTTTTGTCTTCTCCACAACCACCACTTCATTCCACCTATAGTGCTATATCCATGGCTCACGCTCATGTATTGCTTGAAAGTTGAAAAGTTTGAAAAAAATGAAGTATGAAACAATTGCTTGGCTGAAACCTGGGTTGTGCATGATTTAAATATTTCGTGTGATGAAGATAGAGCATAGCCAGACTATATGATTTTGTAGGGATAATTTTCTTTGGCCATGTTATTTTGAGAAGACACGATTGCTTTGTTAGTATGCTTGAAGTATTGTTATTCTTATGTCAATATTAAACTTTTGTCTTGAATCTTTCGGATCTGAACATTCATGCCACAATAAAGAAAATTACATTGAGAATTATGTTGGTTAGCATTCCACATAAAAAAAAATATGTTTTTATCATTTACCTGCTCGAGGACGAGCAGGAATTAAGCTTGGGGATGCCTGATACGTCTCCAACGTATCTATAATTTTTGATTGTTCCATGCTATTATATATTCTGTTTTGGATGTTTAATGGGCTTTATTATACACTTTTATATTATTTTTGGGATTAACCTACTAACCCAAAGCCCAGTGCAAATTGTTGTTTTTTGCCTATTTCAGTGTTTCGCAGAAAAGGAATATCAAACGGAGTCCAAACGGAATGAAACCTTCGGGAGAGTTATTTTTGGAACGATATCAACACACAAGACTTGGAGTACACGCCAGGAAGCAAGAGAGGCGTCCACGAGGGCAGGGGTGTGTCCAGGGGGGCACGCGCCCCCACCCTCGTGGGCCCCCTGTTGCTCCCCTGACGTCCCTCTTCTTCCTATATATACCTACGTACCCTGAAACCATCGAGGAGCACCACGAAACCCTAATTCCACCACCGTAACCTTACCATCTTGGGGCCTGTTCCAGAGCTCCACCAGAGGGGGCATCGATCACGGAGGGCTTCTACATCAACACCATAGCCTCTCCGATGAGTGGTGAGTAGTTTACCACAGACCTCCGGGTCCATAGTTATTAGCTAGATGGCTTCTCTTTGGATCTCAATACAAAGTTCTCCTCGATCTTCGAGGAGATCTATTCGATGTAATCTTTTTGTGGTGTGTTTGTCGAGATCCGATGAATTGTGGGTTTATGATCAAGATTATCTATGAACAATATTGGATTCTTTTCTAAAATCTTTTATGCATGATTTAAATATCCTTGCAAGTCTCTTCGAATTATCGGTTTGGTTTGGCCTACTAGATCTATAGTTCTTGCAATGGGAGAAGTGCTTGGCTTTGGGTTCAATCTTGCAGTGTCCTTTCCCAATGACAACAGGGGCAACAAGGCACGTATTGTATTGTTGCCATCGAGGATAAAAAGATGGGGTTTATATCATATTGCTTGAGTTTGTCCCTCTACATCATGTCGTCTTGCTTAAGGTGTTACTCTGTTCTTATGGACTTAATACTCTAGATGCATGCTGGATAGCGATCGATGTGTGGAGTAATAGTAGTAGCTGCAGAATCGTTTCGGTCTACTTGTCACGGACATGATGCCTATATATAATGATCATGCCTAGATATTCTCATAACTATGCGCTTTTCTATCAATTGCTCGATAGTAATTTGTTCACCCACCGTAGAAATCTGCTATCATGAGAGAAGCCACTAGTGAATCCTATGCCCCCCGGGTCTATCTTCATCATATTAATCGTCCATCAAATATTTATTTTTACTTTACTTTTGTTTGCATTATTTACTTTCAATCTCTCTCGTAAGTGACCGAGAAGGGATTGATAACCCATTTTATCGCGTTGGCTGCGAGGTTATTATTTGTTTGTGCAAGTACGAGGGACTCGCACGTGGTCTCCTACTGGATTGATACTTTGGTTCTCAAAAACTGAGGGAAATACTTATGCTACTATGCCGCATCACCCTTTCCTCTTTGACGCAAGCTAGAGAAGTAGCATTATTTTAGTACGAACTCTTGGATAGATCGATCGGAAAGAATAGCTTTGAGGTGGTTTCATACCCTACAAACAATTTCTTCTTATGTTCTTCGCTAGATAAGAAATTTGGAGCGACTCTTTGTTTCACGTTGAGGGATTGCCATATGATCTAACTATGTTAGCATTGTAGAGAGATTACACTAGTGAACGTACGAACCCTAGGCCTTGTTTTCAAGCTTTGCAATACCATTTTGTGCTCCGTTTTATCACTTCCTACCTTGTTGTTTTTATTTATTTAGATTATAAAAATATATTTCTACCATCCCTATTACACTTTTATCACCATCTCTTCGTCGAACTAGTGCACCTATACAATTTGCCATTGTATTGGGTGTGTTGGGGACACAAGAGAGTCTTTGTTATTTGGTTATAGGGTTGTTTGATAGATACCATGTTCATCCTACGCCTCCCACGGATTGATAAACCTTAGGGCATCCACTTGAGGGAAATTTGCTACTGTCCTACAAAACTCTGCGCTTGTAGGCCCGACACGAGTCTACAAGAACAAGTTGTGTAGTAGACATCACGATAGTACTACTGAAGCGGTACTACCGCCCGACCGGGGCGGTACTACCGCTTATAAGCGGTACTATCATGCCTTACTGCCGCCCTACTACTGCTGAACCAGACACGAAAAACAGAACCCCCGAAAAGCATCGGTAGAAGCCACGTAACTGGACAACAAAAGTACCGCTTACAAGCGGTACTACCACCCGACTAGGGCGGTACTACCGCTTACAAGCGATACTACCGCTGCCAAGAGCGGTACTACCGCAGGGGTGCACTAAGCAAACCCCAAACACAACAGATGGAAGCAATAATGCTTGAACTAACATAACTTCTGGAAATGAGCTCTGAATTGAGCAAACTCAAACCTGTTGGATAGATGACAATGAGTAGCATCAAAACATATAGAGGAGTGAAACCTCCAACAGAGAAGATGCATGTTGAGGGAGTCCTTGATTGAGGGGTCCTTATGTGGCCGGATAACTCGTTGTGGGCCGGACTGGTGGGCCGTGAAGATCATCGTTGAAGATCGTGTCTCGTATCCGGATAGGACTCCAGTGTGCGTATAATGGAAGGTTTTAGGTTCGGGTGTAATCTTTCCTTCCTCTGCAAGATGGTCATGTACAAACCCTAGGGCCCTCCAGTGCATATATAAACCGGAGAGTTTAGTCCGTAGAGGCTGAACAAGAATAGTCGATTCAGAGCAATCACCCTGGTTAGACTTCTAGGGTTTACCCATCACGATCTCGTGGTAGATCAACTCTTGTAATCATATTCATCAAGATCAATCAAGCATGAGTAGGGTTTTACCTCGATCGAGAGGGCCTGAACCTCGGTAAACACTGTGTCCCTTGTCTCCTGTTACCATCTGTTGGGGATATAACTATTTGATATGACCCGCCCAGGAGGGGCCAGGTTACCCAATGGCGGTTCATGGTCCAAGCCCAGAAGCATGTTGAAGATGGCAGTTTAATGAGAGTAATGCATAAAGGGCTTAAAGCCCAGAGCGGCTTAAGGCCTATAAGTGTAAACCACCATGTATGTTAACTTGTATTGTAAGACATGTAACAATGAGTCACCGAGCCGGACATGATTGTATGAGCCGGTCGGGACTCCATAGGCCGCAGGGCGTTAACCCGTGTATATAAGGGGATGACCCGACATCGGCTTAGGGCAAGAAACAAGAGATCGAGAGCCAGGCAGGTGGATTCGCTCCCTAGCAATCGACACCCCAGCAATTCCACCTCAAACTGGATTAGGTTTTAGCCTCACCGCAAGGGGCCGAACCAGTACAAACTTCCCGTGTCTCTTGTCCCGTTTTAACCCCTTTAAGCTAACCACGTCACTATGGCTCCACAATTAAGTCCTTTCCTTAGAACATCTACCGTGACAACTCCACGACACTTGGCGCCCACCGTGGGGCCTGCGCACGGTGGTGTCGAGTTCTTGAAGGGCAACTTCTAAGGGCTCAAGGGATACGCTGTGGGCTGGATGACCAAGAGTCGTCGCGACACGCTCTACATCGACGATGTAGGCTGGGGTCCCGTGGCCGGCTCAATTGAGTAAGGGTACCGGGTCCCCTTCGGTGGAATCCACGTCTTCATCGGCAAGATCGGCGAATCGGGCCCTGAGCCGGACACCTGCACCGACATCATCGAGACAGCTCAGCGTGCGCTATCCGCCCAGGTTCAGCCCACCGTGAAGCGTGCCTTTGTTGGATACGTCCAGGGTGCTGGAGGTTCTGGATCTCATGGTGAGACAGCCGTGCTATCTGACGGTGAGTCGTCCACGGGCGAAACTAATTCAATGTATCAGATGCAGAGTGGACGGCTTGGTGGCTGGTCCGATGGTAATAGCATTCTGGACCCTGATGGCTTCTCGCCCCTCGTTGGTTACCCCAAGTGGAAGGTTTGAGATGCAGTGTAGCGGAAGTTTTCCCTTGGCAATACCAAGGATCGATTTCCCTGAGACTCCCAGTTTCGACAAGAAGGTGTCAACTGCTAAGGGCGCCAGATATTAGCAATCAACGTGGACCTGCACACAGATACAAATAACTTTGCTCCCAACGAGTACAAAGAGGTTGTCAATCCCTCCGGCCTTGTAGTTTACAAAGGATCAAACACAAGTGATAGTAATGATAGATATACTTGCAATAGTAAATAAAAAGCGGAAAGTAAATAGTGGATGTGATCAATGATGGTAATATGGACCGGAGTCTCATGATGTTCACTAGTGATGTCTCTCTCCCAAAAGACGATAAAATAGCTATGTGAGGTAAACGAATTACAGCTGGGCAATTGACAGGACCATGTGCGCAAACCAATGCTGACTAAGTTGCAAGAAAGGTAGAGGTTCAAAGCATGGGCGGTACGCCGAGGTAAGTAGACCGAAATCCATCTGCATCTACTACTAATCATCCACCTTGAGATATCTATCCAGAACATCTCGCTGGTATTAAGTTGTGAGTCCCACCCATAGTGTAAACTCAAAGCAACAGACAACTGCATTAAAAGAACTTTGTGTAAAGTAAACAATCCTTGCACCCACGGGCACAAGCACCGTTTTCCCCCTTGTCGCAACATCACATCCCCTAGACTCATGTTTCTGTCACTCAAGCTAGTCATCGAGGGGCATGAACCCACAATCAAGCATAACATTCCCTCTTGGAGTCACTACCTACTACTTGGCCAAAGCAATAAATAACAACGGAGAACATGCAAGAATTACTTACAAACATAAATATAAAAGAGGTGAATCAAATATATTACTCAAACACAATCTGAACATAATCTCATAATCCATCGGATCCCAGCAAACTTATCATAGCAACAGCATAAGGATTACATATGTGCCTCGATCATGTAGGGCAGCTCACGAGGACTAATTAGTGAAGCACAAGAACGGGAGGAGAACATCACATAGCTACTGGTCATGGACCCATGGTCCAAGGGAGACTACTCACAACTCATCCGGGAGGCGTCCATGGTGGTGGAGAAGCTCCCGGTGGTGATCCTCCCCTCCGGCAGGGTGCCGGGAAGAGTTCTCCTGGTGCTCCCGATCTTGGAAGCGGCGGCGGCGGCGGAACAGAGATGAGATCGCGAAAAAGAGTTCCCGTCTCGAGGGTTTCGGGAGACGGTATAAATATATGCCAAAGGGGGGCATCAGACGAGGCTCGGGGGGCCCAGGCGCCCCCGGCGCGGCCAGGGGGGGGGGGGCGCCACCAGGGCGCCTGGAGCCCTCGTGGCCCCCCGGCTGTACTTTGGCTACCGGGAACCTTCTGGAACGCTGATTTTTTATATAATTTTTCCGGGATTTTTCTGGCAGTTCTCGTAATGGGAAAACCTAAAATACAAAAACAGCAGAAAACAGAAACTGGCACTGGGGTGCACTGAGTTAATAGGTTAGTCCAAATATGATCAAAAGTGTATGGAAGTGTATAAATATCATAGCAATATCACCCAAAAGAGGTATGGAGCAAGCAGAAATTATAAATACGTTTTGGACGTATCAACATCCCCAAGCTTAATTCCTGCTCGTCCTCGAGTAGGTAAATGATAACAAGAATAATTTCTGTGGTGACATGCTATTAACCATATAGGACTTTTCATAGTCATATGACAAAAGCTTACTGAGACAATGAATCTATAGTAATTAAGTTGCCTCATGAGAAAATCACAAAGAACTGAAAGTTTTACAATATGATACTGAAACATCAAATAGATTTGTAATGAACATGGTGTGCAAATATGATAAAGTGATATCTCGCTTGCCCCCTTTAGTGAAGCAAAACATAAATGCAGGGGCACCTCCAAGGTTTAAGTGATGACTGGATACAATGATTTCAGAATAAACGATATCACAATCATGCAAAAGACAATGCTACTTTGGGACAATGCACATTACACTCAGAATGACAATCATGCTCTCAGTAGTTGGTGCTTTAAAAGAAGGTGGAGACTCTCGAACCGCGGCTTGTGTTGGCAAGGTTGAAAACCCGTAGTCGGAAACAAAGACGAAACATGTACCAGAGCTCTTGGTTTTAAAGCAGAGGTAATAATTTTTTTAGATCATGCATGTTTCGTCAACGAATGCTAGCAGACAACTCAATCACTTCTTGAGATGGACAAGTTTCGAGGAACGGCTCCCGAATGAGGACGATCACATCCTCTTAATCTCCTTTGTTTATCACTGCCAAAGTTTTTTGATTTCTCATGAACAAAGCGTGAAGGAGGGTTTGTTTGTTATATTAATTTTGAGCCGGGCACACTCAATGCCAGTTCCTTCTCGTATTATGGGTTTGCACATTATACATGGAATCCGGGGGTGAAGGTTGTCCAACTTAAAAAGATTATGAATTAACTACTACTTCCTCATGAACTTACAACAAAGGCACAAAATAGGAATGCATTTTTCTTTGAATAGTTTCGATATGGTACATGCAAGTCTCCGTTAGGAATGGCAGGTAAATACCATGTAGGAAGGTATGGTGGACTCATATGGCATAACTGGTTTAAAAGAATGTGGATGCACAAGCAGTCAGTCCGCTTAGTACAGGTGGAGGTTAGCAAAAGACTGGGAGCGACCAACTAAGAGAGCAATGACGGTCATAATCATGCAGAGCGACAAAGCAACATTGAATCAGGCATGGAAGTTATATCGCTACTCAGAAACAAAAGATCATCAAGGCTTGACAGACTTTCTTTACAGTCTTAAATATGCGTGAGCATACGCCAAGTCAATCAAAATAAATTCTCTGAAGGAAGATATTACTAAACCATACCACATCATGGGCAAACAAATCATGTTGGTACTCCAATAACACATTGGGAACCCTCCAGCTATTTGAGACTAACCATACGAAAACATGAACTACTAAGCGCCATTATGCACGTAGCATCTTTATCATAGACATATCAACCAATGCAACGGAAGCAAACTCTCTTAATAAGATAAGCATGATAACTAAAGAGAGTTCAAGCAACCAACTAAACGAAAGCTCTTTAAAAAGATAAGCATGAAAGTTAAAAGCTAAGCATGATAGTAGCTATTGAAAGACAAAGAACACACACAGCAAAGATAGACATGAAAATTCTATGTTATGTCCTAGGTAGAAGTGGAGCGTGTTTCTCTCCCACATAAAGAAAGCTAAGTTCCGACTCGTTATGAAAAGCTAAAGAAAACTAAAAAGGAAAACTAAAAGCAAGACGCTCCAAGCATAGCACATAACACATGAAGTGATTAAAATATAGTGGAACGAAAGACGAACTGATAATGTTGATGGAGAAGGGGATGCACGGGGGCATCCCCAAGCTTAGACGCTTGAGTCTCCTTGAATATTTCTTGGGGGTGCACGGGGGCATCCCCAAGCTTGAGCGTTTGACACTCCTGAATCTTTTTATCATCTTCCCTCGCACACTTGAAAACTCCCTTCATACATAACTCATCATAATCTGATTAGCGAGGTTAGTACCCATAATAAAATAATTGTTCCTTGCTGGAAATAAGGATATTCTTGAAGATCTACTATTTCTGAAGATTGCCAAAAGGTTTTTGCAAAGAAAAAGCAAGCTCCAGGTTTGCAAAATGAAGGAAAGGTAAAACAGGACAGAATCTGTGAAAAACAGAACAACAGGTAGTAAATGATTTTTCCGGGGCACTTCTGCAACTCTAATAAAAAAACTCAGAACAGACGCACGAAATACAATTGTATAGAGCACGCTGTCGAAAAAATTCAGACCAAAAAGATGATCTCGTGATTTTATACGAATTTTTCTATCGAAGGATAGAATCTGTTTCCTGGACAGCACGTCACAACTTTTGAACTTTCTTGCAATCAGAGGCTACACTTGGCACAAAGTTGAAAAGTAAAGATACAATGATGATGCTACTGTAGTAACAAACATCAAGACCACTAAAAACTGAAAGAACAAACTGAAAGCAAAGATAACAAGGGTTGTCTCCCTAGAGCTCTTTCTTTATAGCCATAAAGATAGGCTTAAGACTTTAATGATGCTCTCGTAGGAATAAGAGTTGAAGAACAAATGAGAGCATCAAGAAGCAAATACCAAACACATTTAAGCCTAACATGCTTCCTATGCATAGGAATATTGCAATTCAATAATTCATTGAAGCACAAAGCAATAAGCATAGGAAGACCAAACAAGTGCAGCTTCAAAACCTTCAACATAAAGAGAGGGAACTTGATATTATTGAAATATCTATAAGCATATGTTCCCTTCTCATAATAATTTTCAGTGGGATCACGAATAAACTCAACAATATAAGCATCACATAAAGCATGTTTACCATGATCCACATGCAAAAAGGTATCATTACTCTTCATATTAGCAAAATCTTTCTTATTAGGGATAGTGAGAGTAAAGCAATCATAACCATCATGGTAATCATTGTATTTAGGAGGCATATCATAATCATAATAAATTTTATCCTCAATAGTAGGTGGACTGAAAACATCATATTCATCATTGTAATCATCACATATAGGAAGCAAAGTATCATCAAAGTAAATTTTCTCTTCAAAAGTTGGGGGACTAAAAAATATCATGTTCATCAAACGTGTCATCCCCAAGCTTAGAGCTTTCCATGTCATTAGCAATATTGATATTCAAAGAAAGCATACTAATAGCATCACCACCATCATGATTGTTCCATAGGTTTTTTAATTTTCTCTTCAAACAGATCATGTCCCAAAGCAAGGTAGAGCTTATAAAGCTCTCTCATATTTTTGTTGTTTTCCATTAAGCAAAACTAGTGAAAAGACATAAAGAAAACTGAAAGGTAAACTAACAAGACTAAAAAGCAAAGGTAAAAGATAGCGTGCAACTCCCCTATCCTGAAGAGTGGAGTCCCCGGCAACGGCGCCAGAAAACTTTGCTTGATGGCTTCTCGCCCCTCGTTGGTTACCCCAAGTGGAAGGTTTGAGATGCAGTGTAGCGGAAGTTTTCCCTTGGCAATACCAAGGATCGATTTCCCTGAGACTCCCAGTTTCAACAAGAAGGTGTCAACTGCTAACGGCGCCAGATATTAGCAATCAACGTGGACCTGCACATAGATACAAATAACTTTGCTCCCAACGAGTACAGAGAGGTTGTCAATCCCTCCGGCCTTGTAGTTTACAAAGGATCAAACACAAGTGATAGTAATGATAGATATAATTGCAATAGTAAATAAAAAGCGGAAAGTAAATAGTGGATGTGATCAATGATGGTAATATGGACCGGAGTCTCATGATGTTCACTAGTGATGTCTCTCTCCCAAAAGACGATAAAACAGCTATGTGAGGTAAACGAATTACAGTTGGGCAATTGACAGGACCATGTGCGCAAACTAATGCTGACTAAGTTGCAAGAAAGGTAGAGGTTCAAAGCATGGGCGGTACGCCGAGGTAAGTAGACCGAAATCCATCTGCATCTACTACTAATCATCCACCTTGAGATATCTATCCAGAACATCTCGCTGGTATTAAGTTGCGAGTCCCACCCATAGTGTAAACTCAAAGCAACAAACAACTGCATTAAAAGAACTTTGCGTAAAGTAAACAATCCTTGCACCCGCGGGCACAAGCACCGTTGTTTTCCCCCTTGTGGCAACAGCACATCCCCTAGACTCATGTTTCTGTCACTCAAGCTAGTCATCGAGGGGCATGAACCCACAATCAAGCATAACGTTCCCTCTTGGAGTCACTACCTACTACTTGGCCAAAGCAATAAATAACAACGGAGAACATGCAAGAATTACTTACAAACATAAATATAAAAGAGGTGAATCAAATATATTACTCAAACACAATCTGAACATAATCTCATAATCCATCGGATCCCAGCAAACTCATCATAGCAACAACATAAGGATTACATATGTGCCTCGATCATGTAGGGCAGCTCACGAGGACTAATTAGTGAAGCACAAGAACGGGAGGAGAACATCACATAGCTACTGGTCATGGACCCATGGTCCAAGGGAGACTACTCACAACTCATCCGGGAGGCGTCCATGGTGGTGGAGAAGCTCCCGGTGGTGATCCTCCCCTCCGGCAGGGTGCCGGGAAGAGTTCTCCTGGTGCTCCCGATCTTGGAAGCGGCGGCGGCGGCGGAACAGAGATGAGATCGTGAAAAAGAGTTCCCGTCTCGAGGGTTTCGGAAGACGGTATAAATATATGCCAAAGGGGGGCATTAGACGAGGCTCGGGGGGCCCAGGCACCCCCCCGGCGCGGCCAG
>LR738709.1:567455595-567477892 GCA_902687465.1 Secale cereale
GGGGCGCCACTAGGGCGCCTGGAGCCCTGGTGGCCCCCCCCGGCTGTACTTTGGCTACCGAGAACCTTCTGGAACGCTGATTTTTTATATAATTTTTTCCGGGATTTTTCTGGCAGTTCTCGTAATGGGAAAACCTGAAATACAAAAACAGCAGAAAACAGAAATTGGCACTGGGGTGCACTGAGTCAATAGGTTAGTCAAAATATGATCAAAAGTGTATGGAAGTGTATAAATATCATAGCAATATCACCCAAAAGAGGCATGGAGCAAGCAGAAATTATAGATACGTTTTGGACGTATCAGACCCCCGTGAGCCGTTGATCAGGGTAGCGATTTTTACGACTAGCACCCAGCCGGCTCTCGGCTCGACAGTCGCCGGGGCCATAACACCTGGGGAAACAGCGGCTGTGGCAGGCGCGGGCGGACCAACACGCTCGCCGACTCAAGTCTTGACAGGTCTGTTGGAGGCTCTGGCGACTCTGATGGGAACGGAGGTAACCCCCGGAGAACCAGGAGCAGCACAAGGCGGATCTGGATAAGCTGCGACAGGAGATAGCGCAAGCAAAAGAAGACCTGGCGGCGGAGAACGCCAGGATGACTGCAGAGCGGGCTGTTTGGGACACCCAGGCTCAGCGGATTCAAGCATATTTGTACCGGCTCTCGGTGGATTAGAATGCTGCTAATGAGGTCATGAGGAGGAAGCAACGGAGTCGTGTGCCTTTCGTTTACGAGCCGAGGAATCTTTTCAACACAGCTGGAGCAGGGGGCAGTAACCCGCCGGGGGCAAACCAGACGGATGAAGTGCCTAGTGCTAGAGGGCTGGTTCAACCACATATGATAGGTTCTCTGTATGCAAATCAAAACCGCCAAACACCTCATTACCCGGCGACACCGGTGGGTCATTATTCCAACCCTCTGGATAACATGATAGCAGCGGCGACGAGATTGGCAGCTTTGCCAGTTGAGGGAGAAACTACAGTGGTAGTGGAGACCCGGAGGGCCCAGGAACTTCTTCAGACGACACTTCAGTAGCAACATGCTTATTCTTATAGACGGGACCGGATTCACACAACCCCCCATCCGAGTGTCAGCTACAGCATGCATGTTGACTCGCCAGAGGTTTCAAGCACAGAGCAGCACCGTGACCCGCCTCGTGGCACGACCCGGTGCGGCATGGCGCCAATGCACAGGACTTAGTGGATCAAGGCAGGATGCGCCGAGAGGCCGAGCTGGCGGCTCAGGCGGCAGATCATCAGCAGGCACCGTTTTACCCGGCGGCTTCAATAGAGACATGCAGGACTTCTCGAGCGTGGGGCGTACCATGCTTAACGGCAGCTATACGGAACGAGCGTTTACCCAAGGACTTCAAGGGCCCTCGTAAGGTGCCTAACTACACAACAGATCAACCCCCCGAGGCTTGGGTGGAGAGTTACGAGATGGCTATGTAGATGCTGGATGTTAGCGAGGCCGCGTGTGCTAAGTATTTCACCATGATGCTGGAAGGCACAACCCGTAACTAGTGAAAGGATTGCCAGTTAATTCCATTGGGTCGTGGGCAGAGCCGAAGGCCAAGTTTATCAAGCATTTCGAGGATACATGTAAGCAGCCGATGTCAATTGTGGATTTAGCTTCTTGTGTTCAGAACGAGGGCGAGTCAACAACCAGCTGGGTGCGCCGGATCTCAAACATAATACATTCCTCAGACAAGAACAATGCTGGGTCAGTAGTGTTAATGTTGGAAAAGAATTGCCGTTTTCTTCCACTCAAACAGAAGTTAGGTCAGCTTACGCGTCATTGCGATGACATGGGGGAGCTTATGGCGGCTCTCGTCAAATATGTCGACTCTGATAGTACCAAGGACCCTGAGTCTGAGGCTGAAAGACCGGGAAAGGGAAAGAAGAGTAATGACACGGGAGGACAACAGTTTAACCCGGCCAATCAAAGCAGTGGCAATAAGCGCAAAGCTGATACTTTTGTAGCTAATACTGGGACACGGAATTTTAATCAGCGTTGCAAGGGGAAGCCGCCTCCGAGATATAACCTTGATGAGGTGATGAATCAGCCATGTCCAAAGCATGGAACTGGCGAAAGACCGGGTACCCATATTTGGAAGTATTGCAGCATTATGAGACACTACACGGAGTCTATCCAGAACAACCATGGACTGAATGACAGGTCAGGTTCCAGCTCACATGGTCCGGGTTATGGAGGCGGCGTCTCAAATTCTGGGTTTCAAGGCCAAGGAAATCAAAGCGGCAACAACCAGCAGAACAATCAAGGGAATCAGCAGCAGTCCGGTTATCAGAGTAACCCGAAGCAACTGAGCAGTGGGGACAAGTATGTGTAAGCGGGATCAGAAACTTCATAAAAGGGAGGTGAATGCTGTTGAGCCGGCAGTTCCTCGTTTCTTGCAATGGTCTGAGCAGCCCATTGTGTGGAGACGCAAGGATCACCCGCCCCGAGTTGATAATCCGGGTCAACTGGCTTTGGTGGCGGCACCTCAGGTTGGAGGATATAAATTCACTAAGGTACTCATGGATGGAGGCAGCAGTATCAATATCCTTTACTATATTACTTTCTGTCGTATGGGTTTAACTGACAAGAATCTTAGACCATCCAACACTGTTTTCCATGGAGTGGTGCCTGGTAAGTCGGCGTACCCGGTGGGAAAAATTGATTTGAAGGTAACCTTTGGGGATGAATATGATGCCAGAACGGAGACTCTAACATTTGAGGTTCTTAGGATCCACAACCCTTATCATGCTCTGTTTGGGAGGCCAGCTTACGCTAAATTCATGGCAAGGCCGTGTTATGTTTATCTGCAGCTTAAGATGACAGGTCACAAGGGGACCATTACGGTGCATGGGAGTCGCACGATAGCCTTGGGGTGTGAAGAAGGCGATGCGGCTTACGCAGAGTTAGTTTGTGCCATAGAGGATCTTAAATTCTACAAGGATAATGTTGACCTGGTAGATATGACGTCTTTGAATAAGCGAACCACATAGCATGACCCATTGCTGAAGTTTAAATTGGTGGACGACACCAAGCTAGTTAACTTTGTTCCTGGTGACTCATCTAAGCAGTTCAGTATCAATGCTAATCTGGATCTGAAATAGGAAAGCGTGCTCATCGAGTTCATTCGTGAGAACTGGGACATCTTTGCATGGAAACCTTCATACATGCCAGGTGTACCGAGAGAACTCCCTGAGCACACTCTCAATATTGATCCAAAGTATAAACCCGTCAGACAGTTTCTTCACCGTTTTAACGAGGAGAGACGGAAGGCTATTGGTGAAGAGGTGGCCCGACTCTTAGCGACCGGGTTCATCGTTGAAGTTTTTCATCCTGAGTGGTTGGCTAACCCGGTCTTGGTGCTTAAGAAGTATAACACTTGGCGAATGTGTGTGGATTACATGGATTTAAACAAGGCTTGCCCAGCTGACTCGTTCGCCCTCCCTCGTATTGATCAGATTATTGATGCTACGACGGGTTGTGAGCATTTGAGTTTTTGGATGCTTATTCTGGGTATCATCAGATCAAGATGGCAGTCAAGGACCAGGAGAAGACGACTTTTATCACTCCGTTTGGAGCCTTCTGCTATGTGTCTATGCCTTTCGGGCTCAAGACTGCCGAGGCGACTTATGAGCGGTGTGTACAGAATTGCCTTCACGGCCAGATTGGGTGTAATGTTCATGCTTATGTGGATGATATTGTGGTTAAATCCAGAAAGAAGGAGACCCTGATCGACGATTTGAAGGAAACATTTGACAATCTCCGGGTGTACAAGATGATGCTTAACCCGGCCAAGTGTGTTTTTGGTGTTCCAGTAGGCAAACTTTTGGGTTTTTTGGTCTCTGAGCGAGGCATCGAGGCTAACCTGGAGAAAATCAAGGGTATCACCTCCTTGGCAAGGCCGAAGTGTGTTAATGAGGTCCAGCGCTTGGCAGGACGGATAACAGCTTTGATCCGGTTCATAAGCCGCCTAGGTGAAAAGGCTATCCCTCTGTATTAGATGATGAAGAAGACAAATGACTTTGTTTGGAGTGAAGCTGCTGATGGGGCGTTCGAGGCACTCAAGAAGCAATTGGTTGAGCCACCGGTTCTTGCGGCCCCCATTGACAAGGAGCATTTGTTATTATACGTTGCTGCAAATAGCAGGGCTGTCAGTGTGGCCATTGTTGTGGAAAGGAAAGAGGCTGTCAAGGAGTATCCGGTTCAAAGGCCAGTTTATTATATCAGCGAGGTGCTCATTGAGTCCAAACTGAGGTATCCACATTGGTAGAAGCTGGTATATGGGGTCTTCATGGCAAGCCGGAAGCTCAAGCAATATTTCCTGGGTCATCCTATTACGGTGGTGAGTTCTGCTCCCTTAGGGGATATCATCCAAAATGGAGAAGCCACAGGTCGAGTGGCCAAGTGGGCGATTGAGCTTGGGCCTCATGGGTTAAAGTATGTACCTCGAACGGCCATCAAATCACAAGCGCTCGTGGATTTTATCAATGACTGGACATAATTGCAGACGCCTAAGGAAAAGCCGGATAACACATATTAGACAATTCACTTTGATGGGTCCAAGCAATTGGAAGGCTCGGGGGCTAGATTTGTCCTAACTTCCCCGCGAGGTGATAAGTTTTCTTATGTTCTCCGGTTAATGTTCCCTTGTACTAATAATGCAGCTGAGTATGAGGCCTTGCTCCATGGTCTTCGGATGGCTAAGGAGATGAACTTAAGCCGGGTGAGGTGCTTTGGTGATTCAGATCTGGTAGCTCAGCAGGTTTCTGGTACTTGGGATTCCAAGGATCCGCTTATGACGGCTTATCGACGAGAGGTTGATGCTATTGCGGGTCACTTCAAGGATTGCCAAGTTGAGCATATTGATCGGAGGAAGAACGAGGCAGCTGATACCTTAAGCCGGTTAGGATCTCAGCGTAAGCTGGTGCCGCCCAACACTTTCTTGGATGTTTTGGTTAACCCGTCTGTCAAGTTGCCTACAGAGGAGGACCTTGCTATTCCTGACCCCGAAGGCACAGTTGGTGGCGGCTCTTCATGTTATACCTGATTGGACGGTTCCGTATTTGGCTTACATGTCCCGGGGTGAGTTACCTGAGGATGAAATCTTGGCTAGATAAATAACCCGGCGGTCTAAGTCAATGAAAATTGTCAATGGAGAATTGCACCATCGCAGTGTTACAGGGGCGTTTCAACGTTGCGTCTCTCCTGGGGAAGGCTGTGAGATCCTGCGAGAGATCCATGAAGGAGATTGTGGTCATCACGCCGGCTCCAAATCTCTTGTGGCCAAAGCTTTTCGTCGCGGGTTCTATTGGTTGATGGCTCATGCTGATGCTGAAGACTTGGTCAGCAGATGTGACGGTTGCCAGAAATTTTCACGGCGTGCTCATGTTCCGGCTCAAGAGTTGAGGATGATCCCAATAACTTGGCCGTTTGCGACTTGAGGGCTTGATATGGTTGGGCCTTTCAAGAGGTCCAAGGATAAGAAAACCCACCTTTTGGTGGCAGTGGACAAGTTTACCAAGTGGATATAGGCAGAGCCAGTTAGCAAGTGTGATGCTGAAACAACGGTTCAATTCATCAAAAAGGTGATTTTCCGTTTTGGTTTTCCCCACAGTATCATAACATATAATGGCACTAATATGTCTAAGGGTGCTATGAGGGAAGTTTGTCGACGAGAGCATATTCGACTTGATGTTTCTTCTGTGGCTCACCCCCAGTCTAATGGTCAAGCGGAACGAGATAATCAAGAGATTCTGCGAGGGATCAAGCCCAGACTTATGGTTCCTTTGAAGAGAACGCCGGGTTGTTGGGTGGAGGAGTTACCTTCTGTGTTATGGAGCATCAATACAACACCCAACAGATCTACAGGTTACACACCCTTCTTCATGGTCTATGGAGCTGAGGCGGTTCTTCCTAGTGATATCCGTCATGACTCACCTCGAGTGGCAGCTTATGTTCAAACTGATAATGAGAAGGCACGTTAGGATGCATTGGATTTGTTGGATGAAGAGCGTGATGTCGCACGGCTCGTTCAACGATCTATCAACAGGATTTACAACGATATCACAGCCGCCGGGTCAAAACTAGAACCTTTCAAGAAGGCGACTTAGTGCTCCAGCTCATCCAAGATCAGACCGATATGCATAAACTCTCACCGCCTTGGCAGGGACCTTTTGTCGTCAGCAAGAATCTGCACAACGGGTCATACTATCTAATTGACGTTCGAGAGCACAAGGATTCATGCACATCAGAGAAGGAGACTAATCGGCCGTGGAATATTGCTCATCTCTGGCCTTACTATACTTAAGCCACCGGCTCTCTTGATGTATATAGTTCGATGATGTAAATACTAGAACAATATAATAAAGCGGCATCCCTGATAATTCGGGGCCTCTGTCGTTTTCACTTCTTCAAAGCTGAGTCCTTGTCATCATCCTACATGTTTACTCAAGAGGCTTGACACTCAAATTGCAGGGACCAAAGGATGTTGGATGCATAGCACAACTCAAACATAGGCCCTTGATGAAGATAATTCACAAGTATGTCACTTGGGGGCTTCCTGTTCAAACATAGGCATATTCAACCAAAGAGAACATAGCGTTACTACCCATTTGACCGGGTTATGTTCTAACATAGGCGTATTCGACCAAAGAGGACATAACCCGTGGGTCATTCTACATGTACCCAGCTGCTTCAACTCCATCAGGTCATCCTGATTGACCCGACGAACTCTTGGCAATCAGTCTTATATGGCGTATTCGACCAAGACCTGAGCTTTCCAAGGTTCAAACACCGGCTGTCATGCGAGAGCATGGCTTACAGATAGTCAGGATAGATCGAGGCTCAAAATGCCGCCTTCCTTGAAACTTGGATAATTTGGCCTCTGATGCAAGATGCAACTCTGACCCCACGTACTCTAGACAAGTCTATCTTTAAAGCAAAGACCTATACTTGTCTAGGTTCAAATTTCGATTGGGTACTGTGAGAGCCGGCTCACAGCACACACGTACCTTCCAGTGGCCAACAGGCTAGTTTCATTGAAGAAGAACCTTTGGCTTGGCGGCCTGCAAAAGCCTCAGATGTTTTTTGATCTCCCTTTTTCCTTGGTTCTTTGGTTATTTTTGGGTTTTTTCATTTGAGTTGCGTTCTTTGCGAGTTCGACCAAGCTGCCTCTACTTATGGCTCATATTTGAAGCCTCTCCGGGTCTCTGCAACCCAACCCAATGAACAACTCTAAGCCGCCAGAAAGTAACAATCTTATTTCTGGAGCGATAACTCTACACGGTTATAAATGAATGAAGACTGACAAAGCCAGCAGTATAAATCGTATCTTCCAGGTATGATTATTTTCCATGGTAATTAAGCCGGCCCTGGTTATGGACACATGCCCCCAATGGCACCGGTTGGGTATAATGACCCGCCCGGCGGTAAGCCACCAGGGCATTTGTTCTTTGTTTATGTGCATGATAAGGTTTATATTGATCTACACAAGTCAATACTGTCACAAGCATAAAGTGGTATTTCGGCACTTGGCGGATCAATAATATTATGCAGAGGCAGAGCCGTTCATGATGACATGCCAGATTCAAGTTCAACTACCCTATTACAAGACTCTATGAGCCAATCAAAATAAGTGTTTCTCTATGAGATCAGTCACATAAGCCGCCCGACGATTCACTCTTCTTGGCCTTGCTACTTTGATGTCTCCGGATTATCCTTCTCCAGTTCTTCGTCCTCCTCTGTCTGAAAGTTCTGTGCCAACCAATTGAAGCCAACCAAAGCTTCAAATTCAGCCTCTTCATCAATAGTTCGGATGGATCAATGTCACGGGCGAAAGTATGCTTACTGATTGGAGGGATTAGCGCCATCACTTTGTAAGACGGAGTGAACATCTTCTGGTTTTCAATAGTATAAGCCGGCTGATATTTAGACAGATCCGTTTCGTTAACAATCGGGCTGGCCAGAGGGCGGATATTCTTGACACAGGCAGCAAAGTCCTTTTGATCAAAAGCCGTGCCGTCTTCCTTTAGGCTTGGATAGCTAGTGGCTAAGTTGGCTGGGTCTAATTCTGGAAGCCACGCCTTAGCCCGGCTCAAAGCTGTTACGGCACCGGCTCTCGCAGACGACCACTTCATTTCATCAATTCTGGCAGGCAATACAGAAAGTCTTCTTAATATATCCACAAAAAGAGTTGGTGCCTGGTTGGACGGAGAAACGGTAGCCAATGCGCGCTGAGCTCCTATGTTTAACTGTTCTACAAGTGTGTAAATAGCTTTAAGTTTCACAAGCGCTCTTTGGCAAGATTACTGCTCCTGCTGCCTGCATGAGTCACAAATTGGTCAGTGGCAATTTATGTTACTTAAGGAAAGATTCAATTTGCAACATGGCGGCTTACCAAAGATAGCTGAAGTCATTTGAGACACACGATGCTTTAATCCAGTGAGTTCGGTTGTCACCTTTTCAAGGGTTGCTTCTGCTTTTTTGGCTCTCTCCATCAAGGTGGTTTTCTCTTCAGCCCAAGCAAACTTCTCCATTTCAAATTCAGCCTTCAGCTTATTCATTTTAGTAAGACTAAATTGAAATTTTGATTTAGCTTTCTGGGTCTCAGATTCTTGAAACTTAAGCCGGCTCTTTGCATCATCTAATTGCACTTGCAATTCAGCAGTGGTATCCTGTATCACCAAAGGGTTAGGAAACAAATTATTTTCCGGGTTACAAGAATTGAAGTCCCAAGCCTTTTGCAAGCAATAACACTTGGCACTTGGGGGCCAATGGGTGCTGAAGCGCTCTTCATATCCCGGTTCATATCAATAAAGTCCCAAGCACTTTGCAAGCAAGAGTACTTGGCACTTGGGGGCTAATGGATGTTGAAGTGTTCTGTAAGTGCCGGTTCATATCAATAAAGTCCCAAGCACTTTGCAAGCAAGAGTACTTGGCACTTGGGGGCTAATGCGTATTGCTTCTTTCTTATCATTCATTTATGCTAACCCGGTGGCATTATAATCATTGGCCGCCGGTTTATGAGGGGCATACATGCAAGTTCTACATAATAAAGGATAGGACTGACTCATTCATGCTGATTAAGCTGGCCCTTGGGCGCTACACATGCAACGTTCATCAAAGTTAGATTTCCTATCAAGATGTGTGCCGACTCATAAAGGAGTCAATTATTATGCATATTATTCTAAGTCTACAACATATTCACTTCTATCATATCCAATAGACTTGAGGGCCAGAAGGATGTATATAGTTTGGTCAAGAGTCTTACCTCAAACTTCTTATGCATCCGCTTCACCATGTCAATTTCAAGGTCACGGCTATTGTGTACTTGATTGAGATATCCAGAAAGCACTTCATTGCTGCTCAACTGTGCATATTGAGTCATATCAAACCTTACTCTCCGTTTCTCAACAAGTTCTTGTTTGGCAGTGTGTTTGGACAAAACAGTTGGATTACCCGGTTCTCTAAAGACGGTGCCAGTGATTGTGACATCTTCAGTTTGTTTCCCTTCCGGTTCAGACGGAGCCGGCGGTTCAGCAGTTGCAGAGATGACGTTGGCAGGATCAAGTGAGGCGTCAGGAATTTCAAGAGGAGCATCATGAGTAGATTCCTCTGTTGGCATCTAAACATCTGTCACCAAGATTGGCTGTGCCGGTTCAATGGTTTTTGGATCAGTTCCCGGCTTAGTTGTTTTTGCCCTCTCACTAGTTTTTGCTTGGCCACTACACAAGATAAGGAAAGTCAGTATGAATTTATAAAAAGACAAGGAAGAGCAGAGCAAGGAGCAGTCATTACCCAGGGGCAGTCATGAAAGCCGGTAATTGAGTCTGAGATGAATCGCCAGACGAAGGGCGAGAGGTCTCCTGATAGTTTGAATCAGAAGAGTTCAGTGGTTGACGAATAAGACCCGCCAGTGGATAAAGAGAGTTTGATTACGGAAAGACCTCATTTCGACGTTTTCAACGAACCGGAGTGTTCGGTAAGCCGGAGGATAGTTCATCGTCTCCGGTGTTCCGAGTCTGACGTCGTTTCTCGTGTTGTTGTTGCTTCAAAAGAAAGTGAGGATCCAAATAAGCTAAAGGGTGTGAAAATCTTACTTTTCGGGTTACTCGACGAATTTTCTGTATCGGCAAAGAATCTGAGCCGGTGGAAATAGTAATTACCTCTTCATCAACAGCCTGGTTGGCCTCCGTGTCGTCCTGGCAATAATCAGTGTCAATAAGATAATTGAAATAGGAGCCAAGAGAGTCAAGAGCTACCTCCGACTCAGAGCTGTAGTTCATTTCCAACAATTCAGAAGTGTTGGTTTTCTTATTTGTCTTCTTCACGGCCTTCTTGGCGGCTTTCTTAACAATTATGGCCTTTTTAGCAGCTTCGTGGTCGTAGGTTTTCTTCCAGAAAGCTAACTTAGCCTGTGAGGAGCAGCAAGTTTGAGTTGACAGGGGAATCAGAACGATAAAGAAAGGACAATTAAAGTTAAGACTCACCTTTGGTGCCGGGTTAAGTTTGCAGAAAGGGCTTAGACCCACTTTGGTGCAGTCTCCCAGGCTTTCGTTTAAGAGGGTCTTGGTCATGTCTGTGATTACATCCTCAATCAAATCCTCAGGGCTGTGATGTAATGGATCTGTGGTCTCACCAGTATAGTTGTACATTAAGCCGGTCCTACGGCTCAAGGGAATGATTCGCCAGGCGACCCAGCACCGGACCAAATCAATTCCGGTTAGCCCATTTCCCAGTAGGAGTTTGACTTTTGCAAGAGTGGGAGCAATTTTGTTGCGTTCTGCGGTAGTAAGTTTCTCAGCAAGAGGATGCTTGGTGTCTAAATGCTGGACACGATAACCCGGCAATGGATTCTCATCAGCCGGGGAGGTGTCTTTGCAGTAAAACCAAGTTTGATTCCAGTCTTTGGGGTGACTCGGCAGACATGCATAAGGGAAAATAGAATCTCTTCTTCTTTGAATTGAGACGGCTCCGAGTTCCAAACTGGGTCCGTTGGTGAATTCATTCTGGCGGTTTAAATAAAAAAGCTTTCTGAAGAGCTCGAGGCTGGGTTCCTCTTGAAGATACACTTCACAGAAGACCTGGAAGTTGCAGATATTTGACACAGAATTGGGTCCAATGTCTTGCGGATGGAGCTGGAAAAAGTGCAGAACGTCCCGGAAGAACTTAGAGTCAGGTGGTGAAAAACCCTGGTTCATGTGATCAGAAAACACAATAACTTCATCGTCCTTTGGATGAGGTTTCTCTTCGCCCGACGTAGGGGCGCGATAATGCATAACTGACTTTTTCGGCAGGTACCCAACTTTGACAAAGTCAGCAAGTGTAGCCTCGGTGACAACAGAAGGGACCCAGTTGCACGTGGTGACTGTCTTTGGCGGCATTTGATGACCCTCAACCGTAAGGGATCTGTTGCAGCGTTTTCGATAAGTAAGAGTGTCGAACCCAACGAGGAGCAGAAGGTATTGATAAGCGATTCTGAGCAAGAAATTACTGCAAGCACTGAAAGATAACTTTTAGGGGTTTTCTCGGTATAAGCAACAGGAATGTAAAGGCAAGTAATGTAAAAGATACTGAGAGTAACAAGTGGCCCAATCCTTTCTTAACAAAGGAGAGGCCTAGCAACTGAACTTATAAAGACTAAAGCGTTCTTGAGGACACACGGGAGAGGTAGTCATGTGCTTTCGCCATATTCCGTATCGATACTATGTTATGTGTTGATAAGTGTTGAGTGGGTGGATCTATGCTAGTGCACTCTCTAGACTAAGATGAATGCACTCTTATGATTAAACACCTTGCAAGCATCCGCAAATACAAGATAGAATTTAAGGCAAAAGCATAACCATAGCAATACGATCGAGGATCCATTATTCCCTTATGCAAAAGCTGCGAACTGGGGTTCATGTTTCTGTCACTCCGGCAACCCACCATAAGCATTCTTTATACACAATGTATTCTCCTAGGTACTTAATAAGGCGAAGTGTTGGGTGTTCGACTCACACAACACCACTAGTAGAATGACAACACAACTTAAATATCAAACAACACATATTACTTCAACAGCATATGACTACTAACAACAAGACTTTCCCCATGTCCTCAAGAACTAAGGTAACTACTCACAAGACATAAAAGAGACCATGATTAGAGGGGATAAATATGTGATAAACAATCTGGACATAATAATATTTCTCCAACAAAACTCAATAACATTCACCACAAAGTAGTAATCAACACCGATGGAGTAGATAGGATAGGTAGTACGAGTTACAACACGAGTTGCGATGGTAAGATGAGATTGGGATGAAGATGGAGATGGTGCTGGTGTTGGGGATGATGTTGATGATGATCTCGATGATGCCCGTGACGATGGTGATGATGATGGCGACGATCTCCCCTTCCGGGAGGTGATCTCCCCGGCGGAATCTGCCCGCCGGAGATGCCCTTTTCTTCTCTGTAGGTTTCCGCCTCGAAGCGGCGGCGGAACTCCGTAAAAAGTCCCGTGCCTAGGGTTTTTGGAGAACGGAGAACATATATGCAAAAGGGGGCGACCAGAGGTGGGCCAGGGGCTCCAGGCGCCCCCCCCCGGCGCGGCCAGGGGGGGCGCCCCCAGGCCGCCTGGGCACCCTGTGGCCCCCCTCTGACTCCCCTTTTGCGTGTCTTCGTTATTCGTCTGAAAAATACCTCCCGTCAATTTTCAGGTAATTTGGAGGTGTTCTTCTTCAGCAACTCAGCATCCACTTTTTCCTGCTGAATCCTGCGTCTGCTGTTCCGGCATCGGAAAGTTGCAAACTGTGTAAAATAGACCAAAACAACATAAGAACATCATCATAACGTGAAATATATCAATGAATAAGGATGAATTATGATACAAAATAGTGATGCATTTTGGACGTATCAACACCCCCAAGCTTAGACCTCGCTTGTCCCTAAGCGAATATGAACTCGGTAAACCTGTCCACAAGTTTAGAGAGTGAAGTGTCGATAAATAGAATACGGGCAAGAAGCATCATAGTCTCTTTACCAACTCAAATATCCTTAGCAGCAATCTTCGACTCATAAGGCCCTTATGAAAGAGTGTTAACACTTATATTCGAAAGTAGGACTAAGGAAACTCATTATATCATGGCAAACATGTCCTTTGGTCAAAGAACAACAAATAATTTTAACTTTTGCTCTTATATTTGGATGGGATTAACTCAAGCTTTTTGAAATAACATGTTAATAAGCAATAAGTGAAAGTGTTAACACAAAGGAAGATATTTTCCTTAGCTGGGCATGACAAACAACTTACTTACCAAATGATAATGTCAACAAGGATATGATAGGACAAATCTTAATGCAGCTTTATATGAATGAATCCTTATCAACATCAAACGTCTGCTCTCTTTGAGAAATAGAAGGGAGTAGGAATAACCGACTCAACTTAAAATTAAAAGATAGGCCCTGCTCTAGGGTAGTAGGGAAAACTCATGTGCTATCCTCAAATCAAACAGAATGAAAACAAGTTTTGAGAGGTGCATGATTTGTCAACGAATGCTAATAAATAACTCAGTTGCTTCTTGAACTGGACAAGTTTCGAGGAACGGCTCCCGTATGAGGACGATATCATCCTCTTATTCTCCTTTGTTTATCACTGCCAAAGTCTTCTGATTTCTCATGAACAAAGCATGAATGAGGGTTTGTTTGTTATATTGTTTTTAAGCCGGGCACACTCCTTGCCAGTTCCTTCTCGTATTATGGGTTTGCACATTATACATGCAATCCCAGGGTGAAGCTTGTCCAACTCAAGAAGAGTATGAATTAGCTATTACTTCCTCATGAGCTAAAACAGAGGCACAAAATAAAAGATTTTGAACATTTAAGGATAACACATAAATTATATACTTTAGGAGGTGGTAGTGGAGTACCACGAGTAGGTAGGTATGGTGGACTCATATGGAAGGTATTGGCTTAAGGGCATGGATGCACAAGAAGAATTCCGCTGTCGGGGGAAACTGTCCACCACGAGCACCTATGGGACCGGAGCCCCTTGTTTGTGCGGTGAGGGAGCGGAGGGAGCACAAAGAGCAGATCGTGGAGAGCACGCGGGCAGTTTACCCAGGTTCGGGCCGCGATGGACGCGTAAAACCCTAATCCTGCTTGGATTGTATTGAATGTTGGAGCTCGGGAGCTTGAAGAACTAGCTGCACCGAGCGAATGAGCGATCTAGGTTCCGAACCCTTTCTACGTTGCGCATGGGCCTCCTTTTATAGCTCAAGGGGTCACCGACAGGTGTCAACGTAGGAGAAAGGGGTAAAAAAGTAACTTTGGTGGTAGTTGTAATAGTGCGGGAACAGTGGATGAACAGTGGTCATCACCTACTTTGATAGTGGGGGACAAGAGCATTAAATGCCCGTCGCCGTCGACCCCAAAAGCGCCCGCCCTTGCGTCTCCGTTCGCCACGGCGATAGCTTCTTCACCGTGGAGTGCCACCGTGTCCCCCAGGCTGCACAGCCATCCGCCACGCGTCCCTGGAAGGGCCCCAGGGCGACGCGTGGGTCGATGAGCTGGAGCGCGAGCACTCAGTGTGAGTTTCCCTGGCAAGCACCTTGCCGGGGTCCTGATCTTGTCGGGCCGGGAAGCTTGTCGCTCCCCGGGCCTTGCCGGGGCGCAGAGTGCGCCGAGGCGTGTCTTTTAAGATGCAGTCTTCTGGTCTTCCTGGCAAGCTCCTCTTGCCAGGGCCTTGAGTTAAATGAGGTAATCTTGAGCCTGGGACGGCCTTCCCGGCAAGCTCCACTTGCCGGGGCCTTGATCTTCTGTCTTGTATACTTTGTTTTTGAATGGCTTAATAAGGACCAGAGAGGTTTCCGGCAAGCACGTGGCAGACCCTGCCGCGGGAAGCTGCTACTGCCCGTGCACAAGTTGGGGTACTAAGGTACCCCTATCTTAGTACACCGACAGGAGCCCCCGGGCCTGGGCCACACACGGTGCCGAGCGCTGTTGGGCCAGGCCCAAAACAGTGCACGGGCACGCATGGCCCACGGCGAGCCGTAATTCCCCTTCCGCATCCGCCGCGTCCCTCCCTAACGGCACGCGTAGATTGCGGTGTCGTGGGAGGGAACGTGGCCACGTTCTTTAATGGGAAATGCGGAGCGTCCCCCACTTCCCCCTTAAAAGCAGAGGAAGCAGGGGCCGTTACCTTACTTCGTCTTCATTGCTTCTTCCACCTCCAGAAACCCCCCTCTGCGCTCTGCCTCCTCACCTCCTCCGCCGTCTTCCGCATCTGCGGCGCCGCCGGACTCCTCGTCCCCTTCCCTCGCCGCCTCCGCCATGGCGCCGAAGACCGAGAAGGCGAAGGCGGAGAAGACCAAGAAAGAGAAATCCGAGCAGGCGGCGAAGCTTGCTCTCCTGCGGAAGAGGAACGTCGTCTTCGCGCCAAGGCTCAGCGCGCGGGAGCTCTGGAACAAGTATTGTCTGTTCTGGGCCAAGAAGACCAAGGCGCATCCCCGCACCCGAGTCTACCCGGCCGCCGCCAGAGATCTGTACCCCAGCGGGTATTTCTTCTTTGCTGCCTTCTTCCACTGCGGCCTTTGTCCTCCCTTCTCTGAATTTTTCTGTGATATCATGAACACCTACAACCTCCATCTCTTAGACTTCACCCCCAACGCCATCCTCACGATGGCGGTTTTCGCACATCTGTGCGAAAACTACATAGGGATATATCCAAACGTAGCACTTTTTAGGCACTTCTTTATGCCTAGAGTAGAGGCCGGCGCCCCCCTCTCCGGGGGGATCTCTTGGATCTTCCGCTTGAACAAGAAGGAATCCTATCTGAAAGGGGAGCTCCGCGACAAGTGGGAGGAGTGGCGCGCGGACTGGTGCTGGATAGTGGAGGACGAGCCGCAACCTTTTACTGCGCCGCGCACAACTGCTATAGTGCGCGGCAGGGACTGGAGTGACTTGGCTGCCGACGACATCAAGCTCAACGTCGCCCTTGTCAGGATTCTTCGCCTCCGAGTAGCCAAGTTGACCATCGGAGAGGTAGGAGCAGACTTTCTCCGCCGCCGCATTGCTCCTTTACAGGAAAGGAAAAGGCCAGCATGGGAGTTTGGCAATGCGGCGGACATAATGAGGTTGCGCTCGGGGCTGAATTACAACTTCACGGCGCTGGAGCTGAAGGGAATGCTTCGGGAGCTTTTCAAGCACGACCCAGCTCACCCAGAGTGGTTTAGATCTCCCCGGGGAGTAGTACCTTTATGCAACAGCACCGCCCGGGACGCCTTGCTGGCAATGATGCCCGCATGTGACTCACATGGCGTCGACCCAACATGGATAGTACCCACGCCGGACGCCATTATGAGCTTCTTCGATAACTTGGTTGAGGTGCCGAAGAACACCGATGAGATCAAGGGTCTTACCCGGGCCACCACGGAGCGGGAGATAGCTTATATTGCTACCCGGGTAGAAGAGGCCGCCGCAGCCGTAGCGGCAGGGGAATTTGGGTTCACCGTCGACGAGGCAGAGGCCGAGGAGGCGTCGTGTCAGGCCGAGGAGGCAGAGATCCGGAGACTTCTTAATATACCGGCCGACGAGCTTGCCGGGGTCCCCTCTCTGAGGCATGCCGGGATCCCCGGAGTGGTGAGCGAGGCCGCGGCAAGAGGCGAGGTTGCCGGAGGAAGCAGCGGTGCCGGAGGGGGCGGAGCTGCCAGAAGGAGCAAGGCCGCGGGGCAGGGTGCTGGACCCAGCGAGCCCACCGAGGAGGAGGAGGAGGACGCCGGAGCCGACGAGGATACCGACGGATCTCTGGGGCTCGACGATGACATCTCCTCGTCCTCGGAGAGCTCCCCGCCCCGGGCAAGTCCCAAGCGAACTCCACCGAAGCGCCTCCGCAAGGCGGCTACGGCGACGAGGACGCAGGCGCCCCGACAGCAGCCCGCTCGCCAGGCGACGCGCGCCACCAGAGCGAGCCAGACCGCGACGGAGGCGCCCCGCGCACCAGCGCCAAGCGGAGGAGGAGCCTCCCAAAGCGGAGCGGCTGCTCCGCCTGCTCCCCGGGCCTCGGCGCCAACAGAGGCTGGGGCTTCGCAGCCCCCAGCCCCGGGGACCGCCAAGCGCCCGAGGGAGCCTTCTCCTCCCGCTCCTCGCGCAGACGCGCCTCAGGTGGAGTTCGACTTCTCCGCCCTGAGCGACAACGACGACGAGGAACAAGAGTAAGGACTTGTATTATGTAGCTTCTTCAATTCTGTCTTGATTCTTTCGTTGACGATTCTGATCTTGCTTCTTGCTTTGATTTCAGGACCCTGGCCTAGCGAGCGGCGAAGAAGGCCAAGGTTCCTGTAGTCGAGGTCGAGGACGACTCGCCCGTCGCGGTAACAGGGGACGCGCCGGCGACGAGCTTGCCGGACCCAAGCGCTGCTCCGAGGAGCAGCCCCCAGCGCAGCCCCCAGCGTAAGTCTGGTCTTGAACTTTCCGCTCGTCGGGCGCGCCTGAAGTTTTTGCCTTGTACTAACATCTTGTTGCTCTGTTCGTCTTGTTTGTCTTGTGCAGAAACGGAGGCGCAGCCGCAGGAGCACCCGGAGACCACTCCCGAGGAGCCGCAGGCCCCGCCGTCCCCGCCAAGGACGAACTCTCCGGCGAGGGAGAGCGCTCCGCCAAGGGCGGGTACTCCGCCAAGGGCGAGTACCCCGCCAAGGGCGAGTACCCCGCCAAGGGCGAGCAGCCCGGCGAGGGCGGCCACCCTGCCAAGGGAGAGCTCCCCGGCGAGGGAGCCTGTCGTCGACGAAGCCCGCGAAGGTAAGTCTTGCAACTTCGTCTTCTTGGATTCGTCTTTTTTTTTTGGATATTTGCTTGAACTTCTTCTTTTCTTCTTCTTCTAGATCCTCCCGCGCCGGACCGGATGGAGACCGAGGTCGTTGGCGAGGAGGGCGCGCAGGGCGACGGCGGCAACGCCCCTGTCGTCGAAGACGTGGCAGGAGCCGACGAGCCTGCGGCCGAGGAGACTGCTCCGGCTGCGGACGCAGCGGCCGGGGAGGGGGACGGCGGCCACACTGCCGGCCCGGAGGCGGCAGGAGCGTCCAGCACTGCGCTGGCCGCCGATCCCTCCACCGAGAAGGAGCAGTCTGCCTTCTACCTTGAGGCTCCCAACGGCGTCTTCATATAGGTGCCGTGGGGATCCTCGTCGCGAGCCCCCGAGGAGGGAGAGACCTTCGATGGGGAGGTCCTCGCCTCCGCGGGGCTGAAGATCGTCGAGGCGCCGGGCGGGAGCGACGAGCCCGAGGAGGAGAAGCTGCTTCACCGGCTCCTGGCCCTTTACCGGGCCAGGCAGGCGAAACTTGAGTCTCGGGAGGCCCTCACCGCCAAGGCCGCAGCAGATATGGAGAAACGCGCCGCGGAGCTCCACGCCGCCAACCAGGAGGCCCTCCGCAACTTGGCGGAGGAGCGCGAGAGGCTTGCTGGAGAGTATCAAGAGTGGCTCCTGGAGAAGGCTGAGGCCGAGGAGCAGCAGCGACTCGCCGGAGAAACGCTATCCCAGCGAGAAGGAGCGCTCAACCAGCGGAAGGTCGACCTCGATTCTCACGAGGATGACCTTGCCGCCCGGGAGCAGGCCCTTGGCGGAGAGCTAAAGGAAGCAAAGGCCGCCGCCGCCACCGCGGAGACCGCCAAGAAGGACCTCGAGGCAAAGGTGGCGCAGCTGGAGGAGTACCTGAAGGCGAGCTCGGAGAGGGTCACCGCGCTCAATATAGAGCGCGAGAAGGACGCCCACACCAATTCTGAACTCCAGGTACGCCTCTCCAAGCAAGGCGACGAGCTGAAGGCCGCCAAGGACTCGATTGCAGATCTGGAGCTGAAAGTCTCTACGCTGAAGGATTCACTCGACGCCGTCCGGGACCGTGAAACCAAGATGAAGGACAAGCTCCGCAAGGAGCGAGGCCTGGTGGAGAGCGCCGCCACTTCAGCTGAGAACTTCCGCCGGACCGTCGAAGTATGTACTGAAGATCTGGTGGCTTCTGCAGCTAGCATCGACAAGGAGCTGATGGCGCTGAGGGTTGAGCATCTCATATACTCTCCGGATCCAAATCTCCCCCACAGCGCCAAGCTCAGTCTCTTCTTCACAGGGGTCGCGCCGACACTTGTAAGTCTACAGAAGAAACTCCCCGCGCAGCTGGCCGAGGAGTCGCGCCAACTCTGCGCGGGAACCCTGGAGCGCGTCCTGACGAAGATCGTCTACCGCAACCCTGATATAAATCTCGTCAACGTTCTCCGCAGCTTGCCGGCCGACGCAGATATGGAGGCGCTGAAGGCGCAGGTCGCCCACATCATCGCCAAGGTGAACAAGATCTCCAGGCGCGAGGGCGACCGCGTGGATTGGGCCTCCTCCCCTTTTTGTTTCTTTTGTTGCTGCAAAGTGTGCCGTGAACATGAAACTATTAGTCATTGCGACAAGCTATCTCTGTAATATATTTATCTTATTTTCGAGCAATCAATGCAGTGTTATTTCCCTTGTTTTGGTCCTTCACTTTGTATGCTTTTAGCCCTACGCTTCTAGGGGACTTGCCGGCAAGGAGCCTTTGCCGCGAGCGCTGAGTGCTGGACTCTGAGCAGCCTGCTGGCCAAGGTCTTACCGGCAAGTAACCTTGCCGCAGCTAATCGTGACGCACTTAGCTTGCTGAGCGAACTCGGAAACGAAGCAAGGGCGCGACACTTGTCGCAGCTCACTTAAGTCGTTGAGCGTACTCGAAAACAAGATAAGGGTGCGGCTAGCCACGGGTAGGTTCCTCCGCGCACAGGTTTTCCATACAAAGTGTGGTTGTTCAAGGAAGATAACTAAAACTTAAAAATTTGAACTGCTCAAATTCTGGTAACTTAGCTTTCATAGTCTATTTGTTCTCCGGTAAGCTTCTCTTTCTTGAACAACACTTGGTTTCCTCCATCTCCTTCCCCCCCGGCAAACTTGTGCGCGAGGAATGGTTCTTCTGCTTAAGGGAGAAAGAAAAAAGGAGAAGAGGAAACAAGCATAGAGTTCCCCGGCATGGTAATGCTTACCGGACATGTGTGTTGCACCAAATGCCAAATAATGCATGCAAATAACAAAGAAAAGCACGAGAATGGCAAATAGTGCAAAAACACAAAGCTTTACTGATGCACGGGATCTGCGCCCGGCTTTGTACAAAGGTTTACATGCGACAGCGGCAAGACTCGTACAGAAGGTGGTTGCCGGAGCGGATCACGACAACCGCGCCTTATGGGTGAAACTTTCGAAGATGCTCTATGTTCCAGGAGTTGCTCACTGGTAAGCCTTCTTCGGTCTCAAGGCGGACAGCGCCGAGCCTTGTGACTTGTCTCACCCGATAAGGGCCTTCCCACTTCGGCGTCAACTTGTTGGAATTCTTGGCGGACTGAACACGCCGAAGAACAAGGTCGCCTTCCTCGAGACTCCTGGCCTTAACCTTGCGGCTATGGTAGCGGCGCAAGGCTTGCTGGTATCGAGCAGCTCGTACAGCAGCCTGGAGACGTTCCTCCTCGAGGAGCAATGCATCATCTTGTCGCAGTTGCTCTTGCTCGAGCTCATCATAAGCGAGCACCCGAGGAGATCCGTATACGAGTTCCGTGGGGAGAACTGCCTCTGCTCCATAGACAAGAGCAAAGGGTGTCTGTCCGGTGGCTCGACTTGGTGTCGTTCTGATTGACCAAAGAGCCGCCGGTAACTCCTCTATCCAGTTTCTTCCGCACTTGCGCAGCCTGTCGAAGGTCCTTGTCTTGAGTCCGCGCAGCACTTCAGCATTTGCCCTCTCCGCTTGACCGTTGCTCCTCGGGTGAGCAACAGAAGCGAAGCAGACCTTGGCGCCAAGGTCTTGGACGTACTGCATGAAGGTGCGACTAGTGAATTGTGTGCCGTTGTCGGTGATGATCCTGTTAGGGATTCCGAAACGGCAAACAATCGACCTGAAGAACCTGACTGCTGACTGTGTTGTCACCTTTCTCACCGGTTCCACTTCTGGCCACTTTGTGAACTTGTCGATTGCAACGTACAAGTACTCAAAGCCCCCGACAGCACGGGGGAAAGGGCCGAGGATATCGAGCCCCCAGACCGAGAAGGGCCAGGACAAAGGGATCGTCTGGAGAGCTTGAGCTAGCTGATGAATTTGTTTGGCATGGAACTGGCACGCTTCACACTTGGTTACTTGTGCAGTCGCATCTTGGAGGGCTTCTTGCCCAAAGAACCCTTGCCGGAATGCCTTTCCGGCAAGTGCCCTTGCGCCAATGTGGTGGCCACATATGCCTCCATGTATTTCTGCCAACAGCTTCTGTCCATCTTCTCTGGAAATGCACTTCAACCTTACACCATTGAGTCTTCTTCTGTACTGTTCATTGTCCACGAACTGATACATGCTTGACTGCCTGGTTATCTTTTCTATTTCTGCTGGGTCGTCGGGAAGTTCTCCAGTTTGCAGAAAACGGACGATCTGCTGTGCCCATGCCGGAGCCCGAGGCTCAACGGCAAGGACTAAAGGCATGAGGGCCGCTGCGGGAACCTCAGCTTCTACGGCAAGAACCTCTGGTTCTGCCGGAGCTGATGGTCCCCCGGCAAGCTCGCCGGGACGAGGCTTGTCGGGAACGATTGCTTCAACTGTACAGACCTTTGGGTCCGCAGGAGCAAACTGTTCCTCAGCGTTCTGGGTGTTGATCTTGGGGACCTTGGCGGCGGCCTCGGGGAGATCCGCCGGCAAGTAGTCGCCGGAGACCAACTTTCTCTTCTTGGGCTGCCCAATTGATGGTGTAACGGATGGTTGAGTTAGCTTGAGCAGGAAGTGTTGGGGAACGTAGTATTTTCAAAATTTTCCTACGATCACGCAAGATCTATCTACTAGATGCATAGCAACGAGAGGGGAGAGTGTGTCTACGTACCCTCGTAGACCGAAAGCGGAAGCGTTTATCAACGCGGTTGATGTAGTCGTGCACCTTCACGATCCGTCCCGATCTAGTACCGAACGTACGGCACCTCCGCGTACAGCACACGTTCAGCTCGATGACGTCCTCGCCTTCTTGATCCAGCAAGACGGGCGAAGTAGTAGATGAGTTCCGGCAGCACGACGGCGTGGTGACGGTTGTTGATGAAGAACAATCTCTGCAGGGCTTCGCCAAGCACTACAGAAACTAGACGGAGGATAAACTAGAGGATCGGGGTAGCCGACACACGGCTTGGTGTATCTTGATGTGTCTTGGGTGCTAGCCCTACCCCTCTATTTATATGTTGAGCCTTGGGGTCGAAACTTGGAGTAAAAGCCTTCACAAAGTCGGTTTCACC